>VXBP01009029.1:0-133496 GCA_013400115.1 Rhinopomastus cyanomelas | reverse complement strand
CTTCCTCTCCTCCTCCTTTTTTCCCCTCCCACTAGTCCCCCTCCTCTTTTCTTCTCTGCCCCCTCCCTTTTTTTTTCTCTTCCTTCCTCCCCACGCGTCTCTCTGGATGTGCTCGATTTCTGGCGCGTCCGATTCTTCAGCATCAGAGCGCCTACCGAACACGCGGTAATTAAAAATGAAGAATTTTAAGCCGCGGAATTGGGACATGGTCAGTGTCCTTGAGTATACTGGGGGTTTGGGGCGCTTTGGGGTTTTTGGGTTTTTTTTTTTTTCTTTCGTAGGTGGTTGGTATTTTCACCATTTCTGTCGGGAATTCTCATTTCTAGACTAAAATTTGAGTAGAAATTGGCGTGGGTTGGTCGTTTTGGGGTCTTTTTTGGGTTGGTGCTGTTTCTGCCAGGAGCAGGGCGCTGCTGCAGTGCTGGCTTTAATCGTTATAAAACGTGCTGACGCCAAGTTGCTCATCGTTTGGTGGAGGAATTCGACATATTGTCTTGCGATTCGCTCTCTCCCAGAAAGCAAATGGAGGAGCGAGGATCCTAAAATAGATCCACTTTCTTTTCTGGGATCGTCTTTGTCTTGCTTTGTTCCGCTCTGAATCAGCAGCAGCGGGGCTGTTGTATCTCTTTGTTAGAAATCGCCACCAGATCTCATTAAGAGAGTAAACAACTAGGAACCCGGCTTCTATTGAGGAATTAATGTTAATAGCAGGAGAATTTTTTTTTTTGCTGTGTAATCACGCCATTGTCTTTAATAAAATGCCTTCATGTTCAGGGGTACTACCTTAAATGATGAAATGTGATGTAAGAGCATGACTATGTGAAGTGGCGAGCATTCCACCGACGCCGGTAGGGCTGAATTGGCATAAAATGTCGCTTTTGCTAGATCAAATCTGCTATAAATGCAAACGCAATTAAAAATGTGTAAAGCTTTATGTCAAACATTAATCTTCTTTTTCAGGTGTCGTTAATGTTCTGCAGTATTACCTCACTTTCAGTTTTTCAATCTGTATTAAAACGTTAATTTTATGCTAGAATCAAGATGTTTAACTGTTAAAAGGGATGTTTCTTACTGCTGCGATTATCAGTATATTTTGGTGTTCGTGGAATGTGTAAAGCAGATTGCGATGACCTACCCGGCGAAGATTCATCCAGAAGTCCCGGCTGGCAGTGAAATGAGTCTGGGCTTGGAGCAGTGCTGAGAGGGCTTGGGGAGAGGATTGTAGTGGAGCTCCATCCCCATTCCACTCCTAGCAGCTCTCTGGCCATCCACCTCCGATCCTGCCAGCCGGAATGGACGCAAGACTTGCCAACCGCCCCAGGCCTCCATTGAGCTCCTTTAGGCGGGGGGGGAGAGGCAGGTGTGGCTGAGCTAGGAAAAAAACTGGAGCAGAGCTGAGCGAACTATGTGCCAGTGCAGCTCCGGTGCTGCTTCCTGATCTAGCCACTGTCTTCGGACCGCATACTCTTCTCTGCTTCCTCCTGCTCCAGCCTGCACGACCTCTGCTGAAGCAGGAAAATTTTGGAAGGCCGGAGCAGAGGAAACTGTATGGGAGATATAAAGCAAGTTATGGGAAATGCGGAGAATTTATTTTTCATTCTTAACAATAGCTAAGTCGAAACAAATGTGTGTATTTGAATGTTGAAACCCAGTACTTGATACACCGATCCTTTAACCAGCAGAAATGGGATTGCATCATAATGCGTTTTGAGTTTGTACTATATTTATAGAAAAGTAAGAACTAGTCTGTAACTAGCTATAAAAACGTCAATTAAATTTCTAGTAAAATTCGCAATACCAATTCCAGATGCTCGTTTTCAGCATTCCGGTTCATTTTTAAAAAATTTCTTTCCATTAGCACCTGTACTAGAATTTGATTATCTCATCTGTGAAGACTGTGGCAAAGAATTCATGGATTCCTACCTTATGCAGCACTTTGATTGGGCAACGTGCGATAATTGCAGGTATTAAAAAAATCAAACATGCAACTTTGTTTTATGTAAAAATTGCTGGCTATAGGTTAATTGCAGTCTTCAATAAAAAGCGTCTCGGCAAAGAGACATTTTTCAGTAGCTACTGGAAAAGTAAATGGGAGTTGACTCGTCTATTTTCTGTTAGCAAGTGAACAGCCGCCCTGTCGGTCCTAGCGTAGGGGACATCAGCTACAACGCTGAATGTCTTGTGAGCAGCTCGTGTGTCGGGCAGCGCGGGAATGAATGAATGAATGGAGGCTGACCACAGCCCTTCAGGAAAATGGGTACAACACAGAATTCCCGCTCTACGAATATTAGGGGCGTATTTGCTGTCCCGAGTGGATTAACCCCAGTGAAGTTAGTTCTTTGGTGTGGGTTGGGACCCAGTGTGGCAGCTGGAGGGCCGAACCCGCATGGGCATTTACTGCCTGGCCGCGGGGTACGCGGGAGCGTGACCTTGAGCAGAGGGCGGTCCCTCTGCTCTTATCTTGCGCGGGCAAACGCTCCAAAAAGCATCAAGATAAAGAGGGCAATGAAACCGGCGGAAGCAGCCAACCCCACCCCACCCCCTGAGTGGAGGAATGAATGGGGAAAAAAGCCCGGATTAGTGCCAGGAGTTCTTTCTGAGCTTTCCTGCGTGCTGCAGGGAGCGGTTGGGGGGTGGGGTGCGCACATGGTGCAAGCAGCTCGCAGTCGTTAAATGAGACAAAGTGCTGCCTCTGGAAGGTAAGATGGGTCAAAAAAGGATGTAGAGGGGTCGGAGCCCTGGGAGTGGCTTTCCTTTGGACTAAGCTTTTGCAGACGAGCATTCGAGATTTCGTCGGTGAATTAGCGTTTACTGTGGACTTTGAATTCTAGTAAAGCCTGCGTTTACAGCAGCACTTCCTTGATGACTGTTGCTTGCTCTTAGCTCTTTGGCAGATTGTTCCGGCTCAAGCAATTCCCGTTGTACTTCAGTCAGGGTTGCGTAAATGTAGGGTTTTTTTTTCATTAACTCAGAAATGCTGCTACAGTTACGCAAATTTTCGCTGTCTGGTACAAGTTTAAAGACTTTTAAGGTCTTTACAGTTCTTCAGCGTCCTGTTGCATTTAAAAAGAAGTGCTCTGCCTGTGGCTAGAATCAACCCGGTATCTAGAGGCATATGGAGTGTGTATACTCTCAGGTGATCCGACCTGGCTCGGATTACACATTCTTTCTCCCTTGACTATGTGTCAGCCTTGTACTTTTGTGCTCCTGAATTGCATCTGGGTTAGGTGGATACCTAAAAATTATTCATAGCCCTTTTAAAAATTTCAGTTGCTCACTCTTGTAAAATACAAAAAAAGCCTTTCTAGAAAAACAGGCTTCTCAGCCTGTGTTGGCGCAAATGCGATAATTTCAGAATTTGGCTGTCCCGGAGTTAGCTAGATAGTTGGAATCCAGAGTTGTTTGCATGCATAAAAAATGAGGGGATGAGAGAGGGCTGCCTGTATTTCAGGACTGTCAGAAAATATGAGGACTTGGATGTTAGTAGTGTGGTTTTTCAGGAGTGGATTTCTCATCGTTATTTATACATCCTGCAGAGACACTGAAGATAAACATAAGCTTATAACAAGGACAGAAGCAAAAGAAGAGTATCTTCTTAAAGACTGTGACTTAGACAAGAGGGAACCAGTGCTCAGATTTATTTTGAAGAAGAATCCTCATAATTCACGATGGGGTGACATGAAACTTTATTTAAAACGACAGGTATATAAATTTTGTCTATTTCAGACCCTTTTCGACCTTCACAGAGCTTTGGTAGCAAAAATAGTGTTGCTTTGTTTCTGGCTCCTGTATTCACTGGAGAGATTTAAGACCCACCTGGATGTGTTCCAGAGTGACTTGGTCTAGGTGATCCTGCTGTGGTGGGGAGATTGGACTACATGATCTTTCGAGGTCCCTTCCAATCCCTAATGATTCTATGGTTTTGTCAGGGGTAAGTGTGCTGTGTGTGGCTTGTGTAGATGTTCTGTTTAAAGAGCCATGGTCCAGATTCAGGAAAATGCCTGTGACTTAGAGCATCTTGAAGATGTTTGTGGGCCACAGCTTCAGTGGTGTGCACACTCACCAAGTCACAAAGTGTATGGCCTTTTAGTGTGACACTGAAATGTATGGGGCAACTGAGTCTTTGTAGCTGTGGGCTTGTGGCTGCAGCTCTGCTTGCAGAGGCACTGGAAAGCCAAGCAGGTTTTCCACAGCTCGTCATTTCTTTTTTGCTACTTTTATGGGAAGGTTGCTGCTTTAGGCAAACACGCATGTTTGGGTTGGCTTGTGTAGGGGAAAAAAAATGTGCGTTAGAATAGTGTACTTTTATCGTTTCAGGAGAAAAAGAAACACATTTGTGTCCATCCTGTAGGTAATCCAGCGCTCTCTTGAAGTTTGGGGCAGTGAAGAATCTTTGCAGGAAGCAAAGGAACTTCGCCGTGACAGCAGAGAGAAGATGAAACAGAAGAAGTTTGATAAGAAAGTTAAAGGTAAAGGTTTAGACTTACATGCTGCAGTATCTGAAATACACTTTCGTTTGAATCTATTTCTGCTTCTGATTAAAGTGTTTAGGAAAATCTTCAGTGTGGCAAAATGGAGGGTTTTGAGAGTTTGTGGGTAAGCCTGGAGCAGTCTGGTCTGACCCCCAGCTGACTATTTTGGGTGGAGGGTTGGACTGGAGTTATGAGGCCCTTTCCGATGTAGGTGGCAGAAATCAATTGTGTCAGAAGTGGTGGTTTTTAATTTTGTTTGTGTGGCCCAGAGAGTGCTGTAGATTGTTCTGTTTTCCTCACTTGTGGTGAAAATGAATTTTTAAAGGCAGTGGCTGATAATTCTGTCATACACAGGCCTCTTCCCGCTCCTGTCAGTATTCCTACTTGCAGTTTTTAGTGCTCCTTATCGTGAGTATTTCCTGATAGATTGTTTAGGAGACTGAAACTTGGGAAAAATACTTTCAGCACAGACTTGCTGGGAATTTTACAGAAGGCCGTATTTGCTCTTTTGCAAAAGCTGTTGCTTGCTGTGCTGTCTGCGCTGCCCACGCCCAGAGGCAGGGAGCTCAAAGCTGGCTGTGCTGGTACTGCCTGGAGGAGGCAGAACGTGAGGCTGAGCAAATAGCCAGTCTTGGGCCATGAGTATTGGGCTCACAGAGGATGCCAGAGTCCAGTACCAGTATAGGCCCTAATGTGACGTGGTTTGTAGCCTGAATGTCCAGCTCAGAACGTGACTGCATTTTTGGTCTGTTTGCCACCCAGTTGCAATATCTGGATAATCTCTTGGGCCCGACTGCCAGCCTCTGTTTTTGCAAAAACCCACTGGTTTCAGTGCGGCTGCTGCAGAGGCAGCTCACGTTATGTGGAATAAAGCACAGAGAATGCCAAGTCATTTGGGAGGCTCTCTGTGACCAGAATAAGAAGTACTCATTCTTGGTCATGCGAAACAATGAGGTGGCTTACAAAAACTTTTCCTCTGCATTCCATCTACCCCTTTTGGATACCTTTGAATGACTTCATGTAAAAAGGCAGGGGTAACATGTGCTTAGTCCAAATGGAAAATCTTCTCCTGTGAGATCTCTTGTTGGTGTAGCTCTTACCTTTCAAAGTATGCAAACAAGGTGAAGATTGCAAGGCAAGTCAAAGCTTGCTCTTGCAGTAGCAGGTTCTCACCCACAATTTATGGGGGACGGGCAACAAGCAGATTCACGTCTGTGGTCCTCTGAGAAAGGTAGTTAACTTGAATTTTGTTAACTATTTTTAAAGGTCTTCTAAAAATGTTTCCCGTTCTCTCATCAGAACTTCGCCGTGCTGTGAGGAGTAGTTTGTGGAAAAAAGGAACTAGCATCCATGAGCACAACTATGGACCAGAAGAAAACGTTGATGAGGATACGTTTAAAAAGACATGTACTGTATGTGGCCATGAATTAACTTACGAGAAGATGTAGTGTTAAATATTTCTTGTTAAAAATAATTTTAATGGTATTTTGTATTAAATTAAAATAAATGCCAATTGTGAATAAGCTGCTACCAAATTCTGTGATGAATGATGACCAGTCAGCTTTGGCTTTTCAGCCAGACTTTAGGGCAGGCTATTACACACTTCTCAACAATTCAATAAATTGGCCACAAGATAGGTTGGTATCATTGTACTTTATACTCTGATGCAATTAAGGCGAACTTCCTGCTACTTGTCTGCTCCCATTAGAGGGGGGAGGCTTCTTATTTTGTCCTAACTTGTCTATTTCCAGTTTCTGTGACTGGTCATGGTCTGGAAGAGTGCAGCGTCTCCTCTAATGGTTGGAGACTGTTGTGAGGCAGGTTCTCCTGCTTTGCTTTGGAGACTCAATTAATGCCGAATTCTCACTCAAAAGGAAATCTGCATGCTCCTAGGGGTGTTCTCGCACATCCTCGTGTTTCACAGGGAAGAGTCTTTATCCTCTACTGCTTTTCCCCCCACCCCACCCTGAGTTTTGCATCAGAAACCAAGGTGCCGCTCAGAGCTTTGTCAGAAATTTGTAAATGAAAAGGGGTAAATAGCTGTCCTTGAGGGAGGGGGAGGAAGTAGCATTCCAAGGTAGATCTCTCTTAAGTGCACCCCTTTCAAATGCAAATGTTTCTAACTCAGCTCTTCAGTTCTCACAGCTGTTGGGGAGCGCTGTTGGAAATGGCTGAAGTGAAGGAATGCGCACTGGGCAGCAGCTCGGCATTTACTGGCCATTGTAAATAACAGTAGATCCCCTAGAACCCTCTGAGGCTCCCTAGGAGAGCCAGGTGCCCTGTTTCTGTGTACGGGAAGATGTGTTACGCAGGGGTGTTTGTGTGGGAGGAGGTGTATAGGGAGAGCAGTCCAGGCTACACAAGTAGTCTTTGCGTCTTCAGCACTCTTCTCTGGTCCGCAGCCCTCGGTGATCTTCCCAACTGTAGGCACTGTGAGGCCTAGGAATGTGGCACATGGGGTTGGATGGATGGCAAGACACATATTCTGTCAGAGCTTTTGGAGGCAGGACTCTTCACATCATGGCTCCATGAACCAGTATTGTCTTAGGTTCCAGAACTCCTCTCTAGGACAGCAGGGTGGTGTGTGCAGGCTGCTGAATCACTGTGGGCAGGCTCCAGCAGCCACCTCTTGGCAAGCTGCTGCTGGCCCAGCCCAGCCTCACCTCCTCCAGCAGCACTGTCCATAAGACAGGAGATGGGAAGAGAGCTGAATTTCCACACCCTCCTGGCACTGGGCCACATGCTGCTTGCCTCATTCTGCCATGCAGGTGGGGGATGTGTGTTCCATCAGCACAAGGAGGTGATGGCTTGTGTTTCACTGAGAAGACCCACAACACCACAGGGGAAACAGAGCTGCTTCCACTCCACCCTTGTGTAACATCAGCATCACCCCACCCTCACAGCTTTCCTTCCCTAGACCCCAAGAGAGGGAGGACAGTAGGACAAACACAAGCAGTAGTATCCTGTTTCAACTTCGTTTTATTTTTGCCTTTAATTGTGCATTATTTCCAACCACACCACATTTCTACAGCATCTTTACAGTATCCACCACCTTGTGTGTCAGCAGTTCCAAGTTTGTCCAGTTAGCTGCTGGTATCATTACATGAGCGTCTCGTTCTCTTCCCTACAGATCCAACACGTTTCCCAGCCCAGTCAGGGGTATACCACTGCACCTACAGAGAGGGGAAGGTGTCCAACAGACTCTAGACACATGCAGTCAAAGCCCATGCCTGCCACGGAAGTCAAATCCATTCACAGATACACGTCTATTTGGTTTTAAATTGCAGAATTACGCTCAGGCATTTGCAGCTGGATCCCCAGCACCCGTATTTGTCAAGGCTCAGAGGAAGTTACAGGTTTGTATGTTGTAACTGCATTATCAGTTTTACAGAAGTCACATTTACAGTCAGACCCCCCCACCATTGGTTAATACCAGAACTCTGACATTCAGCAGAGCCACTGGAAAAACTATCAAACCCCATTTAAAACCTCTGTAGTATTAAATGTTTCTTAAAAAACACCAGTAAAAGCAACAAACAACTATGTGATTACTCAAGAACATTAACAGAGAATGAGTAAAAGCAGAAGTCTGTGCATGACTGACATAAGCCTCGCATAAAGCAAATTTACAACAATTAACAGTACACCCTGAAAGAAAGGACGGATCTGCCAAATCAGAAAGTGTAAGCAAAAGCAACAGATCTGTGAGGATATATCAGATTGCTTCAGGCCACGCACACACTTAGGTCAACACTCCAGGTAGAAGGGTCTAGTTTTTTACCCTTCTTGCTTGATCAAGAGGGTCAAATTGTCAATAAACCAGTAAACTGCACTACTAGGTGTAATACCTGAAAAAATGTCTGTACAGGAATTACTCAAAGCTCATAACTTTCTAAGCTTTACCTGAACAGTGATGAAAATTCTTCAAACACTCTTCTGCAAAACAAAGAGACCATCCATAAAAGGCTTGGAAGCGCACTGCAGGCTGACAGACCTGAGCACCCAAGGCAGTGTCTTCACCGCCTCATCACTGCTTAGCACAAAACAAACCACTCTGGCCTTTACGTACGTAATGCTATTTGCCTAACTCAAAACTCAGGCTACTTGATTTTCAGGTTGTGCCTTCTCGGTCTAAGTCTCCTGAAAGCGATCATTTAATTTCACATTTCAGAAGACATGGTCGCCACGTGCTGTCATCACATTTTAAAGCAAAGGCAGGGCAGCAGATGCAGCCACCGCAAAGCTGTTGTTACAAGGCCAGATGAGCTGAGAGCACTTGGTTCACCCAGTGTGACTACCAGAAAGATTTCTGGCATCCCTATAGCCTGCAAGTTCAGCCCAGGGCAAGCTTGGCAGGGACTGAAATAAAGGAAAAGCTGACACCACCCTGCCCCCAGCTCTGGCATGTGGGTGGGGATTCCTGACGCCCAGGTGAGGCTGGCAGCACAAAGTCAAAAGTTTGTTCCACCCCATCTCTTGCTGACTGACTCTTTTTACCAGTGGAGACTGCTCCAGGAGCAGTTCATTCATTACTCTTCAACTACACTGCAAAAAGAACTGTCCATAAAGTTCCACTACTGATTGTTTATAGCTACTGTAATAAGACACTACACAATACATTGAAAAAAACGTATTTCAACTGTATTACAACCATGTTCGTTCAAACTGAAAGTCTAGCTGGCTTTGTAATAATCAAATCCAAAAGTTCTATACTACCTTTGAAAGCTTAACTCGAGTGTTTCCACACGCCCAAAGTTAAGACGCTTTTCACGTGCCACATTAGAGAACTTAATTGCTCACTGAGAAGGTGCATTCCCCCTTTCACTCACAAAACACTATGAACTATTTCTCACTTCTGAAATTCCTTTGATTTAACAGCCAGGCAGAGGTAACAAGTTCTATTTTCTGGGGTTTTGTGGATTTTTTTGGGGGGGAGGGTTGTTCATAGAATCATAAGGGATTGGAAGTCCAATCCCCAGCCCCACCAGGGTTTGGTTTTGCAGGGTTTTTTTTTTTCCCGATTTTTATTTTTATACAAACAACAGGGAAGAAGCAAAAAATACTATAATGAAGTCAAGAGTCAAGCCAGATCAAAAGACATACTTCATGTCTATCCCCTATCAATCCTATCCTGTAAGGCTTATGATGCTTACATAGTTTGCTGCTGTTTAGATAACTGTATTGTTTTACATAGCACATGAAAGCAAGTTTTATTCAAAATGTTTTTCATCCCCATGTCAAGTTTTCCTACGTAAAAAAAAAAAAAATTAAAGTCCTGCAGACAAGACTGTGCACATGAACGATTCTCAGGCCTGCAGAGCACAGAACTGCTGAAACACAGCCAGTATGTGGTGGTCCAGTTCAGCTGTAAACAGGAGGTTCTCTAGGGTCACCATGTACTGCTGGATTATCTGGTGGTGCTGGCAGATAAAAAAACAACACAAATCTTTACTGTTTTAATTTAGACATAAGAACAGAGAAGTCAAGATATGTAAGAATCACAGGTGATATTTTTTGATCAAAATCATGAAGCATATCTCATCTCCACAGCACAGTCAGAAAAGTGTAATGCAGAGCCACTACTGATGGCAAGAAGCAAGCATGTGCTGAATTCCTGCCTTGAGAATCAGCGCTGTGCTCTCTGCAGGCTCTTCCCTCCTTGACTCTGAATTGTGCGTAAGACACCATGCAACAGCAGAGTCTACCACCAGGGAAAGGCTCAACCCAGGGGAGAACTACAGCACCACTCCCCATTCTTCAACACATCTTCTGCTCACACAGGTATACTACTCTGTTAGTATCACTTTCATCCAGCCACCTGTGCTTGTTTTCTGATTTAATACTGAGCCAAGAATTCAAAAGAGACTTTTAATAGATATTTACACATCTTGCAAAGAGGAACTCGGAAATACTTCAATTCACTTGTTTAGTGAATTCATCTGGTTAGTGTTCTTGTTCACTCACACATTTGCCCTTGTTATAAATACACGCGGTGAAGAGCTCAGCACAATTCCTAATCACATCTCGGTATCACTTTGCAATACGGTCACAGTGTGGCAATCAACCAAAGACCACTCGCTCCACCCGTCTGCGGCCAAGATGTGCCCAGAAGCAGGGAGTTAGGAACTAGCCCGCAAAAGACTTGCTGCTGCCACCTGCTGCTGCTCTCGCGGAGTGCTCAGTTCTCCAACAACAAAGCTCGTCTGTCTACCCAAGCATGTTCCAGCCCACGACCACCACCCTCCAAACCCCGAAACAAAACCTACCTGCAGGAAGATCTGCTGCAGCCTCTCTATACAGCTCTTGTACCAAGGTGTAAAGACATCAATCCCACCAGTCTCACAGCGCACTAAGTGCTCAGTTAACAACATAATGAAACGCTGCAGGAGAGGAAAAGAAACACTTAGTCTCCTCCAAAGCAGGATTCTAACCTCAGGCAAGAGTACCTGGAGGACAGAAGCTTTGAACCCAAATGTAGAATTATTGTTTTGCTTGGAAAACACTGACTTTAGTAAACAAATAAAATCCAGTTGCTTTCTGGTTGTTCAGGAAACTGTACACGAGCAAAACTCCATGTGGCTGAGCACTTAAAACTGAACTGCCTAGCAGCACAGTCTCTGCACAGGCCTGTGATTTGGACTGACTTTGAATCAGAGTGGTGAAGACACCGCCACCCATCCCATATTCTTATTCCAAAAAGATGCCTGAGATACAAGTGGCACCAAAAGCTTACAAATCCAGCAACCATAGAACCTGAAAGCAAGCAGAGACTTTGTCCATCATTACCTGGAATATAACAAGGAAGAGATTCTTCTGCTCACTCTGGGCTGACTCTACTTTTTCCTGCAAGCGCTCTATCTGCTCTTCCAGAGGTCCATCTTCCCGATCGCTGCTTCGGTCATCATCGTCGTCATCATCATCACTGTCTCGCTGTAAGTGACAACATGAGACTAACTAGCAACCTGGCTACCCGTGGATGCTGTTAATGCTCTCCAGTTCCATGCGTGAGAAGATCTGCAAAACTTTGGAACAGCCACTGAAGCTGCAGCTTGATAAGTTTTTTGAGGAACGTTTATTTTGAATACAACACAGGAAATAAATTTGAAAGGAAAAAAGCTAATGTGGGGAAGCCCTGAAAAAACCCCCACAAGATTTTAGAGAAACCAGAACCAGCTACCAGAACCTGTCAAGGAACAGGATTTACCAGTCCTTTACTTAGTGCAAACACAGCAAAAAGTAATACCCCAGCCAACTGCATCTTTAGCAGGTAATGAACAGCTTTTGAAAAAAAATCTGCCACAGATTTTACACCGTGTCTACTGCAGCAGGGCAGGTAGTTCATTCAATGACCTGTTCCAAAAATCTCAAGGTCGAAAAAAGTAAAGCACTTTGTGCAAGAACTCAGATGAGTCTGGCTGGTTAGCACAAAAGGAAGAGTAGAAGCTGAAGCCCATGGCGTTAAAGTGGGGACTTCCCATACTCATGATCAAAAGTCAGCATAGAAAGCAAACTACTAACTGGGAACACGCAGGTTCAACAAAATCCACAAAGTGCCCCCACGTGCCAGACTTGTGACCTCAGGTAGCAAAGCCATACAAAAGGCTACAAGGGATACATCACAGAATCACAGAATCATTAGGGATTGGAAGAGACCTTGAAAGATCATCTAGTCCAATCCCCCTGCCACAGCAGGTGGAAAGGCATGATCTGATGGATTATGGTACATTCAAATACAGATATTGCTTCAAGTCTCACTGCTTCTGGGCAAAAATACCCATAAATCAATAGCTCAAAACCTCAAATATTTGTAAAAGGAGTATGAGTAACCTGTGACAAATACAGGGCCATGTGCTAACTCATCTATTGCACAGAAAATCAAACTCACAGTCAGAAGACAAGTACAGCTCCACATCAGTGTAAAAAGTAAAAATGACTTACCAGAGAGAGCAAGAGAGAATTTTTAACTCTTTAATTAATTGGTTCTATAGGAATTTGCTTTTTGTCTGATCACACAGGTTTACTGAACTCAAAACACTAAATGACTGGTAGGACCTAGGAGAAAGCATGTAAGCCTGGATTAATTCTGTAGTAAAGCAATCCATTGAGGATTCTCTAGTAATTCTGTAGTAAAGCAATCCCCATGCTGGGGACATCAAAACTTGGGGGCTTCGCTTACCTCCTCTAAAAGGAATGGTCAGGCAGCAGAGCAACAGCCTGCAGAACTACTCGCTGTTGCATACAAATATTTCTTCCTGTCACAGTGATCATTGAATGTGCTAATAAAGAGCTGCAGCAAGAGACAAGTGCAGAACTGAAAACACTGGTGTATTTGTATAGAGACACCAGAGAAGTTCTTTGCCACACGCTAAGATCAATGGCCTAGGCCCTCGCTAATCATGGGCATTTATTAACTGCTGATCAATGTACACTGAGGATGAAAGCAACTAGGGTGGCAGTTGCTGGGAGTGAAGCAACCAAGATGAACCAACACTGGCAAACTGAAGTACCAGAGATCGCTCAAAAGAAGCTTCTGGAAAAACAACCGACTTGTGCAGTATTCTGCAAAAACCAGCAGCATCCGCTGTGCCATGCGCCAAACTAACATTAACTTCATCCTTAGGTTTGGAGCTAGCTAAGGGTTTTACGCAGGTACTCACAGGCTACGTACAAATGTGAAAATTCTCTCTTGCTCTCTGCCGTGCTTAACATTTTTATAAACTGACGTCACTCTGTCATGACTAAGTACTGCATTCAGCCAGCTTCCCTGAGCCCTGTCTTTTGCAGCTGCCATAGAAGACACTCGTCCCATTTTACTGCCCCACGAGGGACAACAGAGCACAAACAGCAGCTGCTTGCTCATCAGTTTGTTGTATATAGTAACCCAGATCATGCAAAAGTATTCAGAAAAGTTAGCTGAAAGAAGGTAGTGACAGATGCCAGTGTCAGAATCCAGCAGCATCCATCAGAAGAACAGTAACAGCCAACTTTTCAATAGCAAATAGCTGTTTCCGTGCACTTCTGCATGGAAGCCACAAGAGCACTCTTTAACAGAAATTACTATAAGCACTTTGTAACAGTTATTACAGTTATCTAAGAAGGTAAATGAATTCCGCATTAGAGGGCAAGAGGAAGAAATGCTCTTACCAGTAAAGAAACTTGTGAGAGAGAGCTTGAACACAGGGAACACATATGAATTCTCCTTAAGATTTCATTGAATTCTTAGGTTGCAGCTACCATCAGAAGGGTGGCCTGAGGACATGTATCCAGTTTTTTGATATCAAAGGCCACATGTTTGCACACATGCTTCCCGATATATGTATTTATTCAAACCTAACTGATCAGTCAGACAGCATGCATGGCTGCGTAACTCTGCTTGTAACCATTTGAAATTAATGTTACTCACTCTCTTGTGCTGCCTGGCCAATCTTGCCTTAGCCTCTTCCAGTTCTTTGTGAATCTTCAGAACATGCTTATTCATCTTACGAATTGTGGAATGTAAGATCTCCCAGATATAAAACCTAGGGATGACACAAAGCTCAAAACACTACTTTGCATGCTACTCCAGGATGGAAAAGTGAGTTTAGTTTCTTACAGAAAAATGCATCTGAGGGAATTAAAAAACTCAATTTCATCTAAGATATCACAGAAACACAGTACATCAGGGATTGGAAGGGACCTAGAAAGATCATCTAGTCCAATCTCCCTGCCACAGCAGGACCACCTAGACCAAGTCGCACAGGAACACATCCAGGCAGGTTTTAAATGTCACCAGAGGAGACTCCACAACCTCCCTGGGCAGCCCACTCCAGTACTGTTATCCTCGCTGTCACTGTGATATCTAGCACAGTGAGCAAACACTGGGCACAGGAAAGCATACCTGTAATGTAAGAAAGCTTAACAATAATTTCTTTCCTGTTTTTGCAGTACAGGTACAAACCTGCACCATGCTTCGTACGCACACTGCGAGATGACCAACATCAACCTGAACTCTCGGCCCAAACATTTTTTGCATTGTCAATGAGGAACGTGTCAATGGTGGTACAAGTAGCACACCTCAACCAAAGACCAGGACTGCAACTAAGGTGGTGGATATGTACCACAGGGAAACAGACTTTGTCTAGAAAGTGTTGTTACTTTGACAGGACATGCCAGCAGCAGTCTAGCACTGTCACGTAAACATTCACACCCTAACTCAGAGAGAAAAATGTGGAAGTAGGTATTTTATACAAGCAAAAGCTTAATTGTACTTAATCGTGCTCAGTTTTCACCAACTAAATTATGTACTGGCTACTTAAAACAGTAATTCAGAGACAAACCAAGAGAGATTGTGTTACCTAGTAAAATCATGCGCAAGCTCTGAAGAGAAGATCCAGTTTGCCACTGCAGCGCAGTCAACAATTTGTGTCCGAATCATCTTGTCCACAAGCACAGCAATCATCTGTATTTTGTGAAAGACATTGAACACAGGCTGTGTAACACATGGCAGTCTCTGGTAAAACAGAGATCTTTCAATGCTACATTAGTGCTATTAGTGTGCAGTTTCTGTACTTCAGGAAGCTGTGTGGTTCAGCCTAGAACTGCTCAAATCTGGGGATCTGTTCCAGTTACCTAAAACATTGTGATTTTGTTTACCAACCTTTTCTATTTCTTGTGAAAGCAAGGTATGGCTCATTCTTTACATACTTACATGTAAAAGCCAAAAACACCAAACCTTGTAGATGGAAGTTGAGCCTTAGAGACAAATCCTAGTAGCTGGAAATCACACCAGAGCATACATACCCATCAGATCACTTTAAAGTTAGCCTCCTACTGTTAGCCTACTCCCCTTGAGCTGCAACAGCTTCCAACAGGCCAGTAAGCTGTTCTCTACAAAACCTATGGTTCCAGAACACAGCTAGTGCAGTGCTGTCAATGGCAGTCGCTAGTTGCTGCTGGCACTGCCTTGATGCTGGAGGGGGCTGCAAGTAATCTAGTGGGCAACTGCAGAGAAGAGTTACTGACTACAGCAGTTGCAAGCTGTTCAGAAAAGACTTATCTTAGTTACTCATGTGATCAAATGCCACAATCTAAGAACCACAGAATTACAACCACCCATTGTCAAATAAGGAAGTGTAACACAGTTTCTTTTAAGGAAGGAAAATGAAAATAACTGAATTAATCACACAGAAGACTCATAACTTTTGCGTCCCAGGATAGCACCCTATGCTCTACTTCTCTTTCTGTATTGCTGCAAAGAGTTTCTGATGACTAAAACACAGACCTGGGGTTTTAGGGAAAAAAATTTCTTCTAAATGTTAAGGTTTCTCTTTATCAAGTCACTGTAACAACCTTGTTTACATGTCCAGGGACTGCTGATTCCTACTGGTAGATCACTATCTGCAGCACAGTTCACACACTAGTACTAAATGGCTTGCAAATACTACTGATAGTATGAACCAAACCACTGCTGCCCAGACACCATTTGTTCTGTGTGCCTGAAAGAAACGTGCTACACTGGAAAAAAGACCACACTGCTAGAAACACAAGACAGGAAAGTTTAAGTTCAATGATTAAGTAGAAAAGTAGACCTTTATAACTTTCAACCTTAGTATTTTTTGAAGTGATCTTGAACTGTTAATAATAAAAATCTAACATGACTCCCTAGTCTGGGTTTGCAACTTCCACCTCAGCTTGGTCACACTGTGATACAAGGGAATGACAGAGAAAATACAGGTATTAGATTGCAGTAATTTCTTCTGATCCAGTTAAATGGCAGTAAAGTAGGTCACGATATAATCATTACATTTTCAAGGTCAAGAATTTGGGTAGGAAGTTTTGTATGTTTTAAAAGACTGGTTGCTTTTTTTTTTTTTTAAGTGTTTTTACTGTACTTAGAAGGGAGGGGACATCTTGCACAGGTGTCTTCTATGTTCTGGTTTTTTTCCCCTTGGAAATGGGCCACAGTTCCAGCAGCAGATGCAAGGATCACTCATTGCTCTCAGCATCTCACCACTGAAAGTGCAGCCTGAACAGCTGTGAGGTGCAGTCCACTTTCAAAGCACAATGAAGTGCAACACAAACACACCAGTAAGGAACACATTAAATAATTAATGCAGGCAAATTCAGCTTGAGTTCCTTATCAACTTCTATTTATAGAAGAATGACAGCTGAGGGAGAAAACAACTGCTGTGAAGAAACTGAACAGTTTAAACAACTGAGGCATTTTTCATGGGTCTTTTAGGGTGCCACCTCCTCTGGCTCAAGAATGAACATAATCACGGCACTGTCAGACTGATCCGCTCCGCACAGCCACGGACTGCAACTCTACTTACTCTGCCTACACACAACAGTGACTCCAACATGAGCTTAGTGGAGTAACTATGGCTTTCATTAGCAACTGGGGGAAAAAAGTCCTTAAAAACCCCCCAGGTTTTCACATTTCTAAGAATGCACCTTGCTTTTGATATGAGAGACACAACTTGTTTCAATTTATACATCTACACTGTTTTCTAATACTGAACAGAAACATCATTTTAGCAAAAGTCATGACACGCAGCACAGGCTGAGCCATAATGAAAGCCTCTGCCCTCACACAAAGAGCTCTCAGGAAGAAGTAGCCTCTTGATGGGTATATATTTAATATCACAACTTGACCATTAAATACAATTTGAACAGATATTTTTAAAGGATATAAATCTAACTGTAAAGTTCATTAAATATGACTTCCATGAGTTGAAACTCAAAGATACTTGACATTGTAACCTCCTACCTGTGGATGGTTCTTCCAAACCTCATATACAACCCTCAGAACATGGAGTTTCCCCTCATCACTTTCAGCAAGTGTTTTGAAGACTTCATGAAACCTTTTAATAGATATGAGTAGTCAGTGAAGGGGTTGGGATCAGGTCAAAAGAGCAGCAGATACAAGGCAAGTGGTTTAGACTGGTTGAAAGAAAATCCTGTGACTACATGCAGCAATTCTTAAACAACTATTCCTTGGGAAAATATAACCATCTGAGCTAAAATAGGCTACAGAGACATGACAGCTTCTAAAAGCAACTTAAATCGTAGCAGGCTGCATTTCTCATACTCTTAAAAGCAGGATGTGCTTTCACGCACAGCTGGTGCAAAATTTGCTGCCTTTAGAGCCCCAGACCTTCCTCTTGATAACTGTTTCTGTAACTTTAAACTACCATCCAATACATCCCTTTTTGAAGGAAATGCTGCTGCTAAAAGCCCCTATTTTAGCACAGTTATGCTGACTGCTACACAGCATTCAAAACTCAGCTTATTGTAATCTAACTATAAAGTATAAGAGGCTCTTTTTGATCTCGTGGCTGCCACTACTGGTGTGCTGCAGTGAAAACACCATGGCACTAAGTACTTATGTCACTTCATCGCTTGTACTGATTGCAGGTTACTACCCACAGCTTCTTATCCACATTGCCTGTATGTTATAAACTCCCAAGCACATGTTTTTCTAACAGCTTTGGATTACCTTTAAGGACAGACAGAAAAATAGCTCATTAAGATGCACGTGACTACCTTTCATGTATTAAGACCATTTAGGAGTAACTCCAAAGCACACAAGGTTAAAAATTAGTTATTTTATCTCACTTTGCTAAAATATGTGCAGTAAATTCTTTGGAAGTTAAGTAGTATCTTCAAGGGATGCACTCTCAAGTGTTTGAGAATGGAGTTTACTCTGCTTTGGTACACAGAAGTTTACAGCAGAATGCTTTGAAGTTCCATTTTTAATTTTTCCACTTTTCATACAGGTGTAGCTGTGTTAGAATTGATATATTCATAGTAAATGTATTGTAGTAGAAGCTACCCAGTCATTCAAATGTAGAGAGAAACAATAGTTCCTCACCACAATCAGCAAAAGGAGAGACATTCCACACCCATCTCTCATTGTTTGATTTACATCATGTTGCTGTATCATACATGTTTCTGTTAATGCCATTCACAGATACAACTTGGGCCTCACACTATCATGACTTCAGTAAGCAGTGTCATTAGTGCTCCTAAACATACTGTCTTGTGGAGCACCTAAAACACTGCTGAGGCATGCAGTCCAGTTCTTTTATCATGCGTTTCATTGTCAGAATGGAGCGGTTTTGTAAGCATCAAAATAATGTACATATTACACTTACTTTGCCAGGGCACTGAAGGAGTGACTGAAAGACTTCGCAGCTAGATGAAGCAGAGTCTGAACAAAGACTTCTATTTTCAGAGGGTTGAAGGTAAATCCTTCATCTGAAAGTTATTTAAAGTTGAAGCTGTAAGTACTTCAAGTAATGCATGTAAGCTACTCACAAAACTGCAGAGATAACTTATAGTTCTAATTAATTTCACAGAACAGATTTCCACCAAAAAGGTTTTGCAAGGCTGACAGGCTTTAAAAAATGTGCAGATCTTCAGGACTCCTTTTTGCCACGGAGAAAACATGCAGAAAGAATCTCCAATCAGGTGAGAAGCTATCAGCGAGACAACCACCCTACCGACATGTAACAGCACTGCTGAACTGCAGCAGACAAAGGCAGCAAAGGAAAACTGCAGTTACACATCAAGCTGAAGGCCCGGCACAGCACAAGAAAGGGAGAGGATGACTAGGACATGGTGGCTGGCTATTTGTGACATGGAAAAAGGGTCCTGCAAGTAAGTATTGGGGTGAGTGGCACCAAGTCTCCTCCTGTAGTGGCTGTAGACAGGAGAACACTCATTAGTGGTTTATGACTAAAGAAAATCTGCAGCTATGACAGTGGACCCTGGTACAAAATAAAAGCCAGATCGTAGCTGCCCCCTGCTTGTGTAGCAGATCACTTACAAATACTACAGAAATACTGACTGAAGATATCCCCACCATAAAGATAACTTGTTAGTTCACTGTCTTGCACTTATCACTCCCTCAAACAATCAGGATTTGGATTCTTTAGGAATCCATCTGTGACTGCAAAACTGAAAAGAATGTCAGTGGAGTCTCATTGTGAGTTTTATCTAAGGAAGATAGTTTTATCTTCCAAAGTGTGGCTACCCTATCTATGGGATCCTGAGACTGCACTGAGGGGAGACAGGGCTCTGAATCCCAGAGGTGAGGATAACAGCATGAACTGCCCTCTGCTGCTGAAGGCAAAGCAAACATTAAATTCTTTCATGCTACCTCTGTCAATAATCACAAGAAAACACTCCTCAAGTTTATCTCAGTTAAGAAAATCAGGCCTGTTTCCTTAAGATGTTTATTAAAAAAACCTCCTAACAATGGTGTAATATTTCTATTTACTATTAAAAGGAAAAGCATACAAATCCACTAACCACCTCATTCAGCTCCAAAAGATGGCAGACCAGTCTACACACAAATTAAATCAGTGCCTGTCACAGACTGACAAGACCTATCTTACCATCATCGTCATCCTGGTTTGGATTAGGTACATCTTTTAAAATGCCGAAGATTTCGTCATTACTGGCCTTATTTTTAATTGCAATTGTTAAACAGAGTGCCACAGTATATCCAGGAAGAGACCCTAAAGAGAAGCAAAGAGGTCAAAAATACACAGAAGGCAAGCAAGTATTTCTAACATCAGTTTGCCTCTCAGAAAGACAAACATTTCCCACTTGCTCCTAAAACCAGGTGTTTCCAGTATCACTCACTATTCCATAAAACTGCACAATACATTTCCTCATTTTTACACTGAAGTCACATTTTTTACTAGAACTTTTAGAGCCAATGTCTGGTAATTATCTAATGCCTGAAGCTCCATTTCAGCCTCTACCAATTTCCTAGAAGACACAATCCTTCCATGCTTTGCACACTGTATCTCTGATGACCACACTTTTATGCTGCAGGATTGCATTTACACTGAGTAATAAAAGAAACCATAAAGTACCTCTCTACCTCAGTGTTTACATCATCCTCTGCCTCTGTATGCTTCATTATAGCAAGCTGACTGGTAAAATCTTACACCATTTAATGAAGGTCAAAAAACAAACTCACTTCATATGCTGACTTTTGCATAGTACTGTGCCCAAATAGGGGAAATAGATGAGTTTTCCAATCTTAAGACTTCTGGCAAACAATGCTGCACAACACCAAAACCACCTCAGCAAGAGTCACTTCATGTTTCTGGATTTTCTTTTTCTTCACAAAGTAACAAAGAGGATTATATTACATAGATCCAGGCTTAACGTATGCTAATTGCTCACATGAAGTGTATTTACCTACACAAAAATCACGCATATACATGAAGGGAGCTGATACTGGCATCAAACTAGTTCACTGCCTTGCTCTGAAACACTATTTTCTCCAGCTTGACCCCTCAGTAATTTTAATACTTACTATTACTTTCGTCTCCATATTTGTAAATGCACACT
Organism: Rhinopomastus cyanomelas; assembly: GCA_013400115.1. Classification (NCBI taxonomy): domain Eukaryota; kingdom Metazoa; phylum Chordata; class Aves; order Bucerotiformes; family Rhinopomastidae; genus Rhinopomastus; species Rhinopomastus cyanomelas. The sequence continues at coordinate 112,674 of VXBP01009029.1, read as the reverse complement.
GGATTAGCAGGACAGAGGACAGAAAAAGTTGCAGGAACGATGTCTATTATTCGCTGATGGTATGAGAGTCTGGAAATAACAAGTTTCACAGTAGTAGAATTAAAAAGGGAGTAACATCAGGCTAATTCTGAAGTGCCAGCTATCCAATGGCTCTCCTGTACTTTGCTTTCATAGAATAAAAATCAGAATGTTTATATGACATGATGGCAATTTCTGCGAGGTAGTAAGAGCTAAGTAAACCAAACTAATATAGTAGATGCTTTCTGTTTGAGTTCTATGAAGGTAAGAGTTTCAGCTACACACAATTCAAGCAGCTTGTGAGTAGATTTACAGGATGCTTGGTAGGATGTTTTATGCAAAAGCCTAAGACATGCTGTGGAAAACTAGCAAGGTGTGGGCATTGAAAGTAGAAAAATATTAAACTGCATGTCTCCATTTTACTTTCCAGATTACTTCACTCCCACAGAAACTTAATTTTGCTACCAGTCTTCAGTGAAATGGAAGAGTGCCATAGAAAAGCTCCATTTGTTTTGCAGCACAACACTTTCACAGCTCCTGTACTGAATTCACCCCAAACCAGATGAATGCTTCTATGTAGGATGCCAAAAAACTTCTTGAACATTTTTGCCTTTCTCTCCGCTACATACCTCTATGCCAACAACTTTAACTCCAGCCCTAATAGCATACACTTGTTGTTTGGATTGAGGTTGGTTTGTTTGTAGGGTTGCTACTTTTAAGGTCAATGAAGATTAAGGGCACCTAGAAGAATCCAGATTAGATTCTCAGCTTTCAGTATAACCAATTATCAATTGCCTCAGTCGCTGTGACTATTTCAGGAATACTGCCCAAATTCTATTTCCACAAATACGGTGTCTTTTTCTAACTACATTCATACTTGGGATGAGAGACAGCTCACTACCATGAGCTACACTCTCTAAGTACTGTCCTACAGCAAGTAAACCAGATTAAAATAATACAAACAACAGACTCATCTTTTAACTGATACAGACCTAAGAACAGACATGCCTAAGGGTCAAGTTAAAAGGAATCTGATGGTATCCAGAAGCAAAGATCAGACTTTGCCTTGACTGTAACTGTCAAAAGCTCTTACTTACCGCATGCACTTTTCCAAAACCTCTCTCACAAATTTGGGCTTGGGCTTTTCAAGATCCTGAGTAAGACAATCTGACCTATCAAAGGACAGAATGAAATAGCTTTTAGAAAAAGAACTTGTGTTCTAGTTTCTTTTTGGCTCAGTCTAATAGGCACCAAGACAATCATGGTCTAAGGACAACTGGAGTGCGCGACAACATTTCCTAAACAGTGAAATTAAGACAACGAGCTAAGTTAATCACTATTTCCTTATTCACCAATAGTGCTCATGTGATTTCATACCTGTGCAACATATTTTAAAGTATAGCTTCCCTTTCCACACCAGATTAAAAATAGTTTGTACCTACAGATAGTTGGCTTTCCCTTTCCTTAGAGAAGAAACCTTGTATGATTTCATAGTCTGTTCCTCCCTTAAAGGAATTTTTGAACTTCTGGCTCATCTCAAGCACACTTCAGATAAAACTTCAAATACATTCACTTGCAAGACTTGTGAAAAACAGCAACGTGAGAAAGCCACATAAGCACTGCCATGGAATAACATCCAGGCAAAGACAATTCAGGACTTTGAAGGGTGCTACCTGCTGTCAATACAGGTGTATACTAGGGCAGACACCAAGCACCCAGCTCCACGTGAGGACAACACAAGAAAGCCACAAAATTGTATCACAGGATGGGCTGCACTTGGGACATGTGGGCAGATCAGCTATAGAAAGCTTGTGTAGTGGCAGGCTATGGAAGATACTGTAGGGAAGACTTAACCCAAGGTGATCTATCATGGGTGCCTGTAACGGAAAGCTCAGAGGAACCTGTGGTTAAACATTGATGGAGTCCAGGGAGCTCCTGCCAGAGATGTGAGTTCAAGATTTGGCATGATAAGAACAGATGGCAGGGCCAGCTCAGATAGTACTTCAGCCACTAGGATTTGGCAGGAGGAAAACAGATCATGAGGTCTCAAGGATAAAGGTTATAATGAAAGCTTTAGGGAGGACAGAGGGCAAGATTACACAACGAATGCAAGATACAAAGAATCAGGGGAAACCATTAACAGTAAACTGGGGAGCCATTTTGGAAAACTCGCTAGCAACTGACTGAGGGTACAGGACAAAGTCAAGAAATCACATTTCTGCTTCTACTGCTTAATGAACACTTACAGTGGCTTGAGATTTATCACACGGTTCACGAGGGACAACGTGGTGACTAAAGAGATTACTGAGATTAGGTACCATTGAGTGGTGGTGAACAGATTAAAGAAAGGTCTTGGAAGCCCTGTAGGAAAGCAGCAACAGTGCCATGACACTGTGACACTTCCCTGGGTAAGTTTTGAAATCTTAAGGTTTTTGCAGTATCAGGTTTGAACAGAAGAGAAACTTACCAATCTTCCCAGCTCCAACGGAACTGAAAGTTGCTCAAATGGTGAGAAAACCAGTTAATGAACCTTCGTTAAAAGAAAGAAGAAAGCTCCATTTAATTTCAGAAGCGCAGGTATCCTTACAAATACATCCCACTTTACAGAGACAAGCCTAAACTCTAAAGCTGTTAGAGCACTAAAAACGCATTTATGTTGTCAGACACAAAAGACTGACTTCAGAAAGTTAAGAAAAACTCTTACGGACAAACAGACTGCCATGCTCTGTTTCATACAAAGAGGTAATCTATTAAGCTAACAATGTAAACTTGCTGTGAATATGCAACTTACACATTCTTTTATAAGCCATTTCAGCTCTCCTGCACAATGCACAATTCACTCAAATAGCAAAATCGCCACCATTCTCCTTCTCTGCCTGACACACATACACCATTAGCTCCACTTCCTAGACCACTAGGGAGCAGGCACAGCACCAGGTAACAGTACTGTGCAGCTGCAAACAGCTTTAACGCAGAACTCGTCAGCAGTTTTAACAGTCCTGTACAGACTACTAGACTTGTGGCCTCTGGGAGAGTGCTTCCAGGAAGAGGCTCCAAGCACTCAGTCTTCCACCTTCTCTTTGGACTGCTTTTCCTGCTCAGGAAACATTTTGAACAGCATCAACAAGCGTGACAACTCTTCCTGTAGCCTCTTCATTTTTCCTGTGTATTGGTCACTGAGAAATATTTTCCATCATTTCCAAAACACATTTACCTGTCCACACACGTCGTATTCATTGTATCCAAACGCATGTAGAGCATTTCTGTGGCTTGAGCAAGCTGGAAGTTCCTGATTAAGGTGTTTACAGAAAAGCAGTAGGTAAGTCACATGTTACCACTTCCAGTTTTTTAATACAATGCCATCAGCTTTCTGCACTGAAAGCTCCCTGGATCTACTGTGTTAAATCTGCACTGGAAAAAACAAAGCTTACTGTGAGTTCTACCCTCTTAATTCCAGTCTGCTTTTCTTCCTGTTATTGTAATTAAACTGTTGCGTTCTTCCACAGCAAGCCAGAATTCATGAACAGGAAAAACTGCACTGACACAAACAGACACCAATTTCCTAATGGAGTACTTCTGAAATCTCCAGAAGTCTCCACCAGTCTACCTTCATGGGTTGCTGTTGACACTTACCTACAAACGTTGACCATCACTGAAGACCTGAAAAAGTATGTCTACGTTGACTTTACACAACAAGGCCTTTTCCTTCTTACAACGTCCCCATTATTATTAAAAAATTCCTGCATGCATGTACACTCAATTCTAGAAGTAGACTTGGCCCTTAGTCATTGTGATTATGAGATTTGCAAACAGTAACTGGAATGAAGTAAAATGAAAATGTGAGGATAGAATTACGAGTAGTTTGATACCTATTAACTGTCCACCATTCTTAGTCTGTAGCTTGACCTAAAAAAATGACCTAACATGACAGCAAAGTAGGGGGTAATGAAATACCCAGAACTGAAAGGGAACTATGCCTCCTTCCACAGCATTTAGACACCCTGCCTGAGCTGACAGATTATTATTGACCTTCTGAATGCTCCTAGTGGAAGCACTGATTAAGAAATATAAGCAATTTCAGCTTATATTCCCTACTGAAAAAAAAAAAAAAGGCAGGAGGAGCACTCAGAGAGTCATTTGTCACTTCCTTTTCTTTTCAGCTTTTAGTGTGTCTGCAGCCATACCACACTTCATCCAGATCTAAACAGGCTGCAGTGACAGAGCACTTTATCCCTGACCAAGACAGCACCTCTTGGAAGGTCAGAAGTACCAGAACACTGTCCAGAAAGCTAAGAGCCTTGCCTTCTTGGCAAATCAGTGCTAAGTGATCCATGTTATTCTTTCACGTGAGTGTTACAGGCAAAGTTTCACGTAGCTGTTGCAAAATACTAATACTGCCATTAAGCAGTGTCAGCCCCTTATCCACAGAACAAATGAAACAAAGCCTGCATTTTACAGATGCTCTCCAGCAGTGCAGAAAGGATACAACTTGTGGTAAAGAGCCAGGCTGAAGTTTGCACAGTTCAATCAGGAGTGTTGTGTACATCACTTCAATGTGTGGTGGCGATGGAAGCTGGAACAATTCTGCAAATATTACCTGATGGAGAAGACGACACAGAATGAGAGCACAGTCCATCGTTGCCTGCACAACCCTCTGCATTGTAACAGCAGCCATCAGTTTTAATCATATACCCAGAGAGGCCCATTTTACTCTGTCACACGCATACTCTGGGAAAAAGCAGGAGAAGCCTATCAAAGGTAGTGATAACCCTGCACTGTACTATCACAGTCCACTCTAACCACCCTTACTCTTTCATACTAACAAAACACCAGCATTATACAACTATTATCACAGAATCTTTAGNCTGACACCCACCCTTCAAATATTTATAGACATGAATGAGGTCACCCCTCACTCTCCTCTTTTCCAAGCCAAAGAGACCCAGCTCTCTCAACCTCTCCTCATAATGGAGGTGTTCCACTTCCTTCATCCTCGTTGCCCTATGCTGGACTCTCTCCAGCAGCTCCATGTCCCCCTTGAACTGAGGAGCCCAGAACTGGACACAGTACTCCAGATGTGGTCTCACCAGGGCAAATGCACTGTGTAACTGAAGAAATAGGATTTGTTATAAATACGACCTACAGCAGTGCTACCTTATTATCTAAGAAAAGCAGAAAACATCCTGTTAAATAATCAACGCAAACATTAAATGAAGTGTAAATATTTAGTGTGAAAGACTAAATAACATCTTTATCTTTTCTCCTATGCAAAATCTCACATAATTAAGGACATAGCGTTCAACTGAAAATCACCATCAGCATTTAACATAAAAACACAAGCTCCACAGCCTTTTGGCAGAGAATCATGATAAAACAACTGAAAACAGTCCTGCATTCAGTACCTGTATTTTTCTTTTAAACAGCAGGTCAATCTTTGCATGCTACAGAAAGATCATAATCTGCAGTATTTGCCTCAGTGTTTCTGTTTATTTCCATTACAATTCTCAAGTAGATTTTAATCACAGCAAAGGAATTGTGAAATTTTTGAATAAAGATGTAAAAATTGAAGTTTAAACAGGCAAGCTTTCGAAAATCTTTCTACTGTATCCATTTACAGAATGCACAAAAAATACTTACAATATTGACTAGAACACAGTATTCTACAGAAGGACTTGCAAGCATGCAAATACTATAAAGAGCTGGAGAACCTTTCCATAACTGTAATTTGGACACACTGCTAAGTCAAGTGTGGCAAAAAAAGTAGCGTGGGTGCTGTGAGATAGAGAGCTGCTCCTTTTCAAAAGGCAGGAAGTAACAGTAGCTGGATGATCAGTAACTATGATGATCTGGCAGAGAGAAGAACCTGGCGGTTCTAACCGACAGGAGGATTAATATGAGCCACCAGTGTGCCCAGGTGGCCAAGAAGGCAAATGGCATTATGGCTTGTATTAGAAATAGCATAGCCAGCAAGAGTAGGGAGGTTATTGTCCCCCTGTATTTGGCACTGGTAGGGCCACATCTTGAGTTTTGTGCACCTCAATACAAGACAGATGTGGAGGTGCTGGAGCATGTGCAGAGGAGGGCAACTAAGCTGGTAAAGGGCCTAGAGAAGACATCTTACAAGGAAAGTAAGGAAAGTAAGAGAGCTGGGGCTGAGCAGAGACATCACTCTCTACAACTACCTGAAAGGATGTTGTGGAGGTGGTGCTGCTCTCTTCTCACTTAGTGCTAGAATATGAGGAAACAAGTTACAAGAGATATGAGGAAATTTTTTTTCACCGAAAGGATGGTCAGGCGCTGGAATGGGCTTCCCAGGGAGGTGGTTGAGTCGCCATCCCTGGATGTGTTTGTTTGGACGAGGTGTTGAGGGATCTGGATTAAGGGTGAACTTGTAAGGTAGGGCTGGACTTGATAATCCCAAGGGTCTTTTCCAACCAGAGTGATTCTGTGATTATGTGAAATACTGCACAAAATTGAGGGTGGTGTCGCCGACACCCCTGCAGACTGTGCTGTCATTCAGCGAGATCTGGACAGGCTGGAGAGCTGGGCTGAAAAAAATTTAATGAGCTATAACAAGAGTAAGTGCAGAGTCTTACATCTGAGCAAGAACAACCCCAGGTACCAGTATAAGCTGGGGACTGACCTGTTGGAGTGTAGTGTAGGGGAAAGGGACTTGGGGGTCCTGGTGGACAGCAAGATGACTATGAGCCAGCAATGTGCTCTTGTGGCCAAGAGGGCCAACAGCATCCTGGGGTGGATTGGAAGAGGGGTGGTTAGCAGATCAAGAGAGGTTCTTCTCCCCCTCCACTCTGTGCTAGTGAGACCACACCTAGAGTATTGTGTCCAGTTCTGGGCTCCTCAGTTCAAGAGGGATGTGGAACTTCTGGAGAGATTTCAGCGTAGGGCAACGAAGATGATGAAAGAGGTGGAGCACCTCCCTTATGAGGAGAGGCTGAGAGAGCTGGGTTTCTCAGAGCTGAGTGAGGGTGACGGAGCACTGGAACAGGCTGCCCAGGGGGGTTGTGGAGTCTCCCTCACTGGAGATGTTCAAGACCCAACTGGATAGGTTCCTGTGTGGCTTGGTTTAGGTGATCCTGCTGTTGCAGCTGGATTGGACTAGATGATCTTTCAAGGTCCCTTCCAATCTGTAATGATTCTATGATTCTATGAGTTTGTGATATTCATCATAGGTTCACTATCAAATGGTCAGATTAAGCATTTCAAACTTGTGTAAATAACCAGGCCACCAGAAACATCAGGACAGTGACGATGCAAATGTCTAAACTCTCTGGAGTGCAAGTTGTGACAAAAGCTGCAGCAGAACAAGTTCAACAAGCTAACAATGCAACCAAGACACTCTCTTCTCACTACTAGGAGTATTCACTAGCTACTAAGAGTATTCACGTACGTGTATTCTGTACTTTCTCAAGCTATACTTACTTCTGTCTGGTGTTTTGAACATTAAATTACAATTTTCTTTTGTTCGACCATAAGCTGGAGCATAGGAAGTTCCATAGAAATATGAGAGAGAACTTCACACTGAGGGTGACAGAGTGATGGAAGGGGCTGCCCAGGGGGTTTGTGGAGTCACCTTCTCTGGAGACGTTTAAAACCTGCCTAGATACGTTTTTGTGAGACTTGATCTAGGTGATCCTGCTGTGACAGGTAGACTGGACTAGATGATCTTTTTGAGGTCCCTTTAAGTTCTATGATTCTGTGACTTACTGAAAAAGTTAGTGAAAACTGCTGTTGAAAACATCAACTGTTAAGAGACGCTACAAGGGAGCAGTAATAACCAACAGCCTGAAAAAAAACAATGCTAAGCTTTACAAACTCTGGGGATTCATTAAAAACAGCAGTCAAATACAAACAAGGAAGTTAATATTAACTCGGAACTTCAAGAACTGTGAGACAAAGAATTCGTATGGCAATCTTGCACTTCTTTTCAACAAACTAATCTACACAAATTTTTGCTATACTCACATTCTACAAGTTCCTGAAGTAAGAATTGCCCGGGTCTTTAGACAACATTTCATCAGGAATTGAAGCAGCTATTGCTGGCATTAGCACACAGCCATGTAGCACTATAGAGCAGCTGAAGATACTTAAGAACCCTAAAGATACTTCAATATTAAGGCAGAATATTTCTGTTAATTTGAAAACTTCTTTGTTCCGAATTTACAGCACAAAATGAATGAGCTGACCAAAAGTAATGCGACTTCATAGTATTCAGAGTATTTGGCATTTTGGTGCCATAAGGAATTCTCAATCCCACTTTCTAATGTTTTACACCCAATTCTTTCTTGTTATATAACAAGCTCTGAAATGCCTTTTTATAGTTACTTCTTCATTAAGACTTTATATGACGAGTTATTACTGAAATCTCTTTCAACTCTTGATGAAAACTGATGGGAGTTCTACAAAGTGCTGCATCTTTAAAACAGACACTTGAAAGGAGTCAGCAAAACCTGTGCTGATTTTCTGATATATGCTGCAGCTACTTAAAGTTCTCTAACATGAAAGATGTCCTGGAAGAAACATACTGCTATTTCACTGCAAGTTCTTTTCAGTATCAGTAGAACAAAATAGTTTAGACGATTTAAACACAAAATTATGCAGAAGACCTGAGTCTGGATGGACATCTACTAGTCAAACTGACCCCTGCCTGTGTTGGGGCCACCTAAAGCAGGCTGCTCAAGGCTGTTAAGTTTTGAACTTCTCCAAACGCAGAGACTCCACAACATCTCTGGGAAAATTCTTCCTGTGTTTAATCATCTTCACAATAAATTGATTTTTGTTATGCTTAAGTGGAGCTTCTTGTATTCCAATTTGTGTTGTTTAATCATTTATTTTAATCAATTTTCTTGAACCGTGAGTCAAATAGAGCCATCTCATACACTCTGGGACACATTAGAAGGATTACATGTAAAACTTCAAGTTTGAGAAACACCACAACCTGGATTACTAGTCCACTAAGAAATTTCTGGATTCAAACAAAGTTCCTATGCAGCAATTTAAACTAACAATAGCAGTAACATCTGTATATAATAAACTACTCCTTTGTAAGCCATTGGTTGAATTTAACAAGGTTCTGGCTGACTCCCAGTCAAACTGTAATTTAATGGACTAACACAGAACTAACTAGGACGTGTTAAGATCTACAAAAGACGTTCTCTATAAAATCCATACCTCCACTATGTGGTAGTTCAAGGGGATCTTGTTATTTCCTGGATAGCTCAACAGCTGTGCAGCACTGCAAAACCAGACACATTTAGTTCAGAATGTATCAGTAAAAGTAAAGACCAAGCAAATGCTTAATTCTGGGCAAGAGTTCACAACAAAGCAGTACAGGCAAGTAAGAATCCTTCCCAAGTCAGTTCATCCTACAGAACACATGAAACAGCACAAGAACATGCGAGCACTGCCTACACTATGATTTGTTAATGATGTATTCAATCTTTATGTAATTACATCATTTGAATGCTATGGTGATACACAACAAGTTTTGCATAAACAGTCATTGTGATCTGTAATTGTGGTATGCATAAATGAAGCAAAAAACCTGCTAAACAAGACAGGTTCGGAACAGCTTGAAAGCGCAACTACACTGGTGAGTTGTACAAGAAACTCTCAGGCTTCAAAATGCTCCATCTTTTAATGATCTCATTATTATCAACCACTACTACAATGCAAACAACTGCTAATTCCTTGGTTTTATTTCCACCACTTTGGCAAATCTTCTGTCTCCTTCCAGCCTTTTGCTGTGGTCAGAGAATTAAGGAAGGATACGTCAGCAACTTCAATGACCTTGCATTTATACCTTCTGCTGAATCAAACAGCTGTAACATAACCCCCTTTTTTCACATGCCATTGGGCACCATGCAGAAAATGGGCAGAAACAGACTCTGATGGTTTCCATTTGCAAGCACGACACTGCCAATTACCTGTGGCAAACCATCTCAGTTATCAATGAACCACATTAGGTATTGCTCAGGCAGAAACAAAGAAAAGTGCCCTGTTTCCCGGCACAACTGAATTCAAACTATTGACATCATCTAGCCTTGCAATGACTCCCCAGAGAGAGCTCAACTATCTCCGCCATACAATCCCAAAGCAAAGAACACAACAAGGAGGACTACAGTGAAGTCTGTCAATAAACACTAGTGTGCACAGTCAGTTCAGATGAACCTGCTCTAGGCTTACTGTGCTCTAAGAAATCAGATGTTTCAAAATCCCAGGAAGTAACCACACTTTCCACAGTGCTTCCATGAACATTATTCTTCTCAGAACATTCTGTATGATCAAGGAATTCCTTTCCCAAGGAGCCACTATTCCCAGGATCACACGTGCTCTCCATTATCTGAGTATTCCAGGCAAGTTTTAATATAATTACATGTAGTAAATTGAGCTGTATCAAATGCTTTAGGTAGTGTTTAATGTTGAGGACCTGTCTAACCAGAGCAGGACCCTGTACATCCCTGATGGCATCAAAGCCACAGTAACAAAAAGCACCAGAGCCCTATAGCACTAAGCAATTCTTACCAAGTCTTTCTCTCTTTCCAGTGGGATTTGATGATGCAGTGAAGGTTCTCTTCTATTACAAATCGTTCAACTGAGTGGCTGCCAGGCATGACAGGGCCCTAGGAAGAAAGAGTTAATAAGAGTTGTGAAAGATCATGATGGTGTACCGGTACCACAGGTAGCAAGCTACCCTACATACATACATGCACAGGAGGAAAAAACAGTCCAACTGTCATGTTACAACAGTAACTGCCCAGTATCTATCAGGATTCAGAAGCTGTTGTGACACAGTTCCACACAAACCTCAGACATTTAAAACATGTTGTCAATTTTTGTAATTTTTGTTACAAAAAGAAATGGGAATAAAATTAGAGAGCATGACAGTGTTCATGGAGCATCTGCCTCTTCCTTCACTCTGTGAAGTCACCAGGCAGGCTACCATCACGAAGCCTTGGAGGAAAACATCATCACAGTTGAGCTCGAATACGCAAGGTAGAACGTAAACAATATCAAATAGCCATGGTCTTGTTCACTGCAAAAACCACAGGCCGTTTTTGAAGGTAAAAGGCAGGAGACTTTGAGCAAAGAGAGACAAATCACTTGAGGAAAGTAGTATATATTATTTTCCTTCTCCTATACACTTTTGTGTATCCATCTGCTACTGATCCATGCTGAAGGCAGAGTGTTGAAACAGACGGACCTTTCACCCACCCCAATTAAGCACTCCTTTGTTCCTCATCCCACATCAACTAATTTCAACAACAGGTAAACTAATGGCGAACAGTAGTGTTCAAACATGAAAAAAAATACCACATATGGAAAAACACTCAGGATACCAACATTGTAAAAGGAGAGCCTAATTTTACAAATGTAATATTATTTGAGACTAATCAGAGTTAGATCCATATAGCTATTCTAAATGGAAGCATCACAATGTCTCACTCCCTAAATTCTGCTCCTCACAGATTTTCTTAGTACAGTAACTTGGTCACTTAGTTAATTTCTGCTGAAGTACCTGCCTGAAACGCTGCAGTGTCTCAAAGCCATGTCGTATGACATGGGACACCACATTTTGACCACCATTGCCCCAGGAACCTAAACTGGAACCTGCTCCCCAAGCCTGAAACCAATTACACACCTCAGGGTCATCCGTGTAGTCAAACATCCTAAAAATAACTCTCGGCATTGGATACACCGAATCTTCAGTGTGAGGCGGAGGAGTGAATGGAGGCAGATTGTGTTGCAGCGCTTCACAAAGAATGCTGTCAAAAGCCAAGTAGGGCCTCAGAATGTGTCGCTCTTGCCAACGGTCTTTTTTCAACTTCTGAATCTGAGACCAAAGGCAGTCTAGATACTGAAGGAAAAGGTGAGAAACATCAGAAGTGCTGTATCTCGTAACACAGCTCACAACTGTAGAGAATGTCGTTCTTGAATTCTGTATTGCATTCAGAAAAAAACTCACGTTTCTTAGCATGCCGATTCAGTAAAACAAGAAATCATTAAAGAATTCTAAATGCTAGAGCTGCTCCTACTTCCACACAACATCGTGCCAGTAAAATTTAACCCACGGCAGGTTTTTGAAGACTAACAGGCGGTCCAGGAGTTCCAGTACGATGGTCATCTTTATAATTAGCCAGTGAAGCCACAATAGTGAACGTTACCTCAGTCACTGCTCAACGGTGAGAGTAAAACACAGTATCAGTGTTAAAACTGAAAAGACATCCTGTAGGACTGCCATGCTCTTCTCAGAGCAGTCACAACTACCACCTACCTATTCAAACCACATACAATACTATCATACATTAAATATCTTTGCCAGGTTCTCAACACCATTTGGAGTCACAGTATTCTACCAGAGAAGGCACGGACAGCTGTGTAACTGGCAACAGCCTTTCCTTGTTTAATTACTCTCCTTTTAAAAGCTGAGCTCTGGAGGCCTGTGACCATACTGAATGCAAGATTCACGTTCTAACCAGTGCAATATGTCTTTATATAGAACTGCTTTGCATTTACTGAAATTAACACTACAAAACGGGAATAAAACTACTAACAAGTAGAACCTGAAGTGAGCAGTCATGTTCATGGTGCTTGGGGTAAAACATGGACTCAAACACATTCTGCTAGTCTCTTCTCTATTGAGCTAAACAAGGAAATTCAGATACCAAGCAGGGAGAACACTCACATTGACAAAGGAATCATAATTGAATAGTTCATCTCTCCAAATTAAGATTATCAAGACAATTGTTAAAACTGTGATTTAATAAGAACAATGAACAAAATGTAACAAGGCCATGTTCTAAAAACTTCCCAGAACATCAGTTTAGATCTCACTTTCCATCTAAGCTTGTCCTTAAACTTGGGGGAAAAGTAAATCTCCGGGAATACCTGAAAATGCAAGTCCTACCCTCAGCTAGCCAGATGTCACCTCTCTTGTCCAGCAATTTGAAAGATGGCATGGTAACTGTTGTCTAGTTTATACACATTTGTTTAGCACTCTTACAGCTAAGACAGCAAAGCCACTACAAAGGCTTTCGTCTTGCAGGGGGAAAACATTAAAGGATAAGCAAGAAATTACATTCTTTTTCCACAAAGGGCTTGCAATTCCAAAACAAATATTACAATCTACAACCACCATTTCTTGCTTTTTAACACTCAGGGCCTTGTCAACACACAACAAAATACTCCACTACTCACCCCAAACTACCTTATATTTAGGCCCAAGATTTAGAATTCCTCACATAGTACCTGTTAGAATTAATGACAAACAGGAAGCAGTTCAAAGCATTAATACTTTTAGAAAAGAATACTCCCGTAAAAACTCATTTTTCAAACTTCCTGCAAGAACACAATGTAAAGTCCACTTACCTCTTCTTGCGGATGCGGTTTATCAGCAGTCCACACCTGTAGCATGGGTACATGGATCTTCTGGCGGCGTCTGTTTATATGAGAAAGAAAACATGAACTTCAGAAGACTCAATTAGAGCAACTACTTTTTCTTATTACAAGTGTACCGTTATTTGATCTCCCCAACTGATGACGTCCACAGAATATACAATCACGTTCACAGAATCACTCTGGTTGGAAAAGACCGCTGGGATCATCAAGTCCAGTCATCTACCCTACCTTACAAGTTCACACCTAATCCAGATCCCTCAACACCTCATCCAAACAAACTTTAAACACACCCAGGGATGGCAACTCTACCACCTCCCTGGAAAGCCCATTCCACTGCTTGACCACCCTTTCTGTGAAAAAAATTCTTCCTAATATCTAGTATAAACCTACCCTGTTATAACTTGAACCCATTCCCTCTTGTTCTAGCACTAAATTGCTTGAGAGAAGAGACCAACACCAACCTCTCCACAACATCCTTTCAGGTAGTTGTAGAGAGTGATTAAGTTTCCTCTCAGCCTCCTCTTCTTCAAACTAAAGAGCCCCAGCTCTCTCAGTCTTTCCTCATAAGGTTTATTCTCCAGGCCCCTCACCAGCTTAGTAGCCCTCCTCTGCACCTGCTCCAGCACCTCCACATCTCTCTGGTATTGTGGTGCCCAAAACTGCGCATAAAACTCAAGATGGGGCCTCACCAGTGCCAAATACACAGGGATGATAACATCTCTATGCCTGCTAGCCACACTACTTCTAATACAAGCCAGGATGCCACTGGTCTTCTTGGCCACCTGGGCACACTGCTGGCTCATATTCATGTTCCTGTCATTAGAACTCCCAGGTCCCTCTCTGCCAGACATCTCTACAGCCACACCTCCCCAAGCCTGCAGTGTTGCATGTCGTTCTCGTGGCCCAAATGCAGGACCTGGCATTTAGCCTTATTGAACCTTATGCCATTAACATTGGCCCATTATTCCCATCTATCCAAATTTCTCTGAAGAGCCTCCCCACCCTCTGGTAGATGAACACTCCCACCTAACTTGGTGTCATGCACAAACTTACTAATGATACATTCTATGTTCTTATCAAGATCATCAATAAAGATGTTAAACAGAGATGGTCTCAACACCGAGCCCTGAGGCAAACCACTCGTGTTAGGCCACCAGGTTCATGACCATTTAAAGTATCTCTTCCATCACACCTCGACAAAGTTAACTTGAAGCACCTTAACTGAAAGCAGTCACACTGCAGAGCACTAATATATATAAAGTTAGGAAAGTTCTGATCTTGTAAGTAAACAATCAGCAGTGGATTCCACCATCTAGCAGCCAATATGTTTGTGTGATGTTTGTCACAGCTTGTTAGTTAGAGGGCATCCTTCCTCTCAAGGAACAGAAACCAGTCTTCCAGCCGAGCAGGCAGAGCTCAGGAGAACCAGGATAGCCCACCTCTACTGAAGTCATCTACTGAGAGGTACTGTGGCAACATTGCATTAGCCATGTTCAACCAGCAAACTCTGCAGAAAGACGTGTCTGTCAGTTACACTTATGTCTGTGTTACTGAACATCCTTAATTCCCACACGGCTCTTCTGCTGTTGAACAAAGTGCCCAGCAGTAGAAAGTGTTTGTGCTCGATCAGATTTCTGAATGGAGGGGTCCTCCAAGACCCACTAGTTCTCAATCAGAAGTACTCTACCTACAAGTTCACAGAATCAATGTAAGAAGGACATGGAACTGTTGGAGTGAGCCCAGAATCAGGGTTCTTTGCAGCCACCAAAACCACCGCACGCGGGTTCCTTCGTGATGAAGGGTCAACGTGTGGAGAAGGGACAGGCCACACTGCCATCTAGTGCTGACTGTGAGAAATGCAAGTGGCCATCGAATCATAGAAACACAGAATGAATTGGGTTGGAGGAGACCTCCAAAGGTCATCTAGTCCCACCGGCCGACACCAGGCAGGGCCATCACTCAGCAGATCAGACTGCCCAGAGCCACATTCAGCCTGACTCTGAGTATCTCCAGGGATGGAGCCTCCACCACCTCTCTAGGCAACCTGTTCCAGGGATCCCCCACCCTCAGATTAAAGGGGGGGTTGTGGAGTCTCCTTCTCTGGAGGTCTTGAAAACCCATCTGGATGTGTTCCTTTGCTACTTGGTCTAGGTGGTCCTGCTACATCAGGGGGATTGGACTGGATGATCTTTCGAGGTCCCTTCCAATCCCTAATTTTCTGTGATTCTGTAATGCAGAAACCTAACAGTACTCGCATCATTGCTTACAACTGCAGCTGCTCCAGCATGAGCAGAACATGACCTTCAGCAGAGCCTGTAACTTGACAACACAGCAAAACTTTGCAAATTCTAAGATCAACAAGAAAAGGTGCTATGCTGGACCTTGTTCTCACCAACAGGGAAGGGCTGGTGACCAATGTGAGGCTCAGGGACAGCCCTGGCTGCAGTGACCATCAAGCAGTTGAATTTCAGATCCACAGGGCAACCAGGAGGAAGTTTTCTAAGTTTACGACGCTGGACTTTAGGTGTGCAGACTCTGATCAGTTCAGGGATCTGCTAGCCAAAGTATCATGAGATGAAGCCCTTGAGGAAAGAGGGGCCCAGGACAGCTGGTTAGTATTCAAGGATCACCTCCTCTGTGTCCAGGAGCAAGGTATACCAACAAAGAAGAAAGCAGGGAAGAATGTTAGGAGACCTGCCTGGCTGAACAAGGAGCTCCTGGACATGCTGTTACACAAAAAAACTCTACAAGGAGTGGAAGAGAGAACAGCTAGAATGGGGGGTGTATAAGGAAGATGCCCGAACAGTTAGAGATCTGGTTAGGAAAACCAAGGCACAGTTTGAATTGGGCCTAGACAGGGAGGTCAAAGGGAAGACCAAGAATTTCTACAGGTATATGAATAGTAAAAAAGACTAGGGAAGGTGTGGGCCCCACCAGAAAGGAAAGAGGTGATGTGGTCACAAGTGACATGGAAAAGGCTGAGGTTCTCAATGACTTCTTTACCTCAGTCTTCACTGCAAAGGACTCCAGCCACACTCCTAGAGTCATGGAAAATAACAGCAGGGACTGGAAGGAAGAACTACCCATCGTAAGTGCAGATCAGGGTTGTGATCACCTGAAGGACCTGCAAGTGTTCAAGTCCATGGGACCTGGCGGGATACAGCCAGGGGTACTGAGAGAACTGGCAGATAAGGTTGCTAAACCCCTCTATTCTATTACAAAAGTCATGGTGGTCTGATGAAGTCCCNGCACCCAGAGAGTGGCTGTTGATGGATCCATGTCCAAGTGGCGGCCAGTGACAAGTGGAGTCCCTCAGGGATCGGTCCTGGGACCAGTCTTGTTGAACATCTTTGTCGGTGACATGGACAGAGGCATTGAGTGCACCCTCCGCAAGTTTGCTGATGATACCAAGCTGTGTGATGCAGCAGACATGCTGGAGGGCAGGGATGCAATTCAGAGGGACCTGGACAAGCTGGAGAGGTAGATACAAGCCAACCTCACGGGGTTCAACAAGACTAAGAGTAAGGTCCTGCATCTGGGTGGAAGCAATCCTAGGCACAAATACAGGCTGGGCAGTGACTGGCTGCAGAGTAGCCCTGAGGAGAGGGACTTGGGGGTGCTTGTGGACAAAAAGCTCAACATGAGCCAGTAGTGTGCGCTTGAGGCCCGGAAGCCAAACAGGATCCTGGGCTGCATCAGGAGAAATGTGGCCAGCAGTAGAGGGAGGTGATTCTCCCCCTCTACTCTGCTCTCATGAGACCCCCAACTGGAGCACTGCGTCCAGTTCTGGAGCCCTTATTACAAGAA
Organism: Rhinopomastus cyanomelas; assembly: GCA_013400115.1. NCBI lineage: Eukaryota > Metazoa > Chordata > Aves > Bucerotiformes > Rhinopomastidae > Rhinopomastus > Rhinopomastus cyanomelas. The sequence continues at coordinate 95,433 of VXBP01009029.1, read as the reverse complement.
GGATGTGGACATGCTGGAGCAAGTGCGGAGGAGGGCCACGAGGATGACCAGAGGGCTGGAGCACCTCTCCTCTGAGGCCAGACTGAGAGAGTTGGGGCTGTTCGGTCTGGAAAAGGCTCCCAGCTGACCTTCTTGTGGCCTCCCAGTATCTGAAGGGGGCCTACAAAAAGGCTGGGATGTCAGCTTTTTAGGATGTCAGGTAGTGACAAGGACTAGGGGGAATGGAGTAGAGCTGGAGATGGGCAGATTTAGAGTAGATGTGAGGAGGAAGTTCTTCACTGTGAGAGTGGTGAGAGCCTGGAATGAGTTGCCCAGGAAGGTGGTGGAGGCCCCATCATTGGAGGTGTTTAAGGCCAGGCTGGATAAGGCTCTGGCCAGCCTGATGTAGGGTGGGGTGTCTCTGCCCATGGTAGGGGAGTTGGAACTGGATGATCCTGTGGTCCCTTCTAACCCTGACTGACTGTATGACTTGGTCTAGGTGATCCTGGTGTGGCAGGGGGATTGGACTAGATCTTTCGAGGTCCCTTCCAATCCATAATGATTCTATGATCTCTTACATCTGTTTATTTGTTTCTGTATTTTCCCTACAGAATAGCTGAGACCCAAGAGTTCAAAATACTTTTTAAGTGAGCTATAATCAAGGCTATAATCCATAGTCAAATAGTATCATAGAATCATTAAGGATTGGAAGGGACCTCGAAAGATCATCTACTCCAATCCCCCTGCCACAGCAGGATCACCTAGGCCAAGTCATAGAATCAGTCAGGGTTAGAAGGGAGGAGACATCAATGAGAGTATTTTTAATGGGTTACAACTTACTTCAAATAGCTTTCTGTCTGAGACAAGAGACGATCCATTTCAGCATCCTTTTTCTCATATAACTCTTTTCCAACCCAAGGCAAAGATGACAGAAATGCAAACATATACCAGTCACAGCGTACCTACAGGAGAGAAACACAGAAACCTAAGTATACAAGTAAGCTCACACCCCTCATTTTAACTAAAACATTATCAAAACTGTTATTTTGGAAGAATACAAAGACCAAAAGTTGAAGACTGGACTGGCAACCCATGAAAAGGGCTTCTTGCTTGAAAAGTAACATTTTTAATTTGAACCATGGCAAGCAAGACTTAAAAACATGTTATCGCTTTCATGGTCCTTCTGCAGATTATCAAGACAGTGGAACAAGCCAGGCACTATGCATTTGCCAAAGTAAAGTACGATGAATTCACTTCAGCTACATCAGTATAAAAAAACCTGTTTTCTTACTCTATGCATTTCTTTTATAAGTACAAATAGCAATGGTACAGAGAAGTTGTGAGCACAGCTCTAGAGGAGACTATAGATTTTCTGCTTACTTGAGGCACATCTTCCTCCTGTGTCACACTCACAAAGTTTTCAAACATAGCTACCATTGAAGGTGCAGCTATTACATGACAATTCACAAGATCAGAGAGAAAACGGACCTGAAAAAGATCAGAAAACAAATACTTTAAAAACTGACTGTACAAGAATAAACATTACTTAAATGACTAAAGAAGCTCACCAACAAAAGAACAATATTCATTCAGCACCATGAAGGCAGAAACACTGCCATTGAGACACAGACCCAGCCTTCAACCCTGGGAAAAAAGTACCCTTAAGTGCTGCCTAATATCTAATTCACTATCGTGTCTATAGCCTGTTTTACTGCAATAACATTGCAAGGACACTCTTTTATTAAGGGTGGGCAATACCAGCATGCACTCAAAAGCAGGCGCAATGCTACTACAAGCAGGCAAATACTACTACAAAAAAATCCTTTGTGCTTCCATCTACCTTAAGCAGTATTAGACCACTGAATTATAGAACTAGGAACAGAAAAAGCTGAATGTGGACTGATCCATTGCTTTGCAAGTCCAGATATGCATCAGGAAACACAGAATCAGTGCTGAATACGCATGCCACTGTATACAAATAATTTCTATAATTTATGTATTCATAAATACAGATATGTATATACAGAACCTATGCAAATGCTAGCATTTTCAGGTTTCAGAAATGACAGACTGATGGCAATCTGGGAATGGCCTTATTTACTCAGGTAGGAATACACAGCAGATTTGGCTGTACTCTAGTAAGAAATCCAGACTAACAGAATTGTGAATTTTTGTAGAAAACACATGGGTACACGGGGCAGAGCAGTGCCTCATTTATTTTTCCCTCTGTCTTGATTTGTGTCCTGCCTTCAGACTTAAACAAAGCCCTAGTAGGACCCAAGACCTCCAAACATCACCACAATATTAAAAGAAAACATGTTTTTTCTTAATGGCTCATTTTTTCTTAAGGGCACATGCACAAAAAATTCGCCTTTTCACAAAATGAGTATAGGTATTTTGATCCGAACGCAAGCCATCGGAAAGAAGTCTTGGGTAAGCAATGCATGCTGAGTAGAACAGTTCAGTCCTCAAAGAGCAACTGCAACAGAGCAAAGCAACAAAATCTTTCATGACACTAATTACTCTAAGCAGTCTTTGAAAATTCTTTGACAAAGCTGAAGAACAATTTCCACAGCCACTCCCTTAGTTGTTACTCTCATAAGTTACCTGTACACAACAGTGACCACAGAAGGTGAAGCCAAAGCCCAGGAGAGCACATTGAATTCTAATGAGGATTTAGCTTGCAAGTGTCCCACAGCTCAATAGCAGTCTCTTGACTAAATACACTGAAACAATGGACATTTCATTTCCACTAGTGGGCTTCTAAAAGCAGCCAAGGACTTTGGCACTGGGCTTCTAAATCAGACACCACCGTGGTCCCTTTTGCAGACAAAATCTATAAGCTGCTGCTTAATTTGCTAGAGCAAATAGTTTAAAAGACAGCACTTAAAAATGCCTGCTTGATCTTCATCCCCCCATTAGCGGAATGAACACAGTCATCAAAAATAGTGTCTAAGAATCAGACCATTCATTTTCTTTCCTTTTAGTTCCCTCCCTCCTCCATGGGAGTCACAAGATCAGACACCTCTGAACACCACTGAAGAGCATGACTTTCACCTGTCTTTACTGTTTATAAATATGTGAAGGGTGGGTGTCAGGAGGATGAAGCCAGGCTCTTCTCAGTGTCATAGTGACAGGACAAGGGGCAATGGGTGTAAACTGGAACATAGGAGGTTCCACATAAGTATGAGAAGGAACTTCTTCACAGCAAGGGTGATGGTGCACTGGAATGGGCTGCCCAGGGTGGGTTGTGGAGTCTCCCTCTCTGGAGACATTTAAAACCTGCCTGCATGTGTTCCTGTGCGACTTGGTCTAGGTCAGGGGTCCTCAAACTTTTTAAACAGGGGGCCCGTTCACTGTCCCTCAGACAGTGTCAGGGGCCAGGCTACAGTTTGTACGCCTGGCTTGTCCTGCCTGGGAGCAGGAGGGAGAGACGGAGGAGTGCAGTCGGACCTGTGGGCTGGATTGGACACCCTGGGGGGCCATATCTAGCCCATGGGCCAGGGTTTGAGGACCCCTGGTCTAGGTGATCATGCTGTGGCAGGGGGATTGGACTAGATGATCTTTCAAGATCCCTTGCAAACCCTAATGTACTGTGATTTCATCTGACTGTAGAACAGGTAGGGTCAAAGGTGGAATACACCTCTATTTACTGTAAATTAAATACATACAGTTGTAAGTCGATTGTGCAACTGTAATATGATTTCTCTCTTATGAGGAGGAAAACACTTCACACATGACACATATTTCCTCTTAGCGCATCAACAGCATGTTGATGCCATAAGAGATGGTAGTACGCACTGAAAGGCCCAGCTCTTCTAGACCAGAAAGGTGCAAGCAGGAGAGAAAAGGGATAAGGAAAAATGTAAAAAAAGAGACAACGAACAAAAGAACTACTTACTAAATGCACAGCCTCATTGTACATGTTGACTTTCAGACATTCCTTTAGCTGACGAATCATGGCTTCTACAAATTCCCCACCAAAATTGTAGTTCCTGGCATTCAGCAAGCCCACCAGTGTCGTGTAAACAGTGAGCTTTTCTGGCAACAGACGTGCACTGACACAGAAAAAGCAGCATGGCATTAGTTGTTTATTCACCGTGTGTCTATCTGTAACTGCACAGCACCTCAGAATACACTTACTTTAAGTTAAACTTCTCTCATGAGGAAGTAAGTGCTGGTACAACATTACAGCTCATGGCATAGACAGGAGGACTCTTTGCTGGGTTAGAAACTGGCTAGACAGCTGAGCCCAGAGGGTGGTGGTGAATGGCATGAAATCCAGTTGGCTGCCAATCACAAGCGGTGTCCCTCAGGGCTCAGTTTTGGGACCAGTCTTGTTTAATATCTTTATCAATGATCTGGATGAGGGGATCGAGTGCACCCTCAGTAAATTTGCAGATGACACTAAATTGAGCACGAGTGTCGATCGGCTGGAGGGTAGGGAGGCTCTGCAGCGGGATCTGGACAGGCTAGAGTGATNGGTCTCTTCTCTCCAATTAGTGATGATAGGACAAGGGGAAATGGCCTCAAGTTGCATCAGGGGAGGTTTAGATTGGATGTTAGAAGGAAATTCTTTAATAAGAGGGTGATTAGATGCTGAACGGATTACCCAGGGAGGTGGTGATGTCACCATCCCTGGAGGTGTTTAAGGAATGAGCGGATGCAGCGCTTACGGATATGGTCTAGCGGTTACACACTAGGAGACAAGGTTGGACTTGATGACCCTGGAGGTCCTTTCCAGCCATGATGATTCTATGATTCTACAGTTCTGTCCCACAGTTAATATTTCACAGATAATCTTTTGAGTAACTTTAGACAGGCAGGCACCATTTTTAGTGTTTTTAAGGTATGTGATTTTTGTTTTTGTCTAATTGCTGACTATTTCAGAGGGCTGGCCAAACATTTACAGTTGCAGAATTCATGCAAGGATATAAGTTGTTTCAATTTCGTAATTACTTTTATTACATAGCATCAGTAAGATTCTGCAAGTGGCAGACATGTTAAATGATATTAATTTTGAGTCCAAGTCCCTCTAGTTAAAACTCAACTAATTTTAAGCACAGCATAGGAAAGGACAGAGCCTACTGTAAAGAATTAATTTTCTTCAGCCATTTTTGTGTGCACATAAGCTAACCCCTTACTTCCGTGTCTTGCTGCCTCAGGGAAAAAGATGTACTGTTTTCAGCCACTGCAGAGGTTGTTTTCAGCTCTTCACGCTCTTAACTACCCTCCTAGAACACAGGGGCACAGCTATCTTGTTGCCAGAGTAGAGGAACAGGCAACAAGAAAAAGGCACAGATAGTAAGAGTAGGTAAATGTGAGCAATCAATAGCTTTGGTGTTGTTAAGCACTTAATGGTGAAGGTGGCTGCTGCCCAGGATCAGTGTTCTCACTGCTCCTGAAGATTTGCGCTGAGGTTTCTTATACCTTTTTTGTGCCTTCATACACACCTGAAGTCAAAGTACCGTACAGAGGCATTTCTCTTGATTTATGGCTAGTACATAATAAACTTACTCTTTTGTTTCTCACACTAGATGACCTTTAAAGGTCCGTTCCAACCCAGTGCATTTGGACTCTTCTGTTTGTGGTAAAACAAACTCTTTGCATTAACTAAACCCATTCTTGGCATTTAAACTAACTTAAAGACATAAACTTGTGCACATAGGAAAAAAGCACCTCCCAGACCCCTTGCATATACATACACAGTACATAGTATTCTTAGTATCTTGCTTTTGTAATTTGGCAGATCAGCTTCCAAAACACCAGCTAGTCCCTCCAAGTTGCTCTCCAAAGATGAGTTGCTCTAAAATAAATTAAAAAAAAGTTTCATCATCAACCAGGCTACATAAACCAACACCTGACTCCCAAGCACAAAACAATGAGATCAGCAGAGAACACCCTTTTATGTTCCCTCGTTTTTCAGAGCAGCAATTCAGTTCTGTTAGCAGTATAGAACCACTGCTGCTTGCCTGAAAGAAGCAGCCGCTCCTCAGCTGTGCACCTGATCACCGATCTCCCCAACAAGGGAGTCCAGTGCTCCCCTGGGATGCAAGTTTTAAGCCTCAGGAGCACCTTGGTAAGGAAACTATTTCTTGATTAATGATAACACATGACAGGAAACTGTGCTGTACTGGGACACTGCTTCTTGTGAGGCCACATCTGAACTACTGCATCTAATTCTGAGCTCTCCAGTTCAAGAGGGACAAGCAGCTACTGGAGAGAAAGCCCAGCACAGAGTCACCAGGACAATCAGGAGGGTGAAACATCTGCCTTATGAGAAGAGGCTGAAAGAGTTGGGGCTGTTTAGTCTGAAGGAGAAGAATAAGGGCATAATCTCATTAATGCTTATAAATATCTAAAAGGTGAGTGTTGGAATAACGGGACCAAACTCTTCTCAGTGGTACCCAGCAATAGAACAAGGGGCAGCGGTCACATACTGGAACAGTGGAGGTTCAATTTAAACGTAAGAAAAAACACTTTCACACTGAGGTTAACACAGCACTGGATCAGGCTGCCCAGAGAGACTGAGGAGTCTGTCGCTGAAGACTTGGATGCGTTCCTCTATGATTTTCTATACGGATTCTGCTCTAGCAGAGGAGTTGGACCAAATGATCTCCAGAAGTTCTTCCGACGACTACAATTCAGTGTAGTACGGGTTTGCACTCATCCTTTCACTCCCCTGGAACTTGTGCTACAAGCACACAGAGTTAACCGCTCCATTCCCATGTCAGACTGGAACTAGCAGCAACATCAGCAGACCTTTTACTGTTTATTGTTGCTTGGAAGACACAGTGCAGCTATTTCAGTGCTGGCCGGTTATGACACATGTGGTACTAAGAAATCCAACAACTTTGCAAATACATCAATATTTTAAATGTTTGATTGATTCTGATTGTTTACTACAGACCTGATAGAAGGACAAGGGAAACAGAGAAAGGGGCGTGGAGAGAAAGCACATGGAGATAAATGGTAGGGGGGGAGAAACACAAACAGGTAGGGAGATGCAGAGAAATGGTGGAGGGAAGAAATGAGGGGAGATGAAACCAAAAAACGGGAAGGGGTAGGAAACACAGAAACGGGATGGGGAAATCCAGAGGAACGTGTGAGGTGAAACACAGATCAAAAAAGGGTGTGGAGAACACAGAGAAATGGGGTGGAAACAGAGAAAAGGGAAGAGGGAAACACGGAGAAAAGGGGGCAGGGAGCACAGAAAAACAGTGTAGGGGGAACACAGAAGCGGATGGGGTAAAAACAGCAGCGAGAAGAGAAAAACAAGCAGAGTAACGGAGAGAAGACCCACTTTTCACTTTCAACTGCCTCGATCCCCCGCCCCGTCCCACCTACCTTCTCCCCGACCCTACAGATGAGTGACTCGAGCCTCTCCTCGATCTCCGACGGCTCCGACGTCCTCCGCCTCTTGTGGGGCTGCCCTGCACCAGCAACACCGCCGACACTGTTACCGACACCCGTACACGCCGCCACAGCCCGGCCGACGTTGTGCACCCCCCACTCCTAGACCCTCGCTTTCCGCCAGCATCCCGCCGCTCCCCGCCACCCCACTTCACCCCCCCGCCGCCGCGGCCCCGCCGGCTCNCGCCGCCGCGACATGGCGGCAGCGGGCGCGCAGGCTGGGTGGTGGAGGGGGGGTGCAAAGCCGCGACCGGGAGCGCGCGCTCCTTCCTCAGGCCGATTCCGGTCTCAGCGCCACGCGACTTCCGGGGGCTGGATATCCGGGCGCGGCGGGGCGGGGGGCGGTGCGGATCAGGGGTAGGGTAGGGTGGCGGGCGGGAGATGGCGCCGGGGGAGGAGCGGTCGTCTACAGCTGCGGGATCGACCTGCAGGAAGCAGCGCGCAACCGCCCGCAGGAAGGTAGGTCCTGCCGGGGCTCGCCCAGAGCCCCATCCAGCCTGGCCTTGGACTTTTCCAGGGAGGAGCATCCGCGGCTTCTCTGGGCCGCCGGTTCCGGTCCCTCAGCGCCCTTATAGTGAGGAATTGATTCCTAAGATACAATTTGGATCTGCCCTCTTTTTACCTTGGAACCATTCCCCCTTATCCTAACATTACACTCCCACAGAACATGTCCCTCTTCAGCTTTCCTGGTGACCCCTCCAGGTCTACTGGAAGGCTGCTATAAGGTCTCCCAGGAGCCTTCTCTTCTCCAGGCTGAACAGCCCGAACTCCCTCAGCTTCTCCTTATAGGAGAGGTGCTCCAGCCCAGGGATTATCCTCATGACCGGGGTCCCGGCAGCGGGTAACGGTGTCTTTTTGGTGTGTTTCAGGCCTTTTCCCTGTTTGTCAAATCGAAGGAGGTGCCGGTGGCGGCCCCGGTGCCTGGTGGCGAGGAGGCCCGGCGGTGGCGGTGCTGCCGGCAGGCCTTCGAGGAGCGTTCCGGCATCCACCGGCATGTGGCCTTGCAGCACGCCGGGGACATCGGGCCGCAGGTGGAGACAGCGGCAGAGCGGGTGTCTGCCCCAGTGAGCTCCCTAGGGGAGGCTGAGGGGCTGAACAGGTGCTCTCACAGCAGTCCTGAGATCTTCTGCACCCTCCCGGACACAAGCCATATTAGTAATGATGATCTAACCAGGTAGGACGGCTCCTCAGTCGTTTTGGAGTTAGGTCTCATGCTGCTTACACTGTATAGAACCATAGAATAGTTTGGATTGGAAAAGAACTTTAAAGGTCATTAACTCCCCTGCAGTAAACGGGGGCATCTTCCCAGGTAGATAATATTGCTCAGAGCCCCTGCGCATCCTGAACTTGAATGTTTCCAAGGATGGAGGGTCTGCCACCTCTATGGGTTGGTGTTTCACCACTGTCACTCCAAAGAAATTTCTTCTTTATACCTTTCTTAGTTTAGAATCTTCACCTGTTGAAACAGGCCCTGCTAAAAAGTAGTGTCCCATCTTTCTTAAAGGCACGCCTTACATACTGAAAGGCCGCACTAAGGTCATCCCAGAGCATTCACTTCTCTAGGCTGAACAATCCCAGATCTCTGAGCATATGCTTCACAGAAAAAGCCTTACAGCTCTCTGATGACTCTTGCATCTCTCCTCTGGACCACCTCCCACATGATCATGTATTTTTTTTATGCTGAGGACTCCAGAGCTAGAGGCAGGACTCCAGGCAATGTGTCACCAGAGCAGAGGGGCAGAATCATCTCCCTTGATCTGCTGAGCATGCTTCATTTGATGTAGCCCAGGATATAGTTGGCCTTCTGGGCTGTGAGCACACATTACTTCCTTGTGTTCAGCTTTTCATTCATCAGTTGTTCTGTCAGTACTACTTTCTCTTGTTATCAAATTCAGTTCAATAATGCTTTAAGATATAGAAAGAGTCTTCCCTGATACTCATTTAGGTCCTCAGATGCTTTGGATATCTTTCTGAGATACTTCATTCAATCATCAGGTATAAGTAACCTCTAGGGTGTATTTGATTGATAGGTACCCTCCACTTGGTTTATTTGATTTTCTTTCACAACTGCTCACACATGTATAAAACATGCACATTATCAATGTGCTGATAAGGAGATTAGGTATGTTGTATTTTCTTGATGGTAAAGATGATGAACTGTCAAAGCTGTATTGTCTTGCATTGTTAGAGCAGACCTGTACAGGCTTACTTCTGTAAGTGAGGAAGAAAAAGGGCAGAACAGCTGGGTATGCTGTTTGCAAGTCCTTGTTCTCTGCTCATTCAAATACCTTGAGGCCTTGTTAGTTACAAACAGGTAGGTTCATGCAAATGTTTTTCACACACAGTCTGACTGAAAATTTTGGTTTATTAAATTTAGATAGCGCAAACACTGGAATTTTCAAGTGCAAGTTTGTCCAGTTAAGCATTTAATGGGTCTCGCACGTAGTGGACCACTGGCAGAGAAGTCCCATGCAGCGTAATTGAGCTAATTTTATAACCAGTTCTGACACCTAGGAATGTGGGAGGTTTTTTTTAGTTCATATATATTTTTTCTTTTTGAAATAAGTAAAAAAATTGTTTGTTATTCTGGTTTTCTCTAATTCTGGGAAAAGAATACTGTCTGGTTTTTTAATGGTTACTGCTAATAGTATATGTTTGTGCTTTCAATTCTAACATCATTTTCCTATTTGATCATCTCTTCTGTGCTGTGGACAGCAAGGTGGGAGAAGTACTTCTGTATTACTGTTACTGTGATGTGAAGGATCCAGAGAAACTCTCTGCTTGGCAAAAAGATCTGTGTCATCATCTCCATCTCACTGGCAAGGTAAGATTTTAAGCAATGGTTGCATTTTTAACAAAAAAAAATGTCAGTTATGACAGTGGTGCTTGTGAGTAACCAAGTGTTTTGCAGCAGAAGGTGCTAGTCTATTGAGATTCCATTAAGAAGTGCTGTCAGATTCTGTAAGGTATCATTTAAAATGCCATTTAAGAGCTAACACTGCAAAGAAAGTAATACAGATAATCATAGAATTGCTTATGTTGGAAGGGACCTTGGATCATCTGGTCCCACTTCCCTGCAATGGGCAGAGACACCTCTGAGCTTGACTTAGTTGTTCAGGGCCTCATCCAGCCTGATCTTGAACACCTCCTGAGAAGGGGCATCCACAACCTCTACGGGCAGTCTATTCCAGAGTTTCTCCACCCTTGTACTGAAGAACTTGCTAAGATCTAGTAAACGCATTCTCTGACTTTGGCAGCATTGAGCTAGCCTCCAGTCCATGCACTATAGACCCTATCCTTGCAAGGGTTACTCCATTTCCATCATTCAGACTTACAGTTGTGGGGTTTTTTTTTAAACAGGAAAGCAAGTCTTGTCATCACTCTGTCAAATAATCTATTCACATGAAAACTTCTTTAAAAGCACTTTTAGATGGGGTAGGACATTCAAGTGGCATAATCAGTGATATCCATAGGGAGCTGCTTGCAGATGTCTCTGTTAGGATTGTTACAGTGGATTTATCCTGCAGCTACAGGATACTGCAGCACGACACATCCTGAAGGGCAAGCAGGAGGTGCTGCACTTTCCAGCCTGGGTTTGGAATTTCTCTTCTTAACTGTTACTTGTATCAGGAACTTCTCATTGTTTGCAACACCAGGCTGTGATCCATATGGTCAGGACTGAAATGAAAACAACTGGCACCTCTGCCCGTGCCACAAGAGAGGGGTGCTACTTTTTGCATAGTGTCTTTGTGCTCTGCATTCATGGCAGACTAGCCTGAAGAGGTGAATTGGCTCATCAGGCCAGCCCCTTGAGACTGGGGGCAAAGCTGGCCTTCAGTCTCACAAAGCTGATGTTCCTAGGCTGTGGGGAGGATTTTTCAAGAGGATTTCAAGTGTCAAGGAAAGACACTACACTTGTCTTTCACTTGCCTCCCTAAATAGCTTCTTTTTCCTCTGCAAATGGTAGGCACCTTCCCTGCTCTACATGAGAGGTATAGGGATGAAATGTCCTGATGCATTCATGGCTTCTTTTTCACCTGTTTTTTTTTTTAGTCTGGGTTTTTTTGATCTTTTTTTTTTTTCTTTTTTGATCTCCAAGTAAGGCAGAGCATTTGTCTTCTCAAGCAGTTGATTTTTTGACTTGCCTCATACATTCAGTCTTTTTGTTATTTTCCACCACTTTTTTTTGTTTATTTGTCAATGCTGGAGATAAAATGACTCACACTCAAATTTAATATTACATGCAGTATTACGCATTTTCACATTTTCCTTTTAACTGTATGAATCATTGAGCTCAATCCTACTGTTCTTCCTGAGGCAAACTTCCAGTGGAAATTTAGGTGCTGACTGTTGGATTTGCCTGTTAACCAGTTAGAATTTCTCTGTTTACTGCACAAGCTTTTCTGAAGGTCTTCATGTCATTCTTTTGAAATTACTCAAAAGCAATTACTAGAGTTTTATTTCTATTTTATCTACTGTCTTTATGTTCTGTCTTTGTATAACCATCTATTCCTTCCTCAGCAGTATCTTTTCTGAACATGCTTCTGTGTCTGTCTTTTGTCACTCAGCCATATTTTGCAATCTATTTTTGCTGTTCCTAAGCCGTAGCCCCAGCTTCTCTCCTACTGTCTAGGTACGAGTTGCTTCAGAAGGAATTAATGGGACAGTTGGTGGAAGCAAAGTAGCTACTAGTCTCTACATTGAAGTTATGCTTTCCCAGCCGCTTTTCAAAGACATCTTGTGTCCAGAGGATTTCAAGGTATGAAAAAATAACAATGTTTGTGTAGAAATTAATGTACTTATTTTTTTTGAGAAATAAGCACATCGTTTCCTTATGGTATTACTTCTCCTTAGCAGTTCTGCCTTCCTAGCACTGAACTGAGAGATTCCAAACCCCACTTTATTTAAATACCTGTCATGGATTTATCAGCTGTAGCAGTGAGTGGTGGCAGCAGCTGCTACAAGTCTTGGCAGCAGTGGGTGCAACCGCAAAGCCCCTCATTACAAGTGAATGAGGAGGGAGTGTGCTTCATCACCTCTATTCATCAGCAAGTCTTTACTGCAAGCTGACTGTCGAAACCAAAGCATCACAAGGTACAGTTAGCCAAGCAAACTATTCCCACACTCTGCTCTTCATCCTGATTTGAGATCTTTGTCTAGAAGCCAACAGGTTTAGGTTCATGTGGGCTTTGGTGTCCATTTAAGTGCACTGCCAGTTCGATGCACTTGATGTCTTCTAGAGAAAATGCACAGGCACAGTCAAGTCTATTTCAGTTAGTGCTTGAGTGGAGGGAGAGCGAGGTGCTAACTTGTGCTGGAGCCTGAGCATATGTGCTGGTTGCCTTCTTCAGGTGGTGATGGCAGCAGTGGCTGGCACCACTGTGTTCCAGTAGGCTTTGCTGCCCCAGCACTGTAGCTACCAGTTTCTCTGTGAGGAAGGAGGGAAAGCTGCTGCTCTTGTACCTTTTTTTTTTCCACACAGTTTTGTTTGCAGGGAGTACTAGTTTTGTTCCCCATAAATAAATATGGAGTTAGTGAAGCTTGTGTAACATAAGTCCCATGTAAAGCTGTGCGCTGCTTCAACCTCGGCTTTTTACTGTCTGTTACGTTTGGCTGAATTTCAGAAGTAAACGTGACCTGCTAATTACAGTCATGTGTGCATGCAGAAAACAGAGCAGGACTGGAATTTTACACTGACCTTGGCAAAACCTTCAATGCTGGCTGTTCTCTCTGGGTTTCAACATTTGTTCATTAGTACACGATCATATTTTCTGTCTCACTGTGCTTCTGTTACTTCTCTTCCCACTTACATGGGGGGGGGTGGGGGTGGTCAGATCTCTGTCCCAAGGAGACATGGGCACAGAGGAGTGAAAATTTCCCTTTGGGGCTATGAAAATATTGAGTAATTGCTATGGATTTCTGTGACACTGGGGTATACTGCACACTTTTGATTGAGTGTCATAGGCTTGAGGCTGAGCCTTGCATAAATTCTCCCTTGTCACTTGCAGTAGGGGTGTGTATACTCAAAAGGGCTTGTGAGACCTCCAAAGTGGAAACCTGTGCTGCTTGAGGTTGAGAGACAGGTGCTGTCAGGTTCAGTTGTTAATAAACACTGAGCTTGGCTGACCTCCCATACAACTCTCATGTCCCAGAGTCACTGCAGCTTGCATCACACATTGCCTGACCATAGACCTAGCTGTGCTTGTCTCTGGTGTCTGAGGGGCTGGAGGGAGCTGCAGGGCCCAGATACGTCAACAAACCAGATACTGGAGGAGGTTACTGAGTATTCCAGTCAGGGTCAGCACGAATTCTGGTAGGAGCCTTGATTTTCCTCATGCTAGTGACACTGTCTCTAAGATCTGTTTTCCTGCCCACTCCTCAGTGACTCTGCACCTCATGTGAGATCGTGCCTGTCTTACCTGCTAAGCAGTGTTTGGGCATAAGACACCAGTCTGCCATGTCATGGCAGAAGTCCACTGCCTAAACCTCAGGATTTAGAGTACGGATTTAAGTGTGAGAAACGTTTCTTTCCCTCAGCCAGTAAGACCCTTTCACACTGTAGTGAGTTGTGGAAGGTAAAATTATTGGATAATTATAATCTGGATTGTTTTTTGTCTTTAATTTCCTAGAGCAGTGCAGGAGGAGCTCACTGTTTCCCAGACCTTCGAGTTGGAATATTCAAAGAAATTGTACCTCTGGGCATTGATCCAAAGATTGTGTCTTACAAAGAAACTGGTGAGTTGATTTAATGAAAAATAAAAACCTCTCACCCAAGTGAAATGTAAGAGAAGAATAGAGAAGCACCATTGAAAGCATTTTTTTCTGCACAGTTGTCAAGACATTGGAAAAGCAGATTTCTTACCAGTAGTATAAAGTTACTGATATTGGGAATTTGCAGACCCAGTTTTTGGCTTGCTAAGTGTTTAGTTGCCTCAAAAAACTTTAGAATTAACTCAGTGTTAGGTGAGAAACAGTTGCAATGACACCAATTACCTCATTTTGGAGTAGGGACACAATTTGTGCTTTAGTTGGAAAGTAGTTCATTGGGCACCTGCTAAAGGCAGATTTAAGGCAAAACTGTCCCTGATGGCTAGGAAAGACATGTCAATATAAAAAGAGCTTTGGTGCTCTCTCATTGTGGTTAGCATGCAGTAAGAATAAAGCTGTACAGGAAGAATTTTTGAGGGAGTCTTGTGGATCCTGTGGATTCTGTGTACAGAGAGTGTTGAGGTTTTTTGTGGTGTTTTTAAATAGTTTTAATTTTTTTTGTAGAGAGTGATGCAATCCTGATGAAGCTGACAGTAGAGCTCTATACGTGCACCTAGCTCTCTGTACTAAGGACTGCTAACTTTGCCTTACTTGTTTTGAGCTTAACAGCTGTGCTGCTGCTACCTTTGACATTAAAGCAGAGACAAGTTCTGTGTGAGGTTCATACTACGTTCCTAACACAGGCTGCGTTTGCTTTCTGCTACTTGCAGCTGCTTAGTATGGCTTATCCCCAGTCACTAACTGGCTGTGCATCTGCTGTGAGGACAATTACGTAGGTGGTGAGCAGGTTCACAGCAAGTATCAATTAACGGAGCAGTTTTGAGCTTTTTTTCCCCACCAAGAGGTTTTGTTGATGGTAAATTTCTACAGCATCTTTCTGTGATTTTTGGCAGAGGGGTTTGGGTATGTTTTGTAGTTTTTTGGCAGTTTGTGGGGAGTATATTTGAATATTTCTTACCTTTTTTCCCCTTTTCACTCCCAGTTCACAGTGTTTTATGGAGACGGTTCACATTACTCTGGCAGGTTGCTTAAAGAGTTATTTTTGCAGTGAGGTGCAGTAGGTTGAGAGTCTCAGTCCTGAGCAGTATAAAAGCTGAGAAACTTTATCTAAATTGAACTTGGGCTGAAAGTAATACATGCTAGTGGAAATTTTCAATGTATATTAACAGAGAAGGTTTTCGTTGAAAGAAAGTAATTCTGTAGACTTCTGCACCTCGAAATGTAACGAAGGATGAAGAAAGGGAAGGGAGACAATTTTCACTCCTACTATTACAGCTGCCAAGGGACATGCCTGCCGCTGCTTTGGTCATGAACAGTGTTGTGTTTCCTTTCATTTTCAAGTAGAAAGTCAAACATGAATAAGTGTGGTGGGCTGATTTGGGATGACGGGTCTGTGAACCATCACAGACATTTTTGTTTGGAAATCTGAGGAGAATCTGGATCAGCAATATCATTTGTAACATTGTGTTGTAATTCTTTTTCTCACTTCTTTCTCTTATTGGTCTTTTTTCCTTTTTTTTTTTTCTTGTTTAAAGGAATCCATTTATCGCCTCAGGAATTTCATAGAGAAGTAGAACAGTATTTGTCTCAGGCCAGTCAAGGACAAAACGATACCATCTTGCTGGACTGTAGGAACTTCTATGAAAGTAAAATAGTAAGTGTTATTGCCCGCTTCTTGCGGTGTGCTACAAGTGCTGAGGGGAAGCATCTCACGTTCTGAGGGCATAATCTTATTGGAAGAACAGATCCCAGATTGACTGTAATAGGTTGAAAGTTCAGTTTAGCGGTGAATATTAGACACAGGCAGCAGAGGGCCTGCTCAGCAACTCAATACAGAGCCTGCCTGTCTAAAATCTTGTACAGCTAGGCTGGACAAAGCAGTCCACACAACATTAGCAGTGAATACTATACAGCTTGAAGTAGAATAGTGTTATTTAAAAGTAAAAAATAGCATTTTTACCCTGGCCCATATGTCAAAATGAATATAGTCATCCTGCTGTCACATCCACAAGTCCTCCTGCAATGTTGCACGTCTTTTTCTGTTTAGCTTTTTCTTCTCTGTTTGGATGAGGGTATATGGTGTGTCCAGAGTCCTCTTAGAAATTTTAACAGGTATTTTGATGCCTAAATGCCACTGATTAACTGCCTCAAGCAGCTGCAGTGAGCTGAATGCTCTTGCCCAAAGGTTTATTACTTTCTCTAGTTTGAGACAAACCTGATCTTTTAAGACTGCTTGGCTTGTAATCAGTCGTATGTCCATCTTGTGTTATTGCAGGGCCGTTTCCAGGGCTGTTTGGCTCCGGATATCAGGAAATTCAGCTATTTTCCCAGCTATGTAGATGAAAATCTAGAGCTCTTTAAAGACAAACGTGTGCTGATGTACTGCACAGGAGGGATTCGTTGTGAAAGAGGATCTGCGTACCTACGGAGCAAGGTGAGGTCACAAGCATCAGAGTTGAGACTGCTCTAAGGGAAGTTGTCTTTTTTTTTTTGCTGTTAAATTCTTACTGGGCACAAACTGCTCGATGGGTGGGGAGATAATTGCCTCTGACACACACTTGCCTCATGCTGACTGTCAAGGAATGTCGGTATCTCAGGATGGTCTGCATGGACTAACGTCACAGCAGTGATCGTTCTGTGAAGATAGTTATATAACCCATTTGCTGAAAAGGGGTATTTATAAGTCTGTTCTGCCTGTTTCAGGAGGGCTTGAGAGCATTCACCACTGTTTGCACGAGCTCTGTGGTCATTACTGTACAACTTGAGCATCTCAGAGAGGTGAAAATCAACCAGTTGGTGCTTTCTTGGTAGAAATTGTGGAATTAAATCCAGCACACTGCATTCCTCTGATGGTGTATTCTATCCCGTTCTTCTCCTGGATCTCTCCCTCAAGGAGCAAGGGAATAGTGCACATGTGTTCTGCAGGGGCTTAAACACTGATTTTTTTTTTTTTTTCTCTGCTGCATCAGTGTGACCTCTGAGAAATTATGCTCCTGCTAATGGCTCACTAGGTAAAAACAGAATAAATAGCATTTCACTGAGGGTCAAAAGCTCTTAATCTGTGATGCAGCAGACCTCCCTCAGCTGAGGAGGGTACCAGTCTTTTGTTTGACTGTAACTTTAAATGTGTATTTGGGTTCATGTCAACAAGCCAGCATTGTGGAGCTGCCTGGATATCCTGGTGGCACTGCGTAGAGTTGTGGGTGCATATGGTGCCATCTAATGGTCACTGAGAAGGTGCTGCTTTTCACTGACCACTGATGTTGACACTGCTTTTGGGATTCTGGCACATCTTCACTGCTGCTCTGTCCATTTAGCTTTTCTGCTAATATGCTTTTAACAGGCAGTGTGCAAAGAGGTTTACCAGTTAAAAGGGGGGATTCACAAGTACCTGGAAGAGTTTCCAGATGGATTCTACAGAGGGAAGCTCTTTGTATTTGATGATCGTTACGCCATTTGTTCCAATGAAGATATCATCTCAGGTAGGACTACGTAATGATTGGAGAAGACTGGGAAGCGATTACAGTTGTTTCAGCTGAGATGTGCAAGTTAGGAGCAGCTAAACTGGTCTGTGTATTTCTTCCTCATGCTCATTTTGATCTTTTAGTGTTAGCAGTTTCAATTATTATTATCAATGCTATGCTTTAACATGTAAAAAGAGAAATGAGAGAAAAGGGGATCACAAAATAGACTTCCCCAAAACTGGAACAGTAGAAGGAAGAACAGAGCTGTTAACGACTCTTCTGCAGCTATGGACAAGTATGTCAACCACCAGTGCTCTTATTACCCACTTGCTGCCCACAGTGCTGATCAGATTGTTGGCCAAGGGACCAAAGCATCAGATAGCACTTCAGTAATCTCACAGAACAGCAGAGACAGAGGATGCAGAGAAAGCAGAGACACTGGTTAGACTGGGTTAGGGATAAGTTGAGCAAACTGGGTGTACACAAGTCCATGGGCCCAGATGGGATGCACCCGCGTGTGCTGAGGGAGACAGTGGAAGTCATTGCTAAGCCACTCTCCATCATCTTTTCTAAGTCCTGGGGATCAGGAGAGGTGCCTAGAGACTGGAGGATAGCAAATGTCACTCCAATCTTCAAAAAGGGAGAAGGAGGACCCAGGTAACTATGAGGTGAGCCTCGTGTCCATCTGAGGAAAGGTGACGGAACAATTTGTTCTAGAGGCTGTCTCCAGGCACATCAAGGACAGGAGGGTCGTTAGGGACAGTCAGCATGGCTCCACAAAGGGGAAGTCATGCTTGACCAACATGATAGCCTTTGATGAGGGAGTAACCAGGTGGATAGATGATGGCAGAGCAGTGGATATGGTCTGTTTTGANGGTGGACAGCAGTGTGCTCTTATGGCAAAGAGGGCCATTATGGTGTGGATCAGAAGGGGGGTGGTTAGCAGATCAAGAGAGGTTCTTCTCCCCCTCTGCTCTGCACTGGTAAGACCACATCTGGAGTATTGTGTACAACTCTGGGCCCTTTAGTTCAACAGGGTTGTGGAGCTGCTGGAGGAGGTCCAGGTAGAGCAACGAGGACAATGAAGGAAGTGGAGCACCTCCCTTATGAGGAGAGGCTGAGGGAGCTGGATGTCTTTAGATTGGAGGAGACTGAGGGGTGACCTCATTAGTCTCTATAAATATGTGAGGGGGGGGTATTAGGAGGATGGAGCCAGACTCTTCTCAATGTCATCTAGTGATAGGAGGAGGGCAATGGGTGTAAGCTGGAACATGGGAGGTTCCACATAAATATAAGAAGGAACTTATTCGCAATGAGGGTGACAAAGGGCCTGCCCAGGGAAGTTGTGGAGCCTCCTTCACTGAAGATGTTTAAGACCTTCCTGGATGTGTTCCTGTGTGACTTGGTGTAGGTGATCCTGCTGTGTCAGGGGATTGGGCTAGATGATCTTTTGAGGTCCCTTCCAATCCCTAATGATTCTATGATCAGCACAGGCAATGCACTGTGAAGGTGAGGGGTGGTACTAAGCTCTACAGGACTTCAGTATTTTCCTGCTTTAGAAGTTTTTGTGGCCTCTAGAATTTTATTGACATCTGGTTAAGGATTGTGAACTGGCTGCAGGATAGAAGCCGGAGAGTGGTGGTTATTTTCTAGTCTTCTGGCTGGGATCACTTTTCAGATAATGCAAAATAAATAACTGTTTTCTTCTGAGTTGCCAGGTACAGATGGATGGAACTTTGCTCTAGCCCTGTTTTAGGAAGCAGTGCCATTTTTACTGAGTCAATAGTGTTTTGAGCATAATCTCCCATTTCTCCTGTATAATCAATCAATGCATACATGTTGATGTTGCCTTGGTGTAGAAACAGAATTAACTATGAACATACCACAACATCCCTAGAGATGTTTCAATGGGAACTGTTCAGCTAGGCATATTCTTGATGTACAGCTGTAGCTTTCATTAAATGAAGAAAACCTGTTTGATGTGGAAGGACTCTGCCAGGACTGCAAACAACGCCCCATCTGCACAAGCCATTGCGTTTAGGTGGAAGTAAGGCCCATGGCACCCCATTTCCCAGCAGGCAGTGTTCCTGCATACTGGCCTAATTACAACCAGCATATCTTCGTTCTTCTCTTGGCAGTGAGAATCTTTAAATCCATGGAATCAGAATGAGAGGAAGCATTACTGAATCCTTTTTTCCTTTTCTTGAGAGACAGCTGCCCTAATTATTTTGTAGCATAAAAATAAGTTTCAAAGTTAACAGTGTTCTAGAATATCAAACAAAAGTAGGAATTAAAACCCTGAAGAAAATAGCACTTAAATGATAGATTGCAGCTCCCTAGCGCCACAGAGAACCTCTGTGAGGGGGAGCGATGGGGCAACATGGGTGTTAACTTTTTCTTTTTCTGCTCCCTCTAGCATGCCAATACTGTGGGATAATGTGGGACCAGTATAAACTGTGTTCCAGCCAGCACTGCCGGCAGCTTGTCCTGACATGTCCAAGTTGTCAAAACAAAGGTCTTACAGCTTGCTGTCCTGTTTGTCAAGAAAAAGAACTCAAAGTGACCACAAGGGCTTCTGGACAGACACTTAAGGAGGAATGTGAATGTACGAGGAGAAGGCCAAGAGTACCTATTGAACATGTCTCACAAAGGATGCTAGATACAGGAGAAGATTAGTCTGTGTCATTAGCTACCCTGACATGTGGTAATGCGTCTACAACCAGATCGCTATCTGGCCTTCGGTTAGGTCTGGAAATGATGAACATGTGTTGACTTGAAAAGCCTTGTTCATACCCTTTCTTTAAGCCTAAGATACATCCTGAAAGCCATCCATTACTTGACCATAAATAACCAGAGTGCCCAAACCCATCACCAGCACTACAGGATTCCTCTCCTTGAGAGCAGTCTTGTAGCATGGCCTCTGCCATGGGGATTTTGGAGCAGAGATGTGTAATGGGACACAGCTGCTCACATTTCAAAAGAAACTGAAAGGACACAAGAAAAATCTTTTCCTCGTGCATGGAGATGGGTGTGTCCCACCTCCCCGCTGACTGTGCATTTCCTTCAATAGCCAGTGCTAGATTGTGAAAGCAGCAGATGGATAAGTTGAGTGTGCACATGTGAACAAATGAGAGCTGAAGATACTTTCCACGTACATACCATCTGCCTGCATCTCTTGCTTTGTACCAGTGAGAAGCAAAGGGCAGTCTGCTGAAGCCGGTCACCGGACTCCTGTGTAAAAGGGGCAGAAGGCCAGTAAGGACCCCTCTTGTAACCAAAGCCAAGACCCACCAATACTGACTGCCCAGCCATACTTGTTGTCTGTGACCTTTAGGATGGAGAATTACTATGCTGGCAGATGTTGCTTAGAGAGGTGATAGACACCCTGCTCCTGGAAACATTCCAGGTAATGCTGGACAGGTCTCTGAGCAATCCACAGTCATGGAAGATGTCCCTGCTCACTGCAGGGGTGGAGTTGGACTAAATGACCTTTAAAAATCTCTTCCAATAGTGACCATTCTATGACTAACAGCAAAAGTAATCGTCATGCCAATCCTTTGTCTTCCTGGGAACCACTGTTTCCCTCAACTTGCCCATGAAATATCCAGGGCCCAGCTCTGCACTAGAAAAACCCAACATGTTGAAGATGAGAGACACAGAGACGGGAGCACGGAGACTGTCAGACTACCAGTGTTACAGGGACTGGCGTTGATGTGCATAAATGCCAGCAACTGCCATAATGAGATTGCAAGGTCCTTTGTGCAAGCTGAATTAATTGAAGATTAGAAGATCATGTGTGCTTCATGAACATCAGTTGAGTTTTTCAGAACCTGTGAGATGCCTATGCAATTTCCAGCTCCTATCAGTGGAGAAATTGTCTTTAAATTTGAGGGGATCACAGTCCATTTGCCTTGATGAGATGTACCCACAAGCGCTGAGGGAGCTGGCAGAAATCACTACTACACCACTTTCCATCAGCCAGTGTCATTCCAGTCTTCAAAAAGGGCAGGAAGGAGGACCAAGGTAACTACAGTCAGCCTCACCTCCGTCCTTCGAAAGGGGATGGAACAGCATGTTTTCGGCATAACTTACAAGCACCTCAAGGAGAGGAGGGTTATCAAGAGTACTGAGTATGGATTTGCCAAGGGGAAATTCTGTTTGATCAATCTGATAACTTTTTTTTGAAGGCATAACTTGGTGAATAGATGAGAGGAAAGCAATATGTTAAAAGGTTAAATTTAAAGAAAAACTTTCGCTCAAACCAAACAGCACTGGAACAGGCTGCCCAGAAAGGTTGTGGAGTCTCCGTTCCTGGTGAAATTCAAAACCCATGTGGACAACTTCCTGTGTGATCTCTAGGGGATCCTGCTGTAGCTTTGGGGTTGGACTAGATGGTTTCCAGAAGTCCCCTCCAAAGCGTACTGTTCTGTGATTCTGTATGAACTCAAAGTACTTCTCTGCCTGCTGCTTTTTTTCCCTGATGCTGTAGAATGTACAGCAAGGTTTTATTAATAGTATAGAAGATGTGTCTGGACTGAAAAATGAAACTTCATCTCATTCTTGGTACTAAATAGTCATTAGGTAACGAAAATCACTTACTGGTTTGTTGGGTTTTCTTACTGGCAATTGCTTTTGAAAGCAAGAAAACAGTTTACTCAGGTTTCTGCAGTTGCTTGGTGACAACCGCTAGGGCAGTCTTTTCATACAGGTTTTAACTTTCTCCCACAGTGCTATGAATTCAGCAAAGCCTCGTTGCTGGCTTGACAAGTGACTTAAAAGACGTGGACATTGGTTCCATTAAAGCCATGACAAGAGTTTCTTACTTCCAGTACTGCTACTATGAAATCAACAATTCAACAAGTGTGTTTATGACTGTCCATGAAGCAGAGCTTTGAAATATATGAATGTCTCTTTTGGGAATCTTTATAGGGTGAGATTTAATCACAAATCTGAGCACAATCCATTCTGGAGAAGAATCTCCAGCAGAAGTCTAAGCAATATCCACAGTCTTCTGGCATCTCGCCTCCCAAACTTCGTGGCCAGTTAACCTCTGTTTTTGAGGACTGCAGCATTTGTGGGAGAAGCATGCAAGCTCTATTTGCAGGTGAAGAGCATGGGTGGGACTGTCCCAGTCGAACACCTTTATTAGACTAAAACCCACAATTTCACAATTCAATCTATCAGCAAGTCTGGAACACTGTAATCTCTTCAGAAGGCTGCTTCTGTATCGCTTATCAGTAGAGAATCGCAACTATATTTTATATGTACGCTTCGGAAACTCCTAGGATGGTAAATAACCTTTAGTGCTTCCATTGTAATTTTTAAAGTACTGCACAAATACACTTCATCTGTTACGTTGGAGGTGCTTAATTCTGCAGAAATAAATGCTGAAAATGAGCCTGCTGTCTGCCACATGGCAGACCTGGCTACAAGGTACCTTTGTCTTGCAAGCTCCTAGCAGCTGGAGATTCTACCTCAAACGCAGAGGTGAGACAGAGCCTCTTCTGGTGCTTGCTGCACTAGGGCAAGGGAGGCCTAAAGTTTGAGACCTACAGATGGAGGCCCATAGAGCCAGTTTCCCTCTGCTGCAGAGAGGGGAGAGGTGAGTGACATCCTTAGTGTCCCTCTTGCAAGTTAACCCATAAGCAACTTCTGCATTAATTTTGTCTGATTAGTACAAAACAGGACATACCCTGTGAAATGCTGTGTGATGAGATCCAGGCACCTCGGCAGTAAGGCCTGAGAGAAGGCACATTAATAAGTCAGTGAGTTAATAAAATTAGAAGGATGGGCTGTGACTGCCAGATGCTGCAGTCAGCACATGCCCTTTTCTTGGGACAAGTAGTGATCCATTTCCGCCTAAATACCACCATTTTGTAGTTCCGTCACTGCAACGCTTGATGCCTTTCACCATAGCCTGATGCCTCCTGTGGCCTGAGCAGCGTGCCCCTGCTGCTCAGTTCCCACATGCATCTCTCAGCAAAGCAGCTCTGTGAGGATCAGCTGAGGTATCTCAAGTGATCCTTGCCTGCTTAATACACATTTGAGCTGCATGGCTGATTAATTTGAATGCTGCTTCAGTGAAAGGTGGGGCAAGGGTCTTGCTTTTTTTTTTTTTTTTTTTTTGAGGACTTTTTTTTTTTTTTAATTAAAGGCAAAAATTGCTGTTTCAATACGTATAGTAGTGTTCCCAGCTTTGCAGCTGCACTTGCTTGTGTATCTGGGTTTCTCAGCACCATCAGGATTTCCCAGGCTAAGATTCATTTGTATTCTGAAGCTATTGGAAGGGGTTAGCCCATACTGTGCAGATATGAGCGGATGGCTGGCTCAGCTGAAACCGTTTGGCTCTGGTCTGGTGATGTAGTTGATCCTTTTGGAGTTTTCACAGAGCATATTGAAGAAAGAGGCTGTCTGCCAGCCAGCAGTTTGGTTGCTTTTTTCTTATGTACGCTTTGAAGAATGTTTCTTCTTGCAGGGTTAGAGGAAGAAGCTAGAGCAAAGCATTTTATTAGACACCATTGGCGCATTTATTAAGATTTGAAGAGCAACAAATAACGTTTCCCACATTGCTGAAAGTTGTGTTTCTCTGTTGGTGAGAGCTAAGTCATGGGTGTTTGCACGTGAGCTCGTAAGAAATCTGTGGGACTTTTGCTGGAATACATGTAAAAGGCTGCAAAACTTCACTCTCAACACCCGTTTTTACAGGCAAATTTCTATCAAGTGAGACCATTTTCCGGGACATGTCATCAGACCAAGAATAAGGCTTCAGTACAGCAGTGCCTGTTCCAGGAGACCCTGCCTACTGAGCAGGATCCCACCCAAAGGGGTGCACAGGGTAGTGCTGGATCCAATCCACTGCATGTCGGAGCTGCACAAGCCTGTTGGGAGTTCCTCCCCAGAAACCATCTGACAAGCTGTTCGGGCTGTAGTGCTTAACTTCACAGCTTTTCTAGGGCACAACATTTACTGTTGCATCTATGCAGGTATTAGGAACAGCAGTAAAAGGAAACAGTATTTAGCTGAAGAAAAATTGATGAATGGATGTCATCATCCACACAAAAGGGAGAATTTTTTGTGTTTCCAGTGAGTGTCTAGACACGCGCTTTTAACATTAGGAAACTGAAGGGAGTGGGGATTAGAGGAGAGGGCTCTGGTTTGCTGATTAGTTTGGCCATCTCTGCGGGGCTAATCTGCACCACATCTCTAAAGGTGACTCTTCAGACATGCAGAGGGTATTAACCCATCCTGAACTGCACATGTTTTGAGACTGTTTTATAATTGGTGGCCTTAAGTTCCATTTAATCACAGGGTGGAGATAATCTTTTTCTAAGAATCACAGGGATGCATTTGAACCAGCATCTCCAACTCAATGCCTCAACGAATACAAGTAAAAAGTTGTAATTCACAGTTACTGAAATTAGCCATGTTTCCAGGTAGTAGAACTGTTGTTAAACTAGTTGCTCCTCCATAGTAAGTTGAGATTAATTTGGAAAAAATAAAGTATTTTTTTTAATACTTCTGTAAATTTGTGTGGAACAGTTGTATCTTTCACTCACACATACCATATCCTAACTGTATGAAACACTGTGCAGGAAGTGTATAGAAAAATTAGGTCCCAGGTTAATTAATCCCCACTTTTACACTGGGAGGTACTCTGAGATTGCATAACACTGGCAGGTTGTGCTGGCTTGAATAATTTCCAACTCTAAAGAAAACATCAACAGTCCTACTGGATAAAATCTTCAAACTACAGCTGCTAGTTAATTTAAACTGCTAGTGCATAAAACAGAACAGGAGGCACCACAAATACTCTGTCAAGGCACTTATTGCCTTTAGATTTCCACAGTGCAGCACAAATCACTGGGAATGGCCTCCACAGCCAGAGGCTACACTCCAGTTCTGCACTTGGGAAAAATCGGCCCATTCAGCTCCGCAAGTCTTCTCTTCCTCACTGTAAAAAAAAGATTAAGAGGAGTCAGTTGTGACAATGGGAATGCGCGAGTGGCAGACTTGGCTTTCCCCTGTGGAAAGGAGCTGAGGGATGTGATTTCTGCCAGGAAAGAAACAGGATAGATGGCATCAGCTTCTGAATTGCTGCTTCACACATCAGACACAGCCTTACACAGTTAGACTTGAGGAAATCGAGATGGGATGTCTGTCCCTATGAACTC
Organism: Rhinopomastus cyanomelas; assembly: GCA_013400115.1. NCBI lineage: Eukaryota > Metazoa > Chordata > Aves > Bucerotiformes > Rhinopomastidae > Rhinopomastus > Rhinopomastus cyanomelas. Next base: position 69,638 of record VXBP01009029.1, on the reverse strand, counting down.
TTAAGGCCAGAAGCTGCTTTCAAAATCCTATCCTCCCTTGTTCTATGGTCAATTATACTTTGTCTTCTTGTAATTTGACTTTGGCCTGATCCGATGGCTGACATAATGACAGCAGGAGATGGCTGCCATAGTTTTTCCCTGTCCAAATTGCCATTTCAGTCTGGTTTTTTTTTTGGTTAACAACATTTCTTACCTTGTGCTTTTAGCCTCCAGCCCTCATATCATGGTCAAAGCAGTCTCATCTACTCTTAAAGTTCACTAACAGCTCTGACTGCTACTCTCATGACTTTTCAACAGACGTGTGCGGGGAAAAAAAGGAAAAATGCCCTAAACATGTAGAGAGGATGCATCAGTTAGCTCATGAGAATGAAGGTAAAAGCCTTCATAGCTGGTTCATATAGATTATCTCAGAGAAATGAAGATACAGGACCAAAACCAAGTTCTGGTAGCATCAGGTGATGATGCAAGAGCAGTGGAGTGGAGCACAAGCAAAGAGCTATTGCTGATAGGGAGGAAAATAAAGTTTTTCTATACTTATACATCGTCCAGGTATGGAGCTGAGACGCTATTGCCAGACACCATCACACCGATGAATACGAGCTGCCAACAAGAACCAAATCAGACAAAAATGGAGATCGTAACAGTCAAAGAGGCAAAATAACACAACTGTTACATGGAAGGGAAGTCACCAGTTCCTGTAAGCAAGGACAAATGAAACACTAGAATCAGTCTTCCCATTGAATACTTTGCCAGGTGCTGCCTGGTCATTAAATCCTTGCTCTGTTCCAAAAGACAGACAATAGCAAGTGTTTCCTGGTGCAGCTCTCTAAGTGGCCGGCAATGCAGCTGCAGCCAGAACAAATATGCAGTGAACCATAACACTGAGTATTCTGTGTGGTCACTTGAGCTGCCACATACCTCTGTGCTCAGTTGTGCTTCCTAGGAGCAAGTCTTGTTGGGTTTTTTTATTTCTAAAACAGAACATATTTATCATCTGTCTAAATGTGGCAGCCACTTAGAGCTGTTTTTCTGTAGCTTTAACACTGAAGCTGATTCAAAAAGGGATCTAAGACCCTGCCTGTGTGAACCATAAGCAAATTAAAATCTGCAGCTCCTGTTTTCCAACGTTTCTTCATGGCTGGCATTTATACGTTATGTCTTCTCCCAGACCCTGTCTGTTAGCTCTTACTTTCTTGATGTGTCTGGCAGAACCCAGAAGCACCAGCAGTTCTGTGGGTTTTACTGGGAGCCGCCAGCCCAAACTCCCACTTGCAGCTGGGCTCTGCCTAGCACCCGGTCAGGGCAGCTGATGGCTCAGTCCCTCCAAGTTGCAAGCCCCCACCCTCTTGGGGAATGAGTTCTGGTCCTAAAAAAGGACAATCTGCAAGTTTTGTTTATTTTTCTCAGCTATATTGTCTGCTGCTTTTGGAAAGGAGTTTGGTGCTGTCGTGTTTGTAACCACCCTGCCTATGCTTATAGGAGCCGTACAGTTGACTACAGCACGGCTAGTCTGTTGCCTGCATTCAGTGCTGCTCTGCTGGACTGATTTCCATCACTCTATAGCAGCTTGTAGCCAAAAAGCAGAAAGTCTGGCACTTGCACTGGCTGAAATGGCAATCTGCAGACTTGCCCTCTTTTTGTTCCACAAGCACTTCTGATCACTATATTGAGAGCATGAAGATAATTCAGAGCCATGTGGCTTCCCACCACTCACTAGCAACATTTGCAATTTGTTTTGCTGAAGGGGGTGGGCCAAGTCCCATTGCCATCACAGTTCAACTCTACTACTTTTCATCTCCTTATTAAAGTGTATATGAAGCTGGGGGAAGACAAGAAGTTGGCAGGAATCATGAGTGCTGGCAGCTCACAACTCGTGTGCCATATGCTGTACCACGTGCCATTCTGAAGCTCGTCAGCAGCTCTCACTCCTTCGTACCAAGACCTACTGTTAACTGCCAGAAATGCTGCCTCTTCTGGGAGTGTTTGCTGCCCAGTGTCTCCAGCTCCGGGGCACAACCTATTGCTAGCAGAGAGCAGCTGTGTGACGAAACCAGTCAGTGAAAACCATTTACTCCCGGAGGGGGAAACGCATCATCAGGTCCTTCAAGAAGTGGTTTCTAATTCAAGCACACCCACCAGAGCCTTCAGCTAAGCAGTTCTGCCCTTTTACCTCCAGAAACTGACCACAGGCAGCAGAGGGATGGACCTTCTCATACTCCCAGGCTTGCAGCCAGCCCGACTCACCTAGGTCATTGTTATTCATCATGGCATTGGAGGCGCGGAGCCTGGGACCTTGCTGAGTGAAATGGTACCCAAACTTCAGCAGGGAGGTGTTTTTCTCCAACATGTTTGCTATTTCCATTTCTACTTTGTTGCCCAAGGGCTGGCTCTTTACAAAAACAGAAAAGAAAAGTGGTCAGGTCAGAGGGTGATTCAGTGCAGCACTTAGATCTGCCTTCTCCACCCCTTCCCTACTTTGGACCTGTTAGTCCATTTGGTATTTTTGACTTGAATCTGGTTAAACAAATCACTAGCCATTTCCTGGTACAACTGAGTGGCTCAAACTCCTGCACGAGACATTCCCTCAAGTCCTTTTTGCCTGAAGACTTTATTTACTCGATAGATTTGTGGCTAAGAGGTGTCTGGAGAAACCATCATTTTAAACTCCCCATCACTTGTCCCTGAACTCCCTCCCCATACCATAGCTCAGCTGGGCTTCCTGGAGAGCAGCACCTGCAATGGCAGCTGTACCACTGCACATCCTGGAGCTCTCTGTCCCTTTCTTTTGTATTGTAACAAATGTTAGTTGTACTAAGCAGACATTATTATTTAAGTTCTCATAAGAGCTTGGTTCAGAGCAAAGCACCTGACACCAGACAGGGGCATCACCACTCTCCAGCACCAGCACCAGGAACAGGGAAAGTGCCTTGTGGTGCTACAGCCTTTGCTAATGAGTACAGGTAGTACCACATGCTGCCTAGGAACTGGCAGCAGAAACTTGGGGCTGAAACATTTTCAGAGCAACCCAGCAGTGGTAGTAGGCTGTCACCTTCCACACTGACCTGCCATTCAGCTTTTCCACAAACAGGACATGATCCGAGCTCCCACTGTTGCATGCTTTACCTGGTTGTCAATACGCAGCTCTACAAGCGAAGTGTTGCCCTGGAGCGCTTCCACAATGGCCAGGATCCCTGATCCAGAAATGAAGTTTGATTCCACATTCAGGCTCTTCAGTGTGTTATTGACCTTCAGCATTTCTGCCAGTGCCTGTGGGCAGAGATGGGCAGGAAGAGTGGGCAGTCAGGCAAGCAGGGGCAAAGCACCATGGAGCAGCAGAGGTTCAACACTTCATCACCTCTGGAGGACTGGGAGGAGCCCATGTGCTGAGCAGTTTCACTGCCACCGTAGAATTATTTCAGTTGGAAAAGACCTCTAAGGTCATCAAGTCCACCCATATACCCTACTCTGCTAAGTCTGGACACACTATTAGGCCCAGATAGGAGAACTGTGTGTGAGATCAAAAAGGGACTTGTGGGAATTCTGGTGGCCACAGCGCAAAATCTTATACGGAGAAACCATTAGGGGCACCCCATGAAAGCTTCATTAGTTCCTCTTCTAAGCCAGCATTGTGACAGCAGCAATGCTGGTTGACATTGGCCCTGCCTCCTCCAGCATCACAGCAGGCAAAGAGAAGTGTCTTATGTCTTGAACAAGGGGTTCTCCACGTCCAAGGCTTTTTTCCAAGTCATATCACAACCATATTAATCACTTGTGCTTCCCTCAGCGGGTAAGACCAGAAGTGGAACTGGCATACTCCCAACCACCCTGACATCATCTAACACAAAACTTGTGTACGTGGAGATAGGTAGAGGGGGCCTAGATGAAGAAGAGCAAAAGTTGACTGAGACGGTGCTAGTGAAGTGTGCAAGGGTGCAGCCTGGATGGTAGCACAAGGGCCAAGCAGAACACTCACCACCTTTCTGCATCCCTGCCAATATTTAATATCTCTGGCAGCAACTACCCGTAGAGGCCACGCATAAGAAATGCAGACTCAGGTTTCTGCACAGATCAGCACCAAGGAATATATGAAAGAAAGCAAAAGCAGATGTGTTTGAGTGGAGGGACAGGTGTGCTGGCAGCAGCACATGTATTTGTACCAACAGAAAGAAATGGGGTGGCCTGATGCCGAATAAAGAGTGAGAGACAAACTGCTTTTAGAAAATGCCACTAGGATGTCAGTTCTTATCTCCCACCCCTTTTTTTTGTGAGATCCTCCAAGCCAAATATGAGACCATGTAGAAGAACTTCTAACAGCATTAGCGCTGAGCAGCGCTCTGGACAACCCCGCACTGAGCCAAGAATAGCTGCCAGGTGCCTCTGAGCATGGCCTTGGAGGCCTCAGCAAGGATGATAAGCAAGCAAGCTAATTATAGAGGAATGTTAACCAGATTGTGGGAATCAGAGAATGGGGCCGTGTTTGGGAAAGCTGGAGGGGCCGTCCGATCAGGTAGTTTGTCGATGATGGCCAGTGGGCTAGAGGACAGCTACGCGTGACAAAGGCCATGTACCCAATGAGTGTAACCTCAGTGCCGCGTGGACAGGGCATGACTGTATATAAACAAGGCGGTTACGGGAATAAATGAGCTCGGCACCTTAACCATATTGGTGCGCATGTTGTTGACTCGGCTAGCCCCTCGGAGGACCCCCTGGTTACAAGACCAAAGCTGATTAAAGACTTGTGTCCTGAAAACTCTGCAGCTGAAGAGGAAATCAAAGGAACCATCAATCAAAGGAATCTGTCTGTCACTGGCTTTCACTTAGCACTCCTGAAACACCAGAGGTGTGGAACGTGCCAAAGGCACCATAAGGTGCAAAAGTCAGTAACTCGGAGAATATCCTCAAGAACAGCTCCTGGCACAGCTTCATGATGATGAGCAGGCAGTACTTACCAAAGCAACAGGATCGTTGCTGCGTGTCCCAACTATACTGAACTTCTTCACAGAGGTATTATTTTTCAGTGCTTCTGCAAAAGCTTTCAGAGTTGGTATAGGAATATTCTGTGAAAGGGAATGCAGAAAGCCCGTGTTAGGCCAGCAGCCATGTAGAGGAACATACAACGGGTTTAGACCACACTTTTAAGTTGCTCACCGTGGTCACATTACCAAATGCACTGAAGTAGTTGCTCTACGCTAGACTGCTGGAGGGAGTCCAGCGTAGAGCAACAAGGATGATGAAGGAGATGGAGCACCTCCCTTATGAGGAGAGGCTGAGGGAACTGGGTCTCTTTAGCTTGGAGAAGAGGAGACTGAGGGGTGACCTTATTAATGTCTATAAATATGTGAGGGGTGGGTGTCAGGAGGATGGACCCAGGCTCTTCTCAGTGTAAACTGAACTGTTCCAGTTCCTCATAACTGTTTTGATGGAGACATTCTCCCTAACATCCAGCCTATACCTCTCATGGGGCAGCTTGCCACCATTTCCTCTGATTCTATTGCTTTCCACCAGGGAGAAGAGGCTCCAGCCTCCTTTCAGGTAGTTGTACAGAGCAGTATGGTGCCCCCTCAGCTTTTTCTTTAGGCTAACTAACTCCAGTTCCCTCAGCTGCTCCTCACAGGACGTGTGCTCGAGACCCTTCAAGAGCTTCAGTGCCCTTCTCTGGACACACTCCAGCACTTCTATGTCCTTCTGGTGGTGAGGGGCCTAGAACAGAACACAGTATTTGAGATGTGGCCTTACCGGAGTGGAATACAGGACAATAGCCACTTCTGTACTCCTGCTGGCCACAGTATTTCTAATAAAAGCCAGGATGCTCCTGGCCTTCTTGGCTACCTGGACATGCTGGTGGCTCATATCCAGCTGACTATCAACCAGTACTTCCAGGTCCTTTTCACAGTATCACAGTATGCTAGGGATTGGAAAGACCCTTGAAAGATCATCTAGTCCAATCCCCTAGACCACCTAGACCAAGTCGCACAGGACCTACATTCAACTTTCTAACTGCACATTCACAAGGCTGTAGCATTTCATTGGGCTATTGTGGCCCAAGTGTAGACCAAATACTTGGCCCTGTTGATGCTCATACACTTAGCCTTGGCCCATTGATTCAGACAGTCCAGGTCCCTCTGTAATCACGTTCTACTCTCAGACAACTCAACCAACCATCTAACACTGTTGTTTGCGCACATACTGAAGGTCCTCTCATCCATATAATCAATAAAGTTGATTTGCAGACCCCAAGTTTTGGTTCGTGTGTGTATCCCGGAGACACACACAACAAGAAGTTGTGCTAGGTCCTGATCTGCCTTCTGCAAGTTGTCCCACAGAATGGATTGATGGGAGATGGATAGTGCCACCAGCAAGGAGGAAGGTTTCATCATATTTTCACGGCAATTGTCAGGATTATGAAGCCTTTTTCTCACCATCGTTTTATCTCACTTCCCCTTCACCAAATGTGCCTCACTAAACCGTTTGAGTAGCCTAGAATGCCTTTAGCCAGAAAAGCTGGAGACAGGTCTCCTACACTTCCCTTAGCACAAATCCACTCTTCCAGGCATCTGCAGAAGTCCTTCTGCTACTGAACCCACACCATTGTCCCACAGCAGTTAACAACCTCCTGTTGCCCAGTGTTGTGGGTGACCTCTAACTTTTTTTTTTACGTGCAACAGCCAGATAGTATTTTGCCATTACCCTAAAAAGAAGGGAGGATGTTCTCTCTTGGGCCCCAAGCAGCTGTTGCAGCAAAAAAATGCATGTCCACCACACAGACCTCTCTCAATGTACTCCACTTCTGATCCACCCCAGGAAGCCATTGGCCTTCTTGCCACAAGGGCACGCCACTGGCTCCTGATCATCCTGCTGTCCACCAGAACCCCCAGGCCCCTTTCTCCTACACTGCTCTCCAACAGCTCAGTCCACAACCTAGACCGGTACCTGGGCTTGTTCTTGCCCAGATGTAACACTCTACACTTACCTGTTGTTAGACTTCATTACATTTCTCTCTGCCCAGCTCTCCAGCCTGTCCATGTCTTGCTGAATGGCAACACAGTCTGCTGGGGTGTCGGCAACACCACCCAGCTTTGTGTCATCAGCAAACTTGCTGACAGCATATGCTAATCCCTCATTCAAGTCATCAATTAATAGATTGAACAGGACCGGTCCCAGCACCCACCCCTGGGGCACTCCACTAGATACAGGCCTCCAACCAGACTCTGTCCCATTGACCACCACTCTCTGGTTTCAACAGTGAAGCCAGTTCACGATCCACTTCACTACCTGATCATCTTGACCACACTGCCTCATTTTGGCTGTGAGGAGGCTGTGGGAGACAGTGTCAAATGCTTTACTGAAGTCAAGGTAGACCACATCCACCTCTCTGCCATCATCTCATGGTTATGCCCTCATCAAAGGCTATCATGTTGGTCAAGCATGAATTCCCCATTATTGAAGTGATGCTGACTGTCCCTAATGACCCTCCTGTCCTTGATGTGCCTGGAGACAGCCCCTAGAACAAATTGTTCCATCACCTTTCCTCAGATGGACACGAGGCTCACCTCATAGTTACCTGGGTCCCCTTCTTTCCCTTTTTGAAGATTGGAGTGACATTTGCTATCCTCCAGTCCCTAGGCACCTCTCCTGATCCCCAGGACTTAGAAAAGATGATGGAGAGTGGCTTAGCAATGACTTCCACTGTCTCCCTTAGTACGGGCAGGTGCATCCCATCTGGGCCCATGGATTTGTGTACATCCAGTTTGCTCAACTTTTCCCTAACCCAGTCCTCATCAAATAAGGCAGGCTCCTCTCTTGCCTCAAATTCCTCTGGAGTCTCAGCAGTCTGGGGCTTGATATCAGGACAGCTCCCAGTAGCAGAGACAGAGGCAAAGAAGGTGTTCAGTGTCTCTGCCTTCTCTGCATCCTCTGTCTCCAGGGCACCCACCTCATTCAGCAGGGGGCATACGTTGCCTCTAGCTTTAGTTTTACCTGCTATGTATTTGAAGATGCCCTTTTTGTTGCCCTTGACCTCTCTGGCAAGGTTTAATTCCAAGAAGGTTTTGGCTTTCCTAGTTGTATCCCTTCGTTCCCTCACCAGAGCCTTGTAATCACCCCAAGTGGCCACCCCCTCCAAACATAAGCGCCTCCTTCGAGCCGGAAGACCAATGTGCAGCCAAGCAGATTTGGTTTCTGTCTTCTGCAGATCAAATGTTTGGTCCTGTTATTCAGAGAGCAAAATAGGAAGCAGCAAATACCATAATATTGTTAAGGTTGACTTCCTCAAGGTCAGGTTCATTGCTCTGTATTCGTTTCAGAGTTTCCTCCACATCCGTTGAGTTCGGCTCTTCATCAGGAACTGGTTTGTACTGTGTGGGTTTAATCACACCTGCACGTGTAAAGCAAGACATGTGAAAATGAAGGTACACTGAGCAGCAGCATGTTCTCTTACAGAAACAGTGTTGGGGGAGGAAAGCACGACCTGACAGGCATAAGAGGAGAGACTCAGCAGTTCCACCTACATGTCCACCCAGAAATGATGCCTGGCACTGCGGCCAGCCACCACAGAGCAGCAAGTGCCTGCTGCTAGCACTACCAGGGTGCAAAAGTGGATGAGTCAGGTCACATTGCTTGCATGGGGCTGTTTCCTGGGCTGTCTTAGCTCTGGGATGGTGCCAGGGCACCAGCTGAGCCTGTGCTGGCTCAAGCGGGACAGGGACGCACCAAAGCCAGCCGAAGCAGTCACAAGATGTTCTGACATTCATGGCTCCAACATTCAGCCCGAAAACAGTCCCCCACTTTGCCTCTGCTACTGGCTTCAAAGCCAAACACTGCAGCCTGCTAACACTCTAAAATCACTTACTGTTGAGCCCTTCTTTGTTCACAATGGTGCTGCTCCCCAGTGCCTCGTAGTACTGCTGGTTACTCATCAAGGTGTGCATGCCAAGGATGGCTGCAGGAAAAGGAGAACACAGTTTGAGTTGCTGCAGGTTCCAAAGCAGGAAAAGACACAGGTCTTGCCGTGCTGGCCAGGACAGGTGTCTGCAGTGCATTACCTTTGTCTCGCACAAGCACATAACAACATACAAAGGTGAGACCAGCTGTCATAAACAATCAACAGGGCTCAAGTGAGCTCTCATGCTTAGGCCAGTGCAGCACAAGTCATAGAAGAAGAGGAACATTATCTTGCAGACAACAAACAGACCAACAGCCAGGGCTTCCAGGTAACTGACTTGATTCAGCATCACACAAAGAGAACTAGAGTAAGACACGAGAAGACTAAAATAAACTTGCCATTGGTTGGATTGAATTTAAGGGGCCAAGCGACTGTTACCACAAGCATGGCAAAAGGCATCATGTTTTGTACCCAAGAAGTGGTGGTGATGTGCTCTGAACTGATCTTTGTGTGCTTGGAAGCTGACACTGTGAGAAGCCAGAGCTCCGCCGGCTCTGTTGAAACGCACAGAGCGATGGTATGAACAAAATGCAAAGGCTTTAAGAGCCCAAAAGGCAAACTCGTGCTAATTTGTGTATCTCAGGCAAGCGACTGCAGAACCAATACTAAAATGAACCACAGCCAGGGAGATTACCTGACATTCTTGCCAGCTGCAGTGGGAAGCCAACAACTCAGAAACTTTTAGGCAAAGACTCTGAGGGAGCTGGGGCTCTTTAGCTTGGAGGAGACTGAGGGGTGACCTCATTAATCTCTATAAATAATGTGAGTGGTGAGTGTCAGGAAGATGGAGCCAGGCTCTTCTCAGTGTCATCTGGGGATAGGACAAGGAGCAATGGTTGTAAGCTGGAACATAGCAGGTTCCACATAAAAGTGAGAAGGAACTTCTTCACAGTGAGGATGACAGAGCACTGGAACAGGCTGCCCAGGGTGGGGTTGTGGAGTCTCCTTCTCTGGAGACATTTAAAACCTGACTGACATGTTCCTGTGCAACTTGGTGTAGGTGATCCTGCTGTGGCAGGGGGATTGGACTAAGATGATCTTTCAAGGTCTGTTCCAATCCCTAATGATTCTGTGATTTATAAAAACAACCCTGCTAATCACAGAAAGTTGATGTTTGAAAATGAACAATTTTTTAATAAACTTTTTAATGTTTTTAAAGTAACTACATGACTTCCTGAAGAAAAATGCTGACACATGAACAGTTATTATAAAGAGACATTTGAAGAACTCTTGACCTCTGGATGTCCACAGCGATTAAAACAAAGATGACTCTCCCTGTAAAATTCAAGCATGTCACTAGAAAGACATTTCGCTTTCCCGTGAGCTGCTCTTCTTATGCTTGGTTGGCAGCAGTCTGTCACCACTGGCTCAGTGCTTTGGCCATGAAGGCCTTGGAGTTGCATAGTGTCTGTTACTGTGACAGCTCACTGTGACTGGGTTGTGTGGGCAGGACAGCCTGCAGCACAGGGTGTCAGGGAACACCACTGTCCACTACCTCACCTGCCCTGCAGTGCATCCCTGGCTGGACTACATAGAACCAGGCGGTCTCTGTCTGAAAGTCTGAGTGAGGCTGGGCACTTTGAGTTCTGGGCACTCAGTTCATGTTTCAGCCAACCCTCTTCTCTGCCATGTACTCACAGTTGACATTTTCAGGATAAATTTCCTGAAGAGTAATTTGCAGGCTCAGCATGTCGGGCGATCCCTGTAATTATAGCTTACTCTGGCAACAGAATCTCTCTCCCAGCCAGGACTTTGAACATCTGGACTGCAGACAGAGCAAGGATCTGCTGTTACAACTACTCAGGGTTTTCTGGAACTGGATTTTGTGCTGGTAGACAAGAGGGTCTGTATGTAAGTCTGGTGCTTACTGTGTGTTATCCAAAAAAACTCAATCAGAACAAAAGCACCCCATCTCTGCCTCCCCCAGGAGGCATGGAAGCCCTTTCAGGACTTGCTTGGAGCCACCTACAAGTGCTATCCTAGTGGTCTTGCAAAGGACAGGTCTAACTTGCCATGACTGACAGCAAGCCCTGCTAAACAGGCAGGAGCAAAGCTGCCACTATCAATGACGGGATTTCAGCACAGCCTGTCTCACCAGTTCTCCTGTTCCCACTTCAACTGTAGCCTCTCAACAACTGCAGAACAACCTGCCTTCTATGTGAGAAAAGCTGTAGCGCATATGTGGAGTTTGGAAAGGCAGATTTTTTAGGACAGGGCTTTATAGGACCCTTGGAGAAGCCTTAATGCAGAAACACTCTTCTAAGCCAGAATACGTTGTTGTTATTATGTAGGAGATGTGTAGCTGGTCTACAGGCTGTCTTACATACTTCCAGCACGGAGGACACTACTAGAGAGTACACAAGTCAGGAGACAGAATTGGAAGAAGCAGTCAGTAGCACTGAAAGACTCATTGACAAAGGAACTTCTTCACAGTGAGGGTGATGGAGCACTGGATCAGGCTGCCTGGGGAGGTTGTGCAGTTTCCTTCACTGGAGATGTTTAAAACCTGCCTGGATGTGTTCCTGTTTGATATGGTCTAGGTGATCCTGCTGTGGCAGGGGTATTGGAGTAGATGATCTTTTGAGGTCCCTTCCAATCCCTAATGATTCTATGATTCTATGATACCAGACCACCAGGAGACGTGTCAATTCCTGTGAATTCAGTAAAGCACCATGGGGCTGTTAATGCTCTCCTTTGGCCATGATACATCCTACTGCAGTCTTGAAGATAAAGGCAACGGCTACTGGCTTCAGTAATAATATTGTAATCAATAAAGAGTCAGAGCAATAAGGCTTGCTGGGATTGACCCCAGCTCTGACAATCAGAAATGGGACACTGTGGAACTTTCCCAGCGTGGAGTTGTAAAACCCTCAGGCAGGGACTATCCAGGTCGTTTCTGGTTTGCTTTCTTAGCTCAGTTAAGAGCTGCCGGGCCAGAGCCTGCTGTTGCTCTGTCCTCCTCTCCAGCTCATTCTGTATTCTAGACCACTTCTCAGCCATCAGCCACTTCACTCTGGATTTCCCCAGCCCCGAGCTAACACTCTCACAGTTGACTGACCACACAAATAGCCAGAAATCTGCACATTTAAAATGTGCTGGGAAAGTTATTTAAAAAACAGTAGCCTTGAGCATCCGTTTTAAAACTAACCTAACCTGGCAGCTCCTTTAACAGGTGGCATAAGAAATCCACATTCCCACTGGGTCTGCTGAATTATCATCTAGAGCTCTGGCCTGAAGAAGGCTGTGCTCCTGCAGGTGACTGGCTGCAGTTTGCAGGATTCAATGGCAGAAACAGGAGAAGACATCAAACAGCACTCTGTTCCCATGATAAATCCCTCTCCCTCGTTAGCTTTGGTCCATGCTCCTGTCTAAATCACAGCAGCTGAGAACAGACTTAAACACACACTTTTGCTTCAGCAAAGACACATGCTGGCAAACAGCAAAAAGCTCAATAGCTCATTTCCCATGAGAGAAGAAACAAAAGAAACTAGCAATTGGACAACTTGAATCCCCATGTTGCGTAAAACTGTTTTACCTGCAATGTCACAGAGCTCTGCGTCAGAGGCATTAGCAAGGGCTTCCTCCAGCTCTGGCTCCAGAGTCACACTTTCCAGAACAGGATCCATGGGCTTCTGCTTGGGGATCCAAGCTTTACCTATAAATACAAAGTGAGGTCACTCTCAGTGCACTTACAGCGCCTGTTTCACCACTGGCCATGCAAATGCGTGTCCTGGGGGTGAGTGAGATTTGCGAAGTGGGAAGGACACAGGGGACACAAGGACCTAGAGAAACGTCAGAGGAGACACTGAATCCCTTCCATTAGTTTGGCTTAAGCCCTGACACAGCATGAGTCAGGTGGCACCTGCCCGGCACCTTCAACTGCAGAGCTGGGCTCTTTCCTCAGCACACGGGTCTCTATCTGCAAAAGCCCAGCAGTGTATTGGTACAGGACAGCTGTGACTGCACACACACTGCACTCAGAAAGCCGAGCATGGCCTGACTTGTCTGAAGGCTGCACAAAAGTGATGGAGACTTGCCAGTTCTTCACATGGACTGAGAGGGGACAGTGGCCTGGATCCAGCACTGAGCAGGACGGGTTCTGCCACTGACAGCTCGTGCTACTAACTCCAGACGCACAGTGGCAGGGCAAATGGCACACTAGCCAAAAGAGGGTGGACCAAAGTGAGGAAGATATGATAACCCTGTTCAGAAGGCAGGGACTGGTTGTCTGTGTGCACACAGGATACAGGGAGGAGCAGGCAAGGGGCAGCTGCTTTGGCACAACGTTGCTGCAGAAAACAGCAGGGCTGTGGAGAGAGGCACAGAGGGCATGCCAGATGGAAACCTCTGTGATCTATGTCCCCGGACAGCAACTGGCCAAGGAACAGGCCTTTTCCTTGCAAGTCACAGATGCAAAGCCACAGGTACAGCTGCCATCTCAGCTGCTCACTTGCGGCCTTTCCCTAAAAGGGGCTGCCTGTGTGGACAATGGGCTGTGCAAAGAGGGAACAGAGCTCCAGCACAGCCCTGAATGCCATGGGCTCCCCAGCATCCCCACATCCCATTGCCCAGAACAACCCCTGCACAAGCCAAGACCCATTCCCTGTCAGAGCTGACCATGTCCTAGGGACACACGGAGCAGTGGACAGGGCTTGTGGTGCTGCTGCTGCCCACATCACAAGTGGAGAGGCAGGTGTCTTTGTGGAGGCTGAATGGGTCAGGTCTGAGTTTTCACATCAGGGCACCTATGTGCAACCACTGCTGCCATCAGAGGAAAAAGGGAAGCTTGCAGTGCTTTAACACACCATCTGGCAGAAGTCTGTTGGCTGAACCTAGCACTGCTGCAAGATGGGGGGTAAAAGATGAGGAGGAGGTGTCCCAGAGCATTTGGACCAGTCTCCTCCCCTGAAATAGCCCAGAGTCACTGCAGAGAGATAACGAGTACAAAGCCCTTGGTCTGGCATGCCAGCCTGAACTAATTTTGTCCCCCTTCTGAAACCAGAGTCAGTGGCCCCAAAGGGGGCTCAAGAATGTGGAGAAACAGAAGGGGCTAAATTTAACTTCAAGGAAGTAGCAACTGTGCTTTGGGCTCTGCTGGTACAAAATGGAGCCTGCTATAAACAGCCGTCTACAAAATGGCCCATCTCCTGCCCGATGCAGAGGGCAGGAATCTGCTCTATCTTGGGACACAACTGCTTTCGCAAAAATAGGCAAAAATAGCATCGTGTGTGTCTGAACAGCCAGGCACCTTCTGGGTGCTGTACAGCAATGTGCCTGGGGAGGGCTTACCCCGCAGGTCTGACCTGGTTTGGAGACCTGGAACCACTGCCCATCAGCAAACTCTACGCTTCACAGGAACACGAAACTTAATCCTATCCCACAGTAACTCCTGCTGAATGTCCACATCATCAGAACCTCTGTGTTTTCATTCTATAAAGTTCCACGCTTCAGCCACGCTGTGTTGTAGGTCTGAACTTAAAACGGAACGGTGCCTGCAGACAAGGCACTGTGAAGCAGCCCGTGCGCGCACGCCACCAGCAGCACAGCCTGGGAGAGCACCTCCCATGGCAAACCAGCAAATCACACTCTGATTTATTTATTCCCAGCTCTGCCACAACTGTGAATGCGTAACCTACTGTCTCCGGCTCACAGCGCAAGTAGAGTCTTTACTCAGCAGCGTGTTACAGGGTAAAATATGTCAGCGCGCTTGAGATCACAGCACGGTGAAACACGATTAGGTCAGACCTGAAGCTGAAGACTCAAAATGCCTGAAATACCTCCATCTCCTGTGGAGCAATGTCACTGCCTGCTGGGGTAGCCAGGCTGGTAGCCAATGCTGGGCTGGCTATGTTTGAAGCCGCTAAATATTCTTACTGTTCGCTCCTTTCAAGGAGAATTATTTTCTGTTGTTGGTAAGGCTGTCACCTCAGATTTCATTAAACACTCTGATTTAAGAGAAGGTCTTTCGCAGAGAGACATGCCGGTCAGTAAGGACACAGCCTTAAGGCACACCTCAGCTGGAAAACTAGTTCACATGCCCGCATTTTCCTGCACTTTTTTGTGTTCATGGGGCAACCAGAAGTGTGAAGAGCTTACACTGGGTCTGCTTCAGGGGACCATGGACCACAGCGAGACACAATAGCACAAAACACCGCATAAGAGGTTCCTGGAAGCTCAGAGACAAGGACTAACCAGAACATTTCCCATGTTAGGTAACATTCAGAGAACAGGAAAGTCCTTTGGATAATGGAACTGCCCCAGAAGAACAGGAAAAGATATCAGGAGGAAAAAAAAGAGGCAGAGCAACCGCCTTCAAGGGGTTCCAGAGCCACACAAAGCAGGGACGCAGCAGCTGCCACAGGGCACAGGGCAGGAAGACTGAGAGGAGACCTCGTCGCTCTCTACAACTACTTGAAAGGATGTTGTGGTGCTGGTCTCTTCTCACAAGTAATTAGGGGCAGAACAAGAGGGAATGGGTTCAAGTTACAACAGGGTAGGTTTAGATTTGATATTAGGAAGAATTTTTCCACAGAAAGGGTGGTCAAGCACTGGAATGGGCTTCCCAGGGAGGTGGTTGAGTAGCCATCCCTGGAAGTGTTTAAAGATCATTTGAATGAGGTGTTGAGGGATCTGGATTAGTTGTGAACTTGTAAGGTAGGGTAGATGTTGGACTTGATGATCCCAGGGGTCTTTTCCAACCAGAGTGATTCTGTGATTCTGTGACAGAAACACGCAGGTTGCAGGAGACTGGAAATGAGGCTAAGATTGTCAAGAGGTGATGAAGACTAGACAGGAACTGTTGAGATCATCACAGCTGAAGGCAGCTGTGGAGTTCTGCACACCAAGGTGACGTTCAGCATGTAGGGATAAAGCATGAAGGGCAATGGTGGAAGACAGAGCACAACCTGCATTGCTCACAGGAGGACAGGGCAGAGGAGGAACAAGAGAGGACAGAAGATGATCTTCCCCAGACCTGCAATGGGATGGAGATGGAAAGAGCCTGCACAGCAGTAGAGCCTCTGTCCATCACTTAACAAGGTATCAGGCGGTACCCAAGCCCGTAACTGCACAGATCTCTTGGGCGCATCCCAGTTTATTAGCCAGGCTGAGCTGGGGCCTCACAGCAGAGGTAAGATCCACCATACCAGTGGTGTCAGAATGAAGTTGGTCTTAGCAGCAAGGGTCAGGCACAATCCTGCTGTGCACTCACTGTGCCTTCACTATGACACACTCAGCGTGGCACAAAGGAAGACCACACATACCTCTCTTTTCCCCTGTGAAAGGAACCAAGTCTTCTCTGTCTTTAATGTCCTTTGCTTGCTTTTCTAGGTGAGCCATGAGTTCCTCCCTCTTGAAAGGGCCAGTGGGTGGCTTCTGTGTCTGATCCCGCTGCCTGAGCCCTGCCGGTAGCAATGCATTCTAGGCATGGAGGAGAGAAACACAGGTTATCTCTGCAGGCCACAGTCCCCACCCAGTTTCTCCTGCTGTAAAGAGATCGTCATCCAACCCTACTGATTGCCACATCACCTAAGACACATGATGCTTCTTTCCCCCTCCAATTTCAGGTCCTGGCTCCACTACAAGATCTCCACGCTGACAAGTGGATACTTCTCTTCAGCAGCAGCCCCAGCCTTCTCTTTGGGGAATTACTGCTGTCACTGCTTGCTCCTTTTGGCCCATTCCCACCATTCCTGCTGCCTCTTCACAGCAGACACAGGGCCAGAAACAACTGCTAAGCTCAAAAAATCATCTCCCCCTGTACATGTCTGCTTAGGTACCCACATGCCCCATGTGTCCTAATAAGAACCAGTTCAGGGAGATGTCCTTTCAGAGGGCAGAGCAGAAACCTGTGGTGGTCTTTTTCTGTCTTATAAGATGCATCGCAAAACTACAGCCAAGGTCTCACAGAGGAGACCGCTCCATTGCAGAACAAACCCCCTATGAACCTCAGCCCTCTTTCAAAGTGCTTTCTTACTGTTCAGTCTCTTCAGCCACCATGAAGGCTGTGCCTGACACATACAGCACATAAGCACCTGCTTATATATAAATATAGCACAGCCTTAAAGCAGTAAGTAAGGCTATTCCTAGCTTTGACTCTAAGCATGTTCTTTAAAGCTTTGCTGGATGGAAGTTAACATTTACTTTCTAAGACATCTCCAAGGCGATTTTGGACAACACGCTGATTCTTCCATGCCGACTTAGTAATTCCCTATAATTTAAACCTACCAGTGCCTGAGAGAATGACTAAAGGGAAAGCAATTAGACTCAGGCAACCTTGGAGGGCAACAAAGAACTGCGAACTCACAAGCAGAGAAGCACTGGAGACAACTTGCTTCCTCAAGCTTCATACTGTGAGAGGTGACTGTACCACATTCATGCTTTAACTGCTGCCCTCAGGCTACATCTGCACAGATGTTCCCCGTGTTAGCTGTCTGCACCTTCCACAGCATGCTGCCTGACTCTGTCTCCCGAGGCAGTCCGTGTGCTGAGTTCAGGAGCTGCCTGCCACCTCTCTGTAATTTCCACGGGTTGCAATTAAAAATATCGGTGATGCAATCTGCACTGCCCATCACTTCTCCCATAATTTCTCTAGAAACACTAACTGCATGCTGCAGAAACAATTTCTCACTTGTCAGTGCCCAGCCTTATCATCTAATATTGCTGTAACCCAGAGGACTGCCAGTTGGCTCTCCATGCCCCCTGCCAGGGCCACAGAGCAAGGGTGTCTCCCGAAAGCTTTCGCTGCTTGGCACCAGCAGGCCCAGTGTGCGCCTCCTATGGGTGTTGTGAGGTTGCTGAAAAGCCGTCATCCCATTCTGCAAAACTCTGGGATTTGGATTTCTGTCTATGAGGGGGAAAATGCTGACCATTTGGAATGGGCTGTGAATAAAACCCCAATTGACCCACAAAACACAAAATGTTCTCTCAAAGCTGGCCAAATCAGAAGCAAAAACCCGGCTCGGCTTCCACAGGTTTACTGCCCTGCACCAGGGCACTGTCTCACACTGGTGCTGCAAATCACATTGCTCATCACTCCAAAGCAACTTGACAGGAACCCATCACAGCAACAAAGCCCCAGTGCAGCTCGTGCTTGACATGGTGAAACTGGTTCTGCAGGCAGTCCCTTCTGCCCTTGCACTGAGTGCAGGCTCTGCAAAGGACCCCAGTAAACACAGATGGCCAAGGCAGCCCATTCCATCACCACTACTGAGACTCACCACCTAGGAAATCTAATGTAAACTTACATCAGGATCCAGCTCTTCCAGTTCATTCTCTAACTTCCTGAGCTCCTCCTCTGTCAGAGCTCCAAGGATCTGGTCCTCGTCCAGGTCCCGGTATTTTTCTAGTTCTTTTCTGTAAGACATCTTAGACGAGTCCCGTGAATCTCGCTTTTATGCCGAAACAGGACCTGAAATGCAACGAGAAGCGTAAGAGTGAAACATGAAACGGCAGCCCAGCTGGTTGGGGAACGCTAAATACCACAGAGTTGCAGAAGATTTATGCTTAAAGCGTGGATGACTTCAAAGCTGGGTCAGATTGCTCACAGTACCCCCATCCACATCCTTCATGCAAGTAACAGCCCATGGCACAACTTCAGTAGCCATTGCCCTGTCACAGACTTACAGGGCAGCACTGAGCACAAAGTACTTCGTGCAGGACCTTGGCTAGAGGCATCTTTCTCCAGGCAATGCCAGATGTTCGTGAAGTGTCTCAGGCATTTATTTCCTTAAAGGACAATAAGCCAGAAACCATAAAGTCTGCAGCTGTCATGCCCTTACAAGCCCCCAGCAGCACCTCCCTGCACGTGGTACTCCAGGTAACATCACCAGCTGGGAAAACAGATTTGTAGCATCAACGGGCTGCTCTGAGCCCTGCAAACCTCCATGAGGCTACGGCTCGCAGCACTCCTTCCCACGTTCTAAAGCCCCAAGGAGATCAGGAAGTATTATGCGCTTGTGTCGAGAAGGCTGCCTGTTAAATGTGCTGTTTGGTGACCCACCTTCCTCGAGACAGCACGTGTCTGAACCACTGCAAGCTGGCCTGAGCGCAACTGCACGTCCCAAACAACCCTTCGAGAAGAGAAGTGGGAGTAACGTACGGAACGACCTATCCGGATAATCCCTGCTGACCCAGGGGTTTGTCCCGCATCTCCTAATACAAAACCCCACATACAATCACACACACATAGCGGTTGGGACCTCTGCCAATTCTAAGAGGCTCTATCAGAGCTTCTGTGAGCTCACCTCATTTAAAATATGCAGGTGGGTTAAAAATACACACAACAAACCCCAGCACATCCAGCTCTGCTCTTTGGCTGAAGGTTTCCTTCTCTCCCATAGCACTGTCTGTGTATTTCCATACCCTGGATCAATTTTTGCAGGGAATATTGAACTCTAGACGAAGTGACTTTTCCTGCAGGCCCAAAATGAGTGTTGCTGTTCTCCCCAGTGACATTTACACTACAATAACCACTGGGTCTGTGCATTTCTCAAGAAGCCACACATTTTCTGAGTGACCTCTTTTAGCTTCTGCAGAGGGTCAGTGCCCTACCACAAGTCACATCACTCCCTCCAGCTTTGCTCATCCCCTCAGGACAGATCATGCTCTTATGATTGCTCTCCATTAGCTGAGAAGCCTCTTTACACAACCTACAAGGCAGCTGCTGTTCCAGATAGGAAACTTATCTTTAGCTTGGTTACAAAAGGGCACGTTAGCACACACATGGCTCGACAGCAAGCCCTTAAATTTAGAGCTGTCATCTGGTCAGATGTTTGCTTTCCCGCTAGTGTGATGGCAGTTCCTGCATCACTCACATTCCTGCCACTTGACACTTAGGAGGTGGAGGCCACAAGAAGGTACCTCTCTGATGGGAGGAACAGTCCCCCAGGCTCCACAGCTGGGAGTGAGATGGTGAAAACCTGCTTTTGCTCTTGGCTGGTTTGCTCTACCCAGTGACGGTCAGTCTGCAGGCATCAGGGCTGAAGGCAATAAGAAGGCAAAGGAGAAAGCTCAGGCTATGGAGCTTGGTGGGTTTGGCTAAGTGTGGCAGTGGACACTCCAGCACATCACCAGTCCCTTGCAGCAGTCCACAGAAGGCATCTGGAGCCACCAGACTCATGTGCTGCAGCTACACAACCATGTGCTGGTCAGGCCAGGACCCATGTCCAGCAGCTCAGCCCTTACAACTACCCACTGACAAGCAGAAAAGCTGTTACAGCAACAGTTACTGCTGTGAGACAGGAGATGCCAGAAAAGCAGCATGGACCCAGATCTGGAGATCACAGAATCATAGAATCACTACGGATTGGAAGGGACCTCGAAAGATCATCTAGTCCAATCCTCCTGCAACAACAGGATCACCTAAACCAAGTCACACAGGAACACATCCAGGTGGGCCTTGAACATCTTTAGTGAAGGAGACTCCACAACCACCCTGGGCAACCCGTTCCAGTGCTCCGTCACGCTCACTGTGAAGAAGTTCCTCCTCAGGTTGATGTGGAACCTTCCATGTTCCAGCTTACAACCATTGCCCCTCGTCCTATCACTACATGACACTGAGAATAATCCAGCTCCATCCTCCTGACACCCACCCCTCAATTATTTTTAGACATTAATGAGATCACCCCTCAGTCTCCTCTTCTCCAACCTAAATAGACCCAGCTCCCTCAGCCTCTCCTCGTAAGGGAGGTGCTCCACCTCCTTCATCATCTTCGTTGCTCTATGCTGGACCCTCTCCAGAAGCTCCACATCCCTCTTGAACTGAGGAGCCCACAACTGGACACAATACTCCAGGTGTGGTCTCACCAGCGCAGAGTAGAGGGGGAGAAGAACCTCTCTTGATCTGCTAACCACCCCTCTTCCAATCCACCCCAGGATGCTGGTGGCCCTCTTGGCCACAAGAACACATTGCTGGCTCATAGTCATCCTGCTGTCCACCAGGACCCCCAGATCCCTCTCTCCTACACTACTCTCCAACAGGTCAGATGTGCTGCTGTGCCTCTGCCATCTTAAATCAAAAGACCATGTCTACTCTGCATTTCACATACAGTCTTTAGTTTTGACTGTTCTGCTGCAGAAGGAGCTGGAGCTAAGAGCAGGCACGAAGGCAAGAGGACCACCCCTTCGCAGACTGATAAATTCCCTGTAACAGCTTGACATGCCATCACCTGCCACACATGCAGGATCTGTGTCTCAGCCAAGTGAAGTCTACTCCCAGAGGCAGCCCCAATCTCTTTCTGGCGATCAGAGGTGGCCTGCAAGAGGGGGCTGGGCTGCGACCAGAGTGTAGCCTCCTCAGGACTGACCTTGTCGCCTCCTGCTAGAAGGACAAAGACTGTCAGCACCAAGGGGTGAAAGGCAGGACAGACATCGGATGTCAGCACACACAGGCACCACTTCTGGAAAACGCTTCAGGTTTCAAAGCATCTTGCAGAGATATATGAAGCTGGGGTTGCATATAGCAAAGGCCCTGAGGGTTGAAGACAGGTGCAGAGCCTGCTGAAGCTCTGATGAAATCCCTGCAGGGAGAACTTGGTTCCCTACGTAACCGAGTCAGAGCTGCCAGGAGGAGCCAGAGCCCTCATAGCCCTACTGGCACAGCCGGACAACTTCAAGGACTCACACAACTCCCACAGGGAGCAGGTCAGGAACACCAGCCGAGTCCACAGCACCAGGACATTCTGTACCCCTTCTGTACCCACTGAATGAGGGTTCAGCACTGCATCTTCCAGCGCAGCCTCCAGGACCAGTAAGTTCACTGTCTCTCCTTTATCTCAACACCCCAAGGCGCTTCTACCCTATCTGGTTACTGAGAGGT
This sequence comes from Rhinopomastus cyanomelas, assembly GCA_013400115.1. Lineage (NCBI taxonomy): Eukaryota > Metazoa > Chordata > Aves > Bucerotiformes > Rhinopomastidae > Rhinopomastus > Rhinopomastus cyanomelas. Next base: position 47,880 of record VXBP01009029.1, on the reverse strand, counting down.
GGTAGAAAAGGCAAGCAGCCTGTACATGGCAAGAGGGCTTTCTGTTGCCAAAACCAAAAGAACAGGTAAACTCACCTATGCATCACTGTGTTGGTTCCTACAACGTGCTGAAACACCAACTGCCACAAAAACCTCTCCCTGACCCATGGTAGGGTTCAGACTTGGTTTAGCACAGGTATCCCTGCCCTTGCACTCCAAAGAAAGGCAATATCCTCCAGCACAACTGTCATAGTCTATTCAAATCTGAAAATCACACACGTGTGGATGTTCAGATCAGACATCTGCTCCATCAAATCTGTTCTCAATGCCTGCTTTGGATTCCTGCTGCTTCTCATTAAACCCACCAGTACACATTTCTCTCGACCAGCATGCAGGCGAGCACCACAACAAAACACACACAGACTGTCATGGGCTGGGGCTGGACAGGCCGCCACATAAATGACAGATGATCTCTCCTGCCCCAGGTCCCTTCCCAGGAGCAAAGAGAAAGACAAGTAGGGAATAAAACTTATGGATTGGAAAGCTACCACAGCTTTAATGCAAACAGTAACAACGAAATTAAATACACACACATACATAAACACCCTATGTGGAACCCAACCCCCTTGGCAGCAGTTTCATCACCATCACCACTGACGCGGTGGGCAGGTAGTGAGGAAGTCCCAGGCTGGACTCAGTGGCAGATGGGAGCCAGAGTCAGGAGCTGGGTTCAGAAGTGGATCAGATCAAAGGCAGATGAAGAGTGAGAGTCCTCCTCAGACAGCACCCATTGATTGAAGAATCATCGAATCATTCAGGTTGGAAAAGACCCTTGGGATAATTGAGTCCAACCATCAACCTACTCCACAAGCTCACCCCTAAACCAGACCCCACAACACAACATCTAAGCGACTTGTAAACTCATCCAGGGATGGGGACTCAACCACCACCCTGGGCAGCCCTTTTCACCCTGGCAGACTCTCTCTGGGAAGAATTTCTTCCTGATGTCCAGTTTAACCCTCCCCTGTCTCTCAGTTTTATACCACACACAGTGTCTGTGGAACAAACACTTCCATGGTCACTGTAGGGGTCACCTGTAATGTCTGGTCCTTCCCACAGGTGTGGCCTCTAACCTACTGCATCCCAACACAGAACACAAGATTTGGCCTGGTCTTCTCACACCATTAACTTCATTCAGAAAGTGCAGTTGAAGAAGACTGGAAGAGACGGACCTGAAAAGTGCGACCACTGAACAGAGTTAGTCTTGCTGCAGCTCACACCAGGGCAGAAATACACAGAAGCTGCACAGGACTGACACTGTTACGACTTTAACTCCTCAAAAGCCTGAAATCCATCCTGACTGCCAGTGCAGCAAGACACTAGGTCTCCTCGTTCATCAGACACACATCAGAGAGCCCAAACACTTCCATTTGGCAGGGTCTGCAGAGAGCACAAGTCAGTAAGCACGACGACCAATAAAACATGAAATCAGATGGAAGATGAGCGTACACCACAGGTCATCCACTGGGAAGGCTTCTTGACAGGACTGTGGGAAAACAGAAAAACTTAACAAAAGGCAACGTCTGTGATTATGACAATGGGCTCAGGCTGCAACAGGCACAGATACCACCGAGTCAGAGGGTCTGCAGGACCATCCCTCTGTGCTCTGACAACCCCAGGAAAAATTAGGCTCTACTCAATGTCACCTGGTGACAGGACAAGGGGCAATGGGTGTAAGCTGGAATATGGGAGGTTCCACATAAATATGAGAAGGAACTTCTTCCCATTGAGGATGACAGAGCACTGGAACGGGCTGCCCAGGGGAGTTGTGGAATCTCCTTCACTGGAGATGTTTAAAGCCCACATGGATGTGTCCCTGTGTGACTTGGTCTAAGTGATCCTGCTGTGTCAGGGTGATCGGACTAGTTGATCTTTCAAGGTTCCTTCCAATCCCTAATGATTCTATGAGAAGGAACAAATGAGAAGACACAACTAGGTAAAAGTGACAGACAAATGCCGCTAAAAGAAGCCAGACAAATTCCAGGAAAACCAAAAATGCTGCAGAGAAATTTTGAGGGCTGATCTCCCCAGCAGCTGCGCAACGTTGCGTGGCATGACTCTTGCACTGGGAAGTCCAGCCTCCAACTGCACAACCTCCGACATGCAGCAGCACACGAACTGCAGGAGATAATGGGAAGCCCTCTACTTTTCATACCTACACATGGAGAAAAAGCAACCAACTCCAGCAAAGACACAGGGCATTTTGGTGACAGGTTCTTCCTTAAGTCCAAGCCAAACCAGATTTCAGGTCTTGCATCAGGCTACAGCACACAGGTCTCACTTCCATGGCTGCAGGAACTACAGCACAAGGGAGGATTTGGTGTGTGTCAAGTAAACAAAAGGCAGAGGGTGGGAACTTCTGACCCTCAGTGACAGCCATGGCTAAAAAATTAACGTCTTCTGCCCGATAAAATCCTCAGATCTACTGGGCACCCTTTTCAGTGCTTGGAAATAAGAAAGCAGAGCAAGGGTGTGAGAGGTGGCCAACGAGCGTGACCAGCACAGGTGATTCCTTGAAAAGCTGTGAAGTTTGGGGACAGAAGGCTGTTTTGGATAAGGGCTGTCTTGAATCAGCACCAGAAGCAGGACTTACCCCTGTGAGGGACAGCCTGACTGAAGAACAGTTCCTGCTTGGCTCATGCAGGGTTTTGATTTATGAGTCTTTTTCATGGCTTAAGTATAAACTTGAGTCAAAGTTCAGAGCGATTATTTTTACTGTATAAAAATAACAGACTGATGTCAACCAATCCCTCCACAGTCACTACGATTACTTCTTTCTCTCCGCCGACTTCCAGTGTGCTCCACAGAGAAACGCTGGGGCACTTCCTGAGAAATTGCACACGCCTGAAGTGACTGCTTACCCCAGACTCAGGAAGAGCTCAGTGCTACCTGTGCATGAAGTCAGCCACCCATGCACACACCCAAGACGCATGCTGTAAACGGAAATTGCAAATTGGCTGTCACTGGTCTCACTGTTGGAGAATGTCCAGAGGAGGCCACCAAAATGCTCAGAGGGCTGGCCTCTTATGAAGACAGGCTGAGACAGTTGGAGCTGTTTAGTCTGAGGCGGAGAAGACTCCAGGAGGACCCTACAGTGACCTTCCAAACCCTGAAAGAGGCTGGAAAGAAAGCTGGGGAAGAATTGGTCACAAGAACATGGAACCATGGGACAAATCATCATGGTTTTCAGCTGGAAAATGGTAGATTTAGGCTGGACATCAGGAAAAACTTCATTATTGTGAGGATAGTGAATCGCTGGAACAGGCTGCCTAGAGAGCTGGTGGAAGCCTCATCCCTGGAGACATTCAAGTTTGGGCTTGGTGGGGCTCTGAGCAGTCCGTTCGACTTAGTGATTTCCCTGTTTGTGGCAGGGGGGTTGGCCTTTGGAGATCCCTTCCAACCTAATAAGTTATATGATTCATAAATTAAAGCTATTTTTATGCGACCTCTCAGTCCTGCAACAAACTTTTACACCATTAGCTAACTCTAATAAAATCTCATCCAGGACACAAACCCTAATTTCTTGTTAAGCTGCACATGTGCAGACGATGCTCAAGGGCATGGTTTAGCAGTGGGCTTGGTACAGTCAGGGTAATTGTTGGATTTGGTGATCCTAAAGGTCTTTTCCAACCTAAACAATTCCATGAGTCTACATATGCAAAGGGTCTGTCAGCACAGGAGTAATTCCGAGCAAGCCTAGGCATCTCCTTCAGCTGACAGTCATCAGGGAATGAAGCAGAGAGCTGGAGTGTTTGCAGGAAGCTCTAGGAGACGGGAGGGTACCAGAAGCACATGATGGGATGGGTGAGCTGCTACAAATGGTAGAGCTGGAGCACACACAGTGGAGATGAAAGGATAAAGGATATCAATTCACCAAAAAGTGAGCCTTTGCTGAACCAGCTGCTCATGGGACCACTTGTAAATCCTAGATTTGAATTTCAGCCTACTTGAAGCTTTGCTCTGGAGACATCCTGATGTTTGAGTCTCTGAGCACACCAACATCGCCAGCTCCCAGGAGTTTCAAGAAGGGACCACAGCCAAATCACAGCCAGATCGAGAAACAACAAAGAGAATAATCACAGTATCACAGTAATGATAAGGTTGGAAAAGACCTTAAAGATCATCCAGTCCAACCTAAATCCAAAAAAACCCAGTAATCCTAATATCTAACATCTAGATCATGCCAGTCAGAACCTCATCCAGCCTAACCTTGAATACCTCCAGGGATGGTGACTGTTCAACAGCTCCTGCTGAGACCACATCTAAAAACATGAATTTTGCCAAACCCAGTAGGATACCAGAGCAGAGCACAGGAAGAGCCAAATCCACCCCCAGTGTCATCACACAGCCTTACACATCCAAAGTCTTGACTGCAGGGTGCTCTCCTATCATTAGTTACCCTGGTAACATCAGCAGTAAATGCAAGTGTGCTGGCACAGGAATGCTCTTCTCCCAGTGCACAGGTACAAATACCACATCTGGTCCCTTGTCTGCTAGGTACAGCCAGAGCCCAGCAGTGGCCCTGTGGGTGACTACCTGCCTCATACCTGCAGCACAGGCATTCAGAATTTTGCCCCATTTCAAATGAACACACTTTGTTCTCACCAATGTCTCAATAAGCATCAAGACTTGAGCTTGGAGAAATGGAAGGCAGATGAATACACAGAGCCAGTCCTTTTAAGGGAATCATCTCCTGCACAGTTCTTTTGTAGATTCTTTTTTGGGCTAGTCTCATGCTCTCAGTCAGAGAGGAAAGCACCTTTTTAACAAGCCATGAGCACAGACCCAAGCTGCAGTGTCACGCACTGGTGGTCCGCTTGGGCTCTGCATCATCACACTGAATGTTAAAACATCTTCTTAAAGCTACAAGACACGTCATACAGACTTTCCACTGGACTTGCAGACCAAGCTGCACTAGAAAGCATCTAGCTAGGAAGTCCAAACAGGTAGGTATTCTCCTGGCACCACTGAGGCTGCAGCTGGAGTAGAAACCAGGTTGGAACAAGCTGAAGAGACTGCAGTGCAGGAGCACCAGGATGGGAAAAAGGCTGGGACACAGAGGATGTGAGGAGAAATGGAGGAAATTGGACTTCTTCAGTTTGGAGAGGAGAAGACTGCAGTGGGATCTGATTGCTGTCAGTCACTTGTTGCCTAAAGGGAGAGGTTTTCTAGAGCAGGCAGAACCAGGCTTCCTCAGAGGTGCACAGAGGAAAGACAAGGGACAGTGGGAATAAGTTATGGCAAGCAAAAAACTCCTTGCTGCAAGAGTGGTTGTAGACCTTGGACAGGGACTAGAAAAGTGGTGGGACGTCGATCTTTGGGTAATCAAAGCACAACTGGCGAAGGTCCTGAATAATCTGATCTAACTCTGCAGTTGGTGTGCTCAGAGAACACTGGACTGAAAAATTCTGGTGGTCCCTTCACATCTGAACTTCCTGCAAGTTCATTTCTAAAGAATGTGCAGGTTGGTCCAAGTGTCCAAGTTTCCCATCGCCAAGAGATTACATGGGATGGGAACCAAGCTCTAAGCTGACACTCTACATTTCGCAAAAACGTGCTTTCTGCACTCAGTTTATCCAGCTGAAGTCTTCACTGCTGGAGTTTGAATTCTAACTCAACACAAGAGGGTTAGCTGCATCCCCATGAAATAAACTATCAAATCACCATGAGATTAGGCATGACTGACGGTCACTTCGGCTAAGCCACTTGCTGCTGCAGTATGAGTGAGACGTTGAGTCTCTTAGAGACCATGACAGCATCTTGTTTTGCAGCTTTCCATGCTGTGAATCCTGCAGAGTAGCCAAGCACCATCTTGAACACAAGGCAGTTGATGTCCCCAGTTCCTGCCCAGGCACACCTTCATCTCAGCCTCTACACAGCACAATCAAGCCCTGTATGGAAACAGTGCACGAAGATAAAACAGGGGATGCTGCAGACAGTGAGAAACTACCACATCAGATGAAGAAAGCAGAGCTCAACACATACTGTCATTGTTCCAGACAAGTCACCAATCAACCAGAAAGTCTGAGGGCCCTCTCAGTCTCGCTGCAAGAGGATCATGCCTAGTCAAACCCAACAGGGTATCTGTTGTCCCTTCAAGAAACTTAGACTTCCCCAAGAAGACTTGGATTTTCTCCCAGCAAGCAGCTACTAACCTAAGATGCTGAAATTCATATTTGAAAACATCAGAAAGGAGACATTTTGGACACTGTGGCTTCTGCCTCTCTGCATGACGTGTTGGCCATTCAAAACATGTAACACTATCTGGAGTTATGGTCATCACCCAGAAACCTACAGCAGTTAAGTGCAATACATAGCAGACAACACTTAGCAATCATGATGCTTCACACCCATGGGGATCCTCATACTGGAGCTGACATTCCCATCCTCACATCTGACAGTTCCGCAGCAAAGTTGAGCAAAGTGGATAAGGTGAGCAAACTGGATGTGCACAAATCCATGGGCCCAGATGGGATGCACCCATGTGTGCTAAGGGAGATGGCAGAAGTCATTGCTAGGCCACTCTCCATCATCTTTGCTAGGTCCTGGGGAACGGGAGAGGTGCCTAGGGACTGGAAAATAGCAAATGTGACCCCAATCTTTAAAAAGGGAAAGAAGGAAGACCCGGGTAACTATAGACCGGTCAGCCTCACCTCCATCCCAGGAAAGGTGACGGAACAATTTGTACTAGAGGCTGTTTCCAGGCACATCAAGGACATTAGGGACAGTCAGCATGGCTTCACAAAGGGAAAGTCATGCTTGACCAACCTGATAGCCTTTTATGAGGGTGTAACCAGGTGGATGGATGATGGCAGAGCTGTGGATGTCATCTGTCTTGACTTAAGTAAGACATTTGACNTGCACAGCAAGATGACTATGAGCCAGCAATGTGCTCTTGTGGCCAAGAGGGCCAACAGCATCCTGGGGTGGATTGGAAGAGGGGTGGTTAGCAGATCAAGAGAGGTTCTTCTACCCCTCCACTCTGTGCTGGTGATACCACACCTGGAGTATTGTGTCCAGTTCTGAGCTCCTCAGTTCAAGAGGGATGTGGAGCTGCTGGAGAGAGTTCAGCGTAGGGCAACGAAGATGATGAAGGAGGTGGAGCACCTCCCTTACGAGGAGAGGCTGAGGGAGGTGGGTCTCTTGAGCTTGGAGAAGAGGAGACTGAGGGGTGACCTCATTCATGTCTACAAATATTTGAGGGGTGGGTGTCAGGAGGATGGCACTGGGCTGTTCTCGGTGTCATCTAGTGAGGGGCAATGGTAGTAAGCTGGAACATGGAAGGTTCCACATCAACCTGAGAAGGAACTTCTTCACGGTGAGGGTTGTGGAGCACTGGAACAGGCTGCCCAGGGGGGTTGTGGAGTCTCCCTCACTGGAGATATTCAAGACCCGACTCGGTAAGTTCCTGTGTGACTTGGTTTAGGTGATCCTGCTGTTGCAGGCGGATTGGACTAGATCACTTCCAATCGGTAGTGATTCTATGATTCTATTCTATGATTCTAAATGGTTTGTTGTTCTAGGTCATGAACGCAACAGAATCACAGCAAAATTTTAACTGGAAGAGACCTTCAAGATCATAAAGTCCAACCATTTCCTAGCTCTATCAGCACCACCAAACCTTGTCCCCCAGCGCAACATCTACTCTTCTCTTAAACACTTCCAGGGTTGGCGATTCAACTCCCTCCCTGGGCAGGCTGTTTCAATGCCTGACAAACATTTCAGTAAAGAAATTCCTTCTGACACCCAACCTGAACCTCCTCTCAGTCCTTTCAACAGGTGATGTCCCATAAACCAGAGATCCTGCCTGTCTTTATGGAGCAAAGTACAGCAAGCTGTTAGCAACACACCTACATGTGCACAATCCTGATTGCACCCCACTCACAGTGCAGCTGAGGAAAAGAAGTGAAACGGAATTTTTCCACCAGGGCACAGCTCATAGACCCTGGACAAGCTAATGCTTAATGAACACCACACCAAAAAGAGTGATGTGAAAGCTGCAACAAGCATCTGGCACTCACCGTGCATTAAAAGTGAATGACACTTTTAGCAGAGATGGGACCCTCGCACAATTCTACAAGGCCTGAAGAAACAAAGGTACCACCTCCAGCTGGGAAAGCTAGTAAACCACAGTGCTGGAACAGGGCAGAGCTCTGAGGAACCGTCACTGTAGACTTGTTTCCATGCTTCACCCAGGGTACCTGCTACTGGTTGCTGTCAGGTGGAGTATCCTGGGCTAGAGAGAATTTAGTCCAATCCAGGACAGTCTCTGATATGTGTTTATCTCATTCACCATGACTGAAGAGTTAACAGTCCCTCCCAGAAGAGTGATGGAGCTTTGAGACAGGGCACCAGGGCAGTGGGGTTCCATCTTTGGAGGTTTCTAGTCACAGGACATATGAAGTGAAAACCCTCATGGCTGAGTGAAGGCAAGACCTGCTATGAGCCAGCGATGGATTGAGAACTGCTGAGCCACTCACAGTCTTGTGACAAAAAATGTGGACATTTAGCAACACAGAGCCATGGAATACCATCTCCATATCCTGTTTCTTCCAACAGCTGGATAATCCTTCAAAGTAAATGCAGTTTGACTACAAGTCTCAGCCTAGAATAGAGAAGACAGTATTCCTAGATCATGATTCCCAAATGGCTGCCAGCTACAGAGGGAAAAATCAGCTCCTCCCTTTAGGCTGTGTTGGGCTGTCACAAAACTGTACACACCTGGAAAATGGTGAAGCAGCAAATAAAAAGAAGACAATTTGCCCACAAACTTTACATTCAAGTAGCATAATAGCCCAACAGAGCACCTTCCACATTAGCAATGGGGCAGACTGCTCAGAAAGATCGTTCAGGATTGTGTGAGAAGATAAATCAAACTGTCATTTGGGTGAATGAAACCAAAACAAGGGCAAAGAAAACCTGTACAGAGATTGACCAGGATGTCTCCACATTGGTTTGACTTTCCAAAAGAGGAGGTTTGACTTTCCGTACAGAGGAGGGGGTGGGGACTGGACAGCAACAGATTCCAAATAATATGTAAAAAATATTGCAGAGAAGTCAGCAGACCATCACAGCTGAGAAAACATGTGGAGAAAATAATGAATTGAGCTGGGAAAAAAGTAATATTGAGAGGGAAGAGAAATGGAAGAATCCTAACAGGAAGGAAACAGACCTTTAAATGAGCAGCAGTGCTTGTACAGAGCAGCACGCTTGTTGAACACCCCAATGCATATGCCTCAGGGCAGCAAGTGCATGGGCTGTCAAGAGTGCAGTCTCTTCTACATCTCTGCAAAAGGCTTTCAGTGTCCCACGGTTCCATCAAAACAGCTCTTGGCTTTAATGTTGTAACCCAACTCCCCCTTACAAGAAGACAAAAGATGAAAGGCTGGCTAAGGTAACCTGAAGCCAGGCTCACGTAAGCAAAAGCTCACCCAGTATTTGCTCTATGAGCAACTTTGAGAAAAGGTGCCACCCCTTGGCACAAATCTTATCTCTTTAATGAGAAATGAGAATCTTTCTTCAGTCCTGCATGAGCTGGCAGGTTACACATAAGGAAGGGATTTAATATACTCTCAAAAATAACCTGAGCCACATGGCTGAGCACCTTTCTGGCTCGATGCCCGCTACCCAAGGAAAGATAAAACGCAATTAGGGACAGAATCTCTGCCCAGGGCTGGAGCAGCCAGTACAGAAGGGGGGCAATGGATACTCCCCACCAGCCCCCAGGGCCAGTTCAAAGGCAGGAGCAGTCAGATGAGCGCATCAGGATGGCAAGTGAGTGGGGGCAGAAGCTGAGAGAAGGAAAGTTATCTTTGAGATAGCTAATGCCTTTCAAATAAGGCAGTGACTTATTCAAGCCGTCCAGAGTATGTACACGGAAAATATACCAGGGACTCAAGGAATCTTACCCCCGCACCCTCTCCCGCTAATTTTTACTTTTCCCACACAAAAGCAGCTCAGCTTTCTATCGATCCTCCCCCGGAGAACCATCTCCTAGCAGAGCTCCCCGGATTACAAAGGCAACAGATGAGAAAAAGAACCACCAGCACCTTCCCACCCGCCCATCGCGGTGCAGGGGCCTCTCTTTTACCACCGACACCCCGGCATGGCTCGGCACTGCCAGCCCGGGAGGAACCGGAGCCCCGAGACCGGCAACACCAGCCCCATCGCTGGGGCTCTGCGCAGCGACCCGACCCCCCGGCACGGCTTCCCGCAGGCAAGTGTGCAAGCAGGCAGCGTGCGGGCAGGGATGCAGGCAGGCAGGAGTGCAGGCAAGCAGCGAGCGGGCAGGGGTGCAGGCAGCCAGGAGTGCAGGCAAGCAGCGAGCGGACAGGAGTACTGGCAGGACGCCCCAGCCAGTCTCCCCTGCGCGATGCCGGGCGTGGGCAGCGCCGAGGCGGCCGCTCTATTTATGTGGAGCCGGTGCCGCCCGGTGCTGGCCAAATATTGTGCCCAGATAAGGGCCGGGCCGGGCCCGCCACTCGCTTACCGCACCCGTGAGCCGAGCCGAGCCGAGCCGAGCCGAGCCGAGCCCGGGCGGCGCGTCCTGCCAGCGCCGGCTCCGCCGCTGCGAGGGGCGGGGGGCCGGCCCCAGACCCGGCCCCGGCCCGGCCCGGCTGTCACGCAGCGGGGCCGCCCCTCCCCGGGGAACAGCTGTACCCAGCCCGGCCCCCTCGGCCCAGCGACACCCGTCCTGACCCTCCGCGGTGCCCCGAGGGCAGAAGATTGACGGTGCCCGTGCCCGGGGCACGGAGGTCGCCGAGGGGGCGAAGGGATCAGCGTGTTTCTCCACAGGGTCCTCCCTGCTTTAAACCGTCGAGGCTGGCGCTGGAACTCTGTGAGAGCTGCTGCCCACAAACACCATCTCTATCAGTCTTATTTTACTCGCTGGTTGCTCGATGTGTCCAGTGACACCCACCTCCTGCAGCAACTCCTCAGCTGCCATCAGCTCAGAGATGCCTTCCAACCTAGTGGTGTTAACAGTTCCAGTAATGTAGCTGCTCAGTTTCCTTTGCCCTGCCTCCCCTTTCAGCCATTGTAAAATCTTACAGATTTGTCCTTTAATCTTTTCTAGCAAATACCCCACAAAGTATCATCCTCAAGATGCTCCTGATCTTTGCTCTCTAGTCTCTACCAGCCAAGAATGGAGAGAAGGGTCGAGCCAAGAATCAATCTCAACACCTCTCCAGCCCCACACTTGCCAGGTCTAGTGATGCCCATATTCTGCAAATGCCCCTATTTGCAATCGTCATGAGATTGTATTTGGCTTTTTTGTCACAGCTTACCACACAGCTGACTGGCTAGTGCTGAGGTTCTGTCCCTCAGCATATGGACAAAGATCACCAGCTACCCTTTGAAATGCCAAGTATGGCTAGTCTAAACAAAGGATACAGATGGGGACCCTGCCAAGCACTGGACTCAGCACATGCCTCATCAAGGTGAGCAGAATTATGGCAAGTCACCAATATCCTCAGCTGCCAGCAGGAATGAAAACGGTACTTAGAACCACTCAGTTCACTCACCTACCCAAATGCCTGTGTTTCCCCAGGCTAAGTGAGCCTGATGGCTTCTAGACCAGAAGAGTGTGCAAGCTGCAAGCAGCTTAGGAAGGCATCAGCCAGCACTACCAAACTTGCCTACAAGCACATGTTGGCAGCATGTCTCCATCAGGCAAGTTCCAGCCTCTCAGCAGACTTGTTTTCAACATTAGTATCAGCAATGCTTCTTTTTTAGTTACCAGTTAACAGCCTGGCAGCACTGTTCATGGGATGCTCAGTACTGCCAACTCCAACTTTGACACCTAAGCCTAGGCTCTCAAGGTAATAGGTTGACTTTCTTGAAGTAGAAGGGCTCAGGCCACAAGCTCCTCTTCCCTAGCCAATTGCTAACCTCACAGAGCAGAACAATTCTCCTGTTCAAGACTGGAAGTCTGAATATTTTAGGAAGGAGTAAAAGAACACAAAACGAAGCTTTCAGTCACAGTGAAAGTTTAAAGGGTTTTTCACTGTGTGCTTCTTATTCACTTTCTAAGCAAATCAGCACTAGAAACTGGGCTCTCAAAGGCTTGCCCCCCTTGCACATCAAAAGTGAGAACAAAGGGTGAGTTTAGTGAAAACAGAGACAACAGAGCTTTCCAACCAATGTCTCTGAATGGAAGAAGGGTAGACCTGGGGCAGAACCTTGAAGTCAGGAACTTATTTTGGGATTGCATTTCTTTGATGAAACAGAGTTCCTCAAAATCACCCATTGTGAACACATCAGGAGATGAAACCAGGTAAACTTTCATTTACCACACTTGGGACCTTAACAAACGCAGCCTGAGCTGGAATAGACGTAAAGGAGCTGTTTTGAGAGCTTTTATTCATACAATCACAGAATCATTCAGGCTGGAAAAGACCTTGAGATCATCTAGTCCATCTTCAGTCCTACTCTACAAGTTCACCCCTAAACCAGATGCCACACCACCACATCTGAGTGTCTTTTAAACCCATTCAGGGATGGCAACTCAACCACCACCTTGGGCAGCCCATTCCAGTGTTTGACCATTATTTCCAGGGGGGCACCTGGTTGGCTCAGTGGTTAGAGCATGGGACTCTGAATTCCTGGGGTCATGGGTTCAAGCCCCACGTAGGACATCTGGAGACAGTACTGTAGGCTTACCCTGCTCCAGCAGGGGAGTTGGACTTAGATGATCTTTCAAGGTCCCTTCCAGCCTGTAACACTCTGTGACTCTCTAACACTTCTGTGCATTTTCTTTCCCTCATCCTAACGTTGCATGTGCATTGCACCTTTCAAATCATGGTTTCCTTTCTGCCGGGTCTACTTTGCCCATGCAGACATTGTGGTGGCAGAATTTTTCTCAGGTTGGGTGTAAAACTTTAATACTATGTTTAATGCTCTTAAGAGACTACGGCAAATTCAAATCACTATGAAAAAAATACTATCTACATCTCCAAATATTTCCAAAGACAAAAATAAAGTAGGCCAAAAATACTGTGTTCTAAGGACATTAAACACTAATCCAGGTGTTTACAGGATATTACTTGCTCCTGTTTCCAGGGAGCAGCAGCCCTTTAAAGCTTCTCAGCAACACACATGAAAACAAGCTATCAAAAACGAGGGAAAGTAATGCCTTGAATTTAGCAACTGGACAGGGGGTTGGGATGAGGAGGGGAGTGAGGAATTCAGAAAGGTGGTATCACTGCTACAGAACAGCCAACAGGCTGTTTCCCAGGAATGTTTCCATGTTTCCCAAGTAATGAAAATGAAAAGAAGAAAGGGAAGAGTACCCAGTAATGGCTTTGAGATAAAAATTCACCCCAAACAGAGAAAGATCTCAAGAACAAAATTCAGCATTATTTTATTGATACATAACTTGAACATTTTCACTCAAATATTGTAGCATGACATTGGGAAACAAAACACAAAGCTTCATAAAGTCAGCTTTTAAACAAATCCTTTTCACAGAACAGACCCTTCAGTTCCACCATCTTCTTGTCTTCCAGGCCGTGTAGTAGTTATGTTTATCTTCAAAGCCTGTTTTTTATTTATTGCTAAAGCATCTGCAATGCTACATTTCAGAGCTGGCGATTAATCATCCTTTGCAAATTCTGCAAGACTCTGAGACACAAAATCATGAATCCATATGTCAGTTTCTTGAAGAGATGTGTCCACGAGAAAAGCCACTATTTTTCGATCCCAAGGGTTAGTGCTTTCAGTAACCGACTGTATCTGTGCCACAAAGGGTTTCTTCTCTACAAGATTTCGAAACACTATTGATGTCTTTTCTGACCACTGCTGGTTTTTCACTCCTAGGACAAAATGTAAAGCCAAACACAAGGTCATTTCTGGACTAAACCACTCTTAATGATAAAGAATGTCAGGGGAGATTAAATACTTGAGAAAATGGATGTTCAAGTGCTACTGAATGCAGCTTAACTCTAGAAGAGGAACACAAGCTCACTTCTCTCTCACACAAACAAGCTTAATTATTACAGAGACTAGGACATTTATGACATGCACAAGTTTGCAGAAGTGAAAGGCAAATGCACTAACTCACTGAGTAATTCAGAATGTATCAGCTGCCATGCATGATCAAAACATATTAAGAAATGTGACAAAAAGGAAAATAAAGATCCTTTCAAAACAAACTATTTTTGTCTTCTGCCTGAGAGTGCTGAAATTATTTGTCCTATTGGCCTTGCTTTAAGTTTTCTTCACCTCAAAGCAGCATCAGCTACTAAATCATCTGCCAAAACATTAAGTCCAAAGTCTCTGCATAGAGCAGAAACAAAGAGCAATGCGGTCTAAAGGCCTCACAACTGCTGCTGGGTTTTTTTTTTTTTTATAAAAGTAGAATCCCCAAGTGTAGTCCGCTTAGGGGTGTGATGTTAGAACCCAAATAGGTTTTTTTAATATGGCTGTAATCCACCAAGAAAGAAATAGCTCCTGCAGACTTGGAATTCAGTCTTTCCATACCACCACATCTAGACACTGGGAGCTCAACTATCATGCATGAACACCCAAACAACAACTTACAGATAGAAGAAGCAAAACACCAAAGTGACAACACTTTGCTTTTACTATTAGCAAGAATTCGCCTCTGGTAAGACAGGACAACACAGCAACACAGCTTCTTGCTGTTTACAGAAGCAATGAGGAGTCAAAAGTTCATCAACGGTTAAGAAAGGGTAATTAATGTTAAGACAGGGTAATTAACGTTAAGAAAGGGTCATTAATACTAGGATAGGCTGGTGGGAAAGCAAATGGGATTTTACAAGAAAACAGGTAAGAGAGTGAGAGGCAGAAGACAAGAAAAAAAAGAGAGAAAGAAGTGGAAGAATAGCAAGAGAATAGTTACCGATCTTCCGGGCTCAGCTGGCCTGCTTTGACAATATGAAGCAGCTCAGAGGCCAGCTTAACTAGCTACTTGGGATTCTGTGAAGCAGGAAAATTGGATGACTTGTAGGCTGGCTCAGGTGGATCCTGTACTACCCCGGTAGACAGACACTGCTAGAAATCAGCTTCATTTCAGCACTGTACTCCTAGGACCCCAAGCCTGTCGGTAGCGCATCCATCATCACTAGTTTAAAGCAACTCCCAAGGTCATACTGAGGCTATGCAGGAAAGCAGCTCCACAGAAGGCAACCTAGGATCACAGCAGCAACCCTGTAGCCTGTCACTTCAGACAAGCATATTCTGTAACTGAAGTCTAGACTAGTGCTGACCAAACAGCACCAGAAAGCAGCAACTGAATAGGAAGAGACAGACACATCTGAAAGCAACGCAGAAATGAAAGAAAAAAATTGGAAAAGACAGCAAGGAGAGATCAAGTATTATTTTTATTTATTCTGTTGGACATTTACACACTCTCTATGCCCCATACTCTTAAGGAAATTAACCTCACTTAAGTCTGCTGGAAGCCCCCACCCTGCTTGTGGAGTTTCAGTTTGTTTGAGAATACCAATACATAAGGTTTCAAATACCATTCAGTACGGATTTCTCTGTGCCCGCTGTACCTTAGACACTACACACATTAAATAATAAATATTTGTGACAATGAAAAGAAGCTGCTGGAAAATTTTAAACAATTATTCAGTTTTATACATGCTAACTGAAAGTGCTGCAATGAAATAACCAACTAATAAAACAGAACCATCACCACCTATGCTAAGAAGAAAAACAGAGCTACTTGGATGTCACAAACACGCATTAAGCATGTTTTTCTGAGCAGGTACACATTTACTTCAGCAAAAACAATCACATCACTAACCTTTGGCTTTGTCCACTTTCCATTTATTTTCATTTGGTATCTCCACTGATGTGAGTCTTTAACAAAAAACAATTGTCAATGCTTATTACGTACCTGCAAGCTGAGTTGTTACAGCTTGGACGGGTAGTTTTCGAAACAGGTCCATGAGTGGCTGTACTTTCTCTGTTCTGATAAACTCATGTTTACCGTAGTCCAGCTCATATACAGACAAAAGCCCATTTCTAAGAATTCCTTTTATTATGACCCTGAACCACCTAAAAAGGAGGAGAACAAGAACAGATAATTTGAATTAATATTTACATATTCTCAAGACACCAGAAAAACATGACACAACCATAAGATCTTAACCAGCATGTCTCTGATATTAACTGAAGTCAACTCTTCCAACTATGATCTGGAAACATGAAAAGGGTGCAACTTCATTTACTCTGCTAATCTCTCAGATAACATTGGACATCTGCCAGCTTGTTAACAATGCCCAGCTTAGCAGAGCTAAGCTTGCCTTCAAAGATTTTGTTTTTAAGTATCTACTTACTGATTTCCAATTTTAGCTGCATACAGCTTGTTTTTTTCAATGCTCACAGGTTTCTTTTCTGTACTGCTGTAGTACAAGATCATTTCTTCCATTAGGGCTTCCAGATGATGAAGATCTTTCCAAGGTTGGACAATAAAGTGACCTGGATGGCAGGCAACTGAGACATAGACATCCATGAACCCACCAGTCTTTGGCAAGGGTAGAGGTGGAGGCATATCAAAGGTAGACACTGCACTGCTAGGTTCTCTGGCTGAATCAGAGAAACTCTTCTCTAATTTTCCACTAGTTAACTGAAGAGCTGAAGCATCATCACTCAACACTTCTGTGGAGCTATTCTTGCTGGGTGTAATACTCAAGAAAACATCTTTCTGATGCTCCCACAAGTCTGCATGTTTGATCTGTTGATTGACACTATGTTCCATGTCTGGGAATTTCTCTGAAGCAAACAAGTAAATGTGCGCAATTCCCTCTGAATCATCCTGTTTAACCACCTTGGAAAACAAGATACAGTTTAACTTCCAGTTAATAACTATTAAATGATTTTGTACAGAAGACTAAAGCTTTTAACAGAAAAGTAACAAGAGTTCATTGCATTCTACATGCACAGAAGTATTTCAAGGTTCTCTCAAGTGCGTTAAGAAACTCACAGCAGCTAAAAGGAGCATTTGCAGCTATTCCACTAATGTGAAGCAAATACAAAGCTTGAATTCCACTTTTTTCTGCCCAAGAAGTTTGATCTCAGTACTGTATGTACAATTTAGATCTAAATAACTTAGCAATGCTACTAAATATTAAGAACTAATCTTTCCAAATGATCTTCCTGTCTATCCTGGTTTTCCTGGCTCAGAAATCATAGACTTGCCATGGTCTTTAGGCCACGACCATTTGGAGTCAGCCAGAGCAGCTGACCTGAACTGGCTCAAACGTATATCCTACACAATAAACATCATGCTTCATACAAAGAGAGTAGTTTGCTGAGAAGAACAGAGCCTCTCTTGCTTGAACTCCTCCTCACCTTGCTCCTCTCCCTTCTCCTAAGAACCATTTTCCTGTGTATTGTGACCACCACACATTTGCTGGGATTATTATAATTTTGTATACTTTATATTGGCATTTTATTAGTTTTGCTGTTTTATTACATCAGTTTTAATTTCAACCTGTGTTTTTCCTTCTCTTTTGTTGATGGCCCTTCACAGCTAAGGAGAGGTCACTGAGTGATGGTGCAATTGCTATAGACTAGCCCCAGATATGGGCTAATATAGACACTGTGACTATGGGAGATGAAGCCTATTAAATCAAGGATGAAAAGTATGAAAAGAAAGCTTCCAGGTTTGCATCGTTCACACTCTTTGAGAAATTACAACAAGTATTTTCTATTTACCATCAGATATGCTGCCATTATTGACAGTAAAGCACTGAAATTTAAATTTTACAAAGTTTATAACATTTCTTTACAGATTCCTCTCTTGATTTTTCCTAGCAAAGAATAAAAACAACAATTAAAGCATACATCTGTCATCTATTATTTAATCAAGCAAAAATGAGTACCAAACCTAAACCCTCCTGGAAGAGGATGTTTACAGAATCACAGAACATTAGAGATTGGAAGGGACCTTGAAAGATCTTCCAGTACAATCCTCCTGCCAGAGCAGAACCTAGACCAAGTCGCACAGGAACATATCCAGGTGGGTTTTAAACATCTCCAGAGAAGGAGACTCCACAACCCCCCTGGGCAGCCCATTTCAGTGATCTGTCACCCTCACTGTGAAGAAGTTCCTTCTCATATTGATGTGGAGCCTTGTTTAGTCTACAATGAGTACTGGATTTCCTTTAAAAATCCATTATGTTGCTTGAAAGATAACAACACTGGATTAGAAAAAGCAAACATAAAAATAAAGCTGCTTTCCAAGACATATAAAAATAATTTAGGATTAACAGCTCTGTCTTTTTATTTAACAAAACATTAATAACTATGTGTCTTATCAGTTGGATTGCACAAGAAGAATGTGAAAAGCTAGTGTGAAGGTTGCTAAATTCTCAAGGGAAAAGAGAAGCTTCAAACAGTTTTATGCCAAATGTCCCTCAAAGGGCTTTGTATAGGACTAAAACAAAGTCTGGGCACACATTTTTAAAACTCCTATAGCAAAACAAATGTGATGAGTGGTTAAGCTTATATAGCTCTTCTTTCAGTGCTCTTTGCACATGCCTAAGGATTTCAAGTCACACAGGCATTTTAACTACTTACCCTCATGCTAAATTCAGGACAATTCATTACAGCATGTCTCAGCGACAGTACAGCATCTGGAGTCCACATGCCTGTGTTGGGAGGGAGATCTGCCAGGCAGCACTTCATAGCCTCAGAACAGAAATAAGTGCATGAGGTACAATTTAGTAATGCAGAAACTAGTTCACAAGTTCCTATTCAGAAAAATTCCTTTAATGCTGACAGGTTCCATAATGTTTGACAAACAGACAGAGACAGAAGAACATGCAAACCCAGCACTAGTGGGATTACACTATGATCAGGCAAAGACACTCAATGAAATACACTCCAATGCTGAATGCTGTAAAACAAACCAAAACTTTAGTATGTAAACTCTGAAGCAGCGGTGCTATAGGCATTGCCAAGAAAGCTGTAACAGGTTAGCTTGAACATGTCCTTCATACCTGAGGTGGTATTGCAATTACTGCTCTCTGGAACTGTGGTGGGATTTCTCTAAGCTCTGATACTTCTACAGTTGCAGTTGCTCCAGTGTCCATGAACTGCACATCAAGTGCCCGTCTAGTGTGAATAATTCTTATCTGAAAGAAGAAAGCAAAAGCGTGAATTTGAGGTGAAAAACACAACTGTGATATGCACACTCTAACACATTTCATGGAAATGTAGGACTTGGGCTTAGCTGGACTAATAGCAGAGCCATTTTTATGTGGTTAAACTGTAGCTGTCTGAGTACTTCTTACCTCTACACGCGCCCATTTTCCTTTGGAAGGAAACAAGCAGATTTTGCCACAGAAAGGTACTAACACGTTAAACTCTGTCTGCTGCAAACATAAAAACAGAAATTGAAAAGCTTAGAGCTATCTGGCAATTGGATAACCATTTCAAAAGCCACACATGGAATAAACAGTTCTGAGAAGCAAAAACTCTGTTTCAAATATAATGCCTCTTTCCAGCCTCAGAAGCATTTCTTACCATGTTGTTTTAAACTTCCCCAAATGATAAACCTTTAATTCCAAGCTGTGTATTTTGCAGGGAAACAAGAGACTTTATATAAAGTGCTAGGGGAAGAAACCACAGTTGAAAACAGAATGAGAAATCACTGACCATTATTTTAACATTCTAAAAAGCTGGAGCAATTTAGAGCTGAAGCAGCAGACAACTGAAGCAGCTCCTACCTTATATGTAGTCTATGAATGAACACATAATTTGTTGAGATATTTAAAAAAATCAAATTTACTACTGAGTCATGGAAGTGACATTCACCATGAAGATCCTAAATACAAAACAATAGCTACACTATAAAAAGCACAAAGAAACTCCATTTGAAGACATATCCACACCTTTGTTTGTTTAAATTCTCAGAAAAAAAAAAAAGACACCTCAAGCTGCAAATTCAAGATTTCTTCTTTTCTCCTCCCACATACAGACTGATATACGGAAAGATTCTGAACATCGGGGTCTCATTTTGATAGCAACAAGAACAAACACTCTGTCCAGAACATATGATCTGAACTTTTGAAATACCTGCCTGCCTGCCTGTCTTTGCTAAATTTTTTTGAGTTCTATACGCTTTTTTTCCAACGTCTAGCTTGCTTGAAACTAAATCTTGACAACTGAGACAGTTTCAATATAAAGTATCTTCAGAGAAAAGGGACATGGATCGATAGAGGATGTGTACAATCCAGGCTTTGAGGAGGGCTATGGGCAGGAACAGTTAGAATTGAATTAGGCCTGGGAACGAAAGCCATGGGAAGCAGCTGATGTGATGATTGAACACTGAAGATAGCATGGACAATGAGATTATGACCAAAAATGAAGCCAAGGACTCAGCAAAAGTCTTGCAACATTGTATTGAGCAAGGCCAAGGTGCTAAGACAGGATGCTTTTGTGACTTGTAGTCAGAACAGAGTTCGATTGTTTGTATGGTATCAGCTCTTTTAACCCATAAGTGCTTGAAATAGTTATGTCAATCATATAGCAATAGGCTTAAGAACCAGTAAGCTTAGAACACGCAGTTAAGTCTAATTCTATATAAACTAAAGTTTAGGTATAATAAATCAGAACTTGCTTTATCACTCATATTGAGTCGACAGCATGCTTCTCCGCGCCGCCCCCAGCAAGAGATAGTATCTTTTCACCTGTACCCTGTGACAGGACAAGGGGCAACGGGTATAAGTTAGAAAACAAGAAGTTCCATCTCAATATGAGAAAAGAACTGTAAGGGTTACTGAGCACTGGAATGGACTTCCCAGGGAAGTTGTGGAATCTACCTCTCTGGAGACTTTTAAGACCCACCTGGATGCATTTCTGTATAATCTGTCTTAGGTTTTATGATCCTGCTTGAGCAAGTGGGTTGGACTCGATGGCCCCTTAAGGTCCCTTCCAACCTCTAGTGATTTGTGTATCTAAAACCACTTTGAGAGACTAATGTAATACACATCAAGATCTTAAAGGATCGTTGTTTGATTCTCTAAGGCACAATCTTGAACAAATTAAAGTCTCTTTAAGACTTGCTCTCTTACGTATAAATTCTCTTGAATCTAGCAAGGATTGTTGCATGTGTCTGTAAATGGCTGGCAGAGTATCAGACTTCTCTGACACTTGCCTATTTTAAAGCAACTTAAGACCTTTGAAAACACCTCCTATGTATCAGGTCTATCTGAAATTAGCTAGAATATTCAAAAGCTAAGGGTACAAGGAAAAGACATGCCAGAACAAAGCCACCGAATGTTTAAGGAACCCAGACTGAAAAGAATAGACCTTGGTTACACTGGTTTTTTTGTGACTCTTCACAGTGCTCTGTAGGCCAGACTGTACGTGTACCTCAATCCTTATCATGTCAGTAAAACTTCCAGGAAAAAAAACCCACCAATCTATGGCAGTATCTCCACTGGCTTTATATGATGTGATGCAGTTTCCATTGGAAGCCTCCCATTACAAGCCATATTGTTCGAGGGAAGTTTAAAGTAGTTACTGAAGCATTAGAGAAAGACAGTGAGTAAGAAAGCATCAGAAGAAACTTCTAACACTGAAGAATGCACCCCCAAAAACTAGGAGAAGAAATTTCAACAGCCTTTTCAACTAGACCATGGCTATCTCAGAATCTTGAGCTTTTGTGCAAAGAGAAGAATAGGTACTGACTTACAGAAAAAACCCAAGAACTCTGGTTAGAGTTTTGAGGAGGTAATTTATTCGCTAGCGAGGTGCAGAGGGTTCATACCGCTCCAGTCCTGCACCCCGAACTAGACCCAGAACCAAGATTATAAGCTGTTCAATGATGCATATTCAATAGATTTCCCAATAGACGCCTAATACATAGTAATGACCTGCCCTGCTTCACGTGCAAATCAAGTCTTCTTCCCACCTGAAGCCCTTGCTGTCCTTTTAGTGATGAGATCAAGTACCCTTATCTTAAGCCGGTCTGCATTCCTTCCAAGAACAATGCACAGGTCGTCTGGCTCCCCATCACTGGGGATGGACCCCCACTGTGGATAGAATTTGGCTTGTTATCCTGTTTTCACTGTTTGCCTTCTTGCTGTAACAGGCCACTGTTTTCTAAGTTATGCTTCCACCAGTCAGTACACTCTGAAGAAAGGCTACATGATACCACCACTTCTCTCACCATGGCACCTACCTTGCAACGTAAGTAGTCTTCTACTTCCTGCATGACTTCAGAAAGTCTCGACAAGCCTTTAGATGGCATTTGGCAATACAGGCTTCCATCAGAAGAAACACTGGTTACTCTGACCTTTGTATATTGTACATCTACCTGCAATTGAATAATTTTGATGGGAAAAGAAAAAAAAAAAAAATCACACACAAACACAACACACTTCTGAGTACTGGCTTTTGTTCATCCAAAACTTCAGCAGCCAATGATTTTTAATGAATTAAAAGGGAACAGGAAAACAGTACCTGTAGATGCAGTTCAAGGGACTTGTCATACAGTGCTTTCAGACAAGTAGCATTGATGTTGATATCATCTTCTCCTGAAATGTCATAGAGAACAAGAAGAGGAACATCACTCTTTTCCAGTATTTCCACAGCAAATATCTTAAAGGATGCTTCTGATTCCACAGTCTGTACTAGGACAGGATCGTCACAGAAGAATTCAAGTCCTGTAAGGCATACCATAATTTTTTATTTGGTACTCTATTCAAAGGGAAAAATAATCAGGTCTTCACTCACAACAGGAGTCTTTCACAGAATTGAATTGTAGCAGGAAAGTTGTACTGCATCCCTTCTTGCAGTCTGCTTAATTTCCACCTTTTTAACACAGAAAGCAATCTTTAGGCAAAAGAAAAGAAGGAAAAAGACTGTTTTCAGAAAAAAATCAAGGTAAGTGTGCAAAGAAAAGTGAATGCATCCAAATATTAAACAAACAAGTTTACTTATGGCATTTTTATTTATTTTAAAAAAAGTTAGAAATGCCTATGAGTTTTAGAAGCATACATAATTTCCAGAAAATTGTAGAAAGTCTGCAGGTACACAAGTATTCAAAAAGAAAAGATCAATCACCTTAAGAAAATGACAGATCATTATATTTAGGAATATTGCCCAACCTGGCCACAACTGATGTGCCCGATTTGTGGAAAAAGGTGTTCTGCTAGTACATTGCTTCACAGAACAGCAAATGTTTCCTTGTATTTCCTTTCACATATGAAAGGGATAAACACATCCTGTTGGAGACACTGGGTTCTGTCGAGTCATTGTTGTGGGAGCAAGGACAGTTGGAGCATTTGACATGTGAATTGATGTTGATAGTCGGCTTAAGTATGGCGATTAGCACAAGTAGCAGTCTTTGTCTAAGGCTAACCACCGGCAGAAATAAACAAGAGGTAACAACAACATTGCCTTGGACACCTCCTGGACATTGTATGGCAGCCAATGAGATCGCGGCACGGGTCGCTGGGGTGTTTGACAGACCTATCACTGTTCTGTAAGAGTGTCTATATTGCCTAAGTTTTAGCAATAAAACGGCTTCTACTTGAAAATCATATTGATTTGTGTAGAGTCCACAAGGTGATGCCCCACAATAAATGTTATGCAGCTAAAACATCCAAGTCAAGAACAGAAAAAAACTAAGTGTCATTACAGAGATAGCGGATATCAAGGTCTTTAAATACAGGGCACAGGGCAGGAAGACTGTGAGGAGACCTTATCCCTCTCTACAACTACTTGAAAAGATGTTGTGGAGAGGTTGGTGCTGGTCTCTTCTCACAAGCAATTAGTGACAGAACTTGAGGAAATGGGTTACCACAGGGTAGGTTTAGACTTGATATCAAGAAAAAATTTTCCACAGAAAGGATGGTCAAGCACTGGAATGGGCTTCCCAGGGAGTCGCCATCCCTGGATGTATTTAAAGATCATTTGGATGAGGTGTTGAGGGATATGATTTAGGGGTGAACTTGTAAGGTAGGGTAGACGGTTGGACTCAATGATCCCAGGGGTCTTTTCTAACCGCAGTGATTCCATGATTGTGTGATAGTCACACTGGTATTCTCTTACCTGCCAGTTTACATTTTGTAGTTTGAAATGGAAGCAAACAGAACTGTTTCTGTAGTTTGTACACGCTACTGCTTTCAACAAACTCACTGAAGCCATGATCACCATAGTATACCTGATAATGGAAAAAGGAACATAAGCATAAGACTATGAATAAAACTGTAAATAAATTGTCTTGAGTCTAGGGAAAGCATATTCAGTTACTGTTGAGTTTTCAGGGAAAAGTTTTCTTCTCAAGATCTCTGTAAAATCAACTGTTTCACAGAATCTTAACTCTTATTAAGAGTCCTACTGGAACAGGCCTATTGGCGTAGTGCTGGAAGGCCTCAGCACACAGTACCCCAAACCACATGAAGAAAGATAATAAAGCAGCACTTCTATTCGTAAAGTTTTCAGTGTGGAGAAGTCAAATAACACTTTGGTGCCATTCTACATTTAACCTTTTTTTTTACAGCATTAAAAGAATAATTTTGTTTTATGCTTCCAGTAACTTTGATACAAATACCACAGTCAATGCAGGAAACAAGTAGGGAAACTGGTTTGATTGGTAGCAAATATTTGGAGGTAGAATCAAAGAAAGAAGGATTTGAGAGGGCTTTTTACAACATTGTCCTAAGCTCCACCCTGCAAAATGTCTGCATGGCAAACACTGAAAAGGGAGTCTTAACGCTGTGTGGTAGGTGGATATTCAGCAAATGTTGCAATAAAGCAACAGCATTCTTCTGGTTCAGAGGTCTGGTTAGAAATTAGAGGGAAACTTGTGTCCTTGCAACTTCTCTAAACCAAAAATTTGATTTTTCACAAACAGTGTCCTGACACCCTGGCTTCCAATTCCAGCTGAAGAGTATCATGTGAACTTTCAGAAAAATCTCGGTTCTTGTACATGTGCTGTGTAAACATTTAAAAAAATTACTCAACTTTGTAAGTAGGTCTGAATAAAAACTCACCTAACTGGGTGAAGAATCAAACAAAACCAAAGTATCATTAACACTTACCTAGGTAACATATAATTCAAAGTTGGAACTATTTTTACATTCTTAGTATACGTTCCACTTTCACTGCAGGTGGCAAGAAGAGTCTGCTTTGGCCAGGAAAAGTTAAAATAATCTCAAAGGGATTTAACTAAACTGAACACTACATGTAAATCCCAGAATACCAGATCTGCCTGGAAGGGAACACAAATATATCCTTCTCATTGTCTCACTATTTAGTGCATGCAATAAATACTTCAGTACAAGACTTCAAACAAAATCTATCAGCGAGTGAATTTTGTTCTTCCCTTTGGCCCTGTCCAAACAATGCTACTACACCCACTCCTCCAAGGACTATTAAAGGTTAATTTTCAACACAAAAGTGCTATTTGGCCCAACACTAAACAAAACTGTGAACAAAACCTCAAAATTCAAACTACTTATGGAAAGAAAACTGCTATCCCATTTAACTTCAATCATATAACTTCAAAAAAGTTTTAATTTCTCATGAAACTTAAAGTACTTCAGAGCAAGTAAAGGAGAGAATCATGGAATCACAGAATCATAGAATCATTAGGGATTGGAAGGGACCTCAAAAGATCATCTAGTCCAATCCGCCTGCAACAGCAGGATCACCTAGACCAAGTCACACAGGAACACATCCAGGCGGGTGTTAAACATCTCCAGTGACGGAGATTCCACAACCTCCCTGGGCAGCCTGTTCCAGTGCTCCATCACCCTCAAAGTGAAGAAGTTCCCTACTGCTGCCCATTTAGGAATTGACTGTATCTGAAAAACTGGATCGTTTCTAGTCTTTCTGTAAATGCCAGAAGAGTAATTGCTTGCCTTAATTCTGTTGTCTTCTAGAGAAATTATCCGAGCACGCAACCAGGCATCTTCTTCTGCGTGTACTGCCACAAGTTGCCCAACATGCAGGGGCTGAGCTAGTGGCACTGTACTATTCTGACTATAGTATGCTTTCATGTCATCTTCCATTTGTTCCAGGGCAGAAGAATAATCTTTGCCCACATACCTACAGCATTTTACAAAAAAAAAACAACCCAGCATGAGCATTAGGATGCGACTTCAAAAAGCTGAATAGAAGCCTAGATACAGAAATGATTGAGTAAATTATAGATATAGACATTTCCTAAAGCACATCAGTATCTAAACTCTTTTCCTATTAACAAGGCTACACAAAAGTAACTGACCTAAATTTTAGTATTTCTGTTGACAGCTAAGTGTGGTCTTGCATGTTCAAGTAGGTTTTAGTAAGAGCTCTTATTACAATCACGTAGAGCAACTTGACCACAGGAGCATAGTAGTATCTGAGACCAAGTACACACGAGAACTAAGGTGTCATCTCTGAAGTTACCGTGTTGTTAACAAAAAACCAGGTTAATCAGGTTTTCACTAAGGTTCACCAAAACAAGTCATCTAAAGTAACTTCACAAAATCAGCTGTCAAACCATGTGCTGTTTAGTCTCAGCCTTCAGAACAATCCTGGTATTAGGCTGCTGACCTAATGGTTCATACTGAAGCAGTCTGCATCGCATAGATTTTCTTCAGTGAACACTGAGAAGTCCAAATGAGAAGTTCAGAAACAAGTCAGATTAGAGCAGACAAAAGAAAAATGCATTTCTACATTTGTATTAGCATCAGTTTTAACTGTTTCATAGAGTGATTTCTGCTCATTCCACATAGTTTAGATGACTATCCTACAAAAACCTAGGGTTTTTTCCTGGTGGTCTGCTATACGCCCAAGATTAGTGCAGATATGGTACCACGGCACAGTATGCCAACTTTGTTATAAAGAGTAACTCTGATCACATTCCAGGGAACCTCCCTTTTCGTAGAGACAGCCTGCTATCTCACCGTCCAGTTACACTCTGCTTTTCAAATGACAGCCTGTTTGTTTCTATGTAAAGACTTGTCTACTTCATAACAAATATGTAATGGGTGACAGTCACGTATGTGACGCTTCTATGTTTGTTTCTTAACATTCGATTCAGAAATATACTTAACAGGCAGCAGTAGTGGCTTAACAGAAACCAGAAATATCAATTTATCAATTTCTTGCCTCACTCATCCTGGTAATATGTTAGCATCACACTGAGTAAGTTTTTGGGGCCTCAAAGCCCACTGAAAAACTATTTTCTGGATTGTCTGGAGAAGAATCTTGGAAACTAACCTCAAAAAAGTGCATTAGAGACTGATCTATGTGTTGGTGGCCTGACACCTCAGGTGTTTCAGCATTGTTCTTAGTCCCTGCTGGAACCAATAAGCTTGTCAATAAAGCTTGTTGCTTCATTGAGAAAGGAAGTGAAACAAGCTATTCAATTTTGTCTGTTAGAAAAGACCAAGAAAATATTTTCTGAGACATAGCAAAGAAAATCAAAATAGCTGGGAATAAAAGGTGATACCTAATTATTTATTGTGAGAATCCAAATGTAGCACTTAGTGTATCATCTCTGACTTCAATCACACACACATGTATGTTGTGGTCACACAGCAAGTATTTAGGAGTGTTTCCGTCACCTCACTCTCTGATACATCACAACTTTTACAGAATTGCACCATGTCTCAAAAGTTAAACAGCATCACACCTCACAGCTTTATCTCACTATTGCATAGAAGGGTTTCAGCCAGTACTTAGCCATATGCAAATTTAGTAAAGAGATATTGCTCCATCCCCAAGACAGAAAGAGTAACCTTAATTTTATTGATCAATATTAACCTATAGTCTAAAACCTACTAACAACATTAATGGATGAGGGGCGAGCGACTGATGTCATTTACCTGGACCTCAGCAAAGCCTTTGACACTGTCCCGCACCACATTCTGGTCTCCAAGTTGGTGGACCATGGTTTTGATGTGTGGACCACTAGATGGGTAAGGAACTGGCTTGATGGCCGCATCCGGAGAGTGGTTGTTGATGGATCCATGTCCAAGTGGAGGACAGTGACAAGTGGAGTCCCTCAGGGATCAGTTCTGGGACCAGTCTTGTTCAACATCTTTGTCGGTAACATGGACAAGGGCATAGAGTGTACCCTCAGCAAGTTTGCTTACGATACCAAGCTGTGTGGTGCAGTAGACACGCTGGACGGAACAGCTGCCATCCAGAGGAACCTGGACAGGCTGGAGTAGTGGGCAAAGTCCAACCTCATGATGTTCAACAAGACCAAGTGTAAGATCCTGCATCTGGGTCGAGGCAATCCTAGGCACAAGTACAGGCTGGGCAGTGACTGGCTGGAGAGCAGCCCTGGGGAGAAGGACTTGGGGGTGCTTGTGGACGAGAGGCACGTGCTGACAGGACTAGGGGGAATGGAGCAAAGCTAGAGATGGGTAGATTTAGACTGGATGTGAGGAGGAAGTTCTTCACAGTGAAAGTGGTGAAGGCCTGGAATGAGGTGCCCAGGGAGGTGGTTGGGGCCCCATCCCTGGAGGTGTTTAAGGCCAGGCTGGATGGGGCTCTAGCCAGTCTGGTCTAGGGTAGGGTGTCCCTGCCTGTGCTGAGGGTGTTGGAACTGTATGACGGTTCCTTCCTACCCTGAGTGACTCTGATTCCATGGCCTCTCCAGTCAGGTGAGGCTGCTCTGAAAGATCATCCTGGACTAGATGATCTTTCGAGGTCCTTTCTAATCCCTTATGATTCTATGAACCTATAGTTCTTGTGCAGATCAGGAAAAGGTGACTGCTAGTACATGTATGGGAAAGATGAGTCCATGTGGTACATTCCTCTTTTGTCTACATAAACATTTTCTTGCCACAGCAAAAAATCCCATTCCCTTCTGAAGATACACTACCTTGCTCATGACATGTGTAATAACTGTAAGTAGTAATTTCTGTATCTGGGGCCAAGAAACGAGTCACTGCCACATTCCTACAGAGAGCTGATGAATTAATAAACTTCAATGTCATCTAAGAACCAAAATCTGGGAACTGCTGCTTTAAAATTCCGGTTCGTCAGACCAGAGGTAGTAGCCTAGATTGTGGGAGTGAATCCAGGGCGGTTGTGGAGTCTCCTCCTCTGGAGACATTTAAAACCCGCCTGTATATGTTCCTGTGCAATTTGATCTAGGTGATCCTATGATCATTTATGACTTCCTGAGGAAGCCAAACCCACACAAGTCCATGGCACCTGATGAGATGCATCCCAGAGTCCTGAGACAATTGGTTGATGCAGCTGCCAAGCCATCCTCTGTATTTGGAAAGTCCTGGCAGTTGGGTGAACACCCTCATGACTAGAAGGGAAACATTACACCTGTTTCTAAAAAGGGTCCTCCTGGGAACTACTGGCTTGTCTGTCTCACCTCCGTGCCTGAGAAGATCATGGAGCAGACTCTCCTAGAAGCTCTGCTAAAGCACATGGAAATCAGACATGGGATGTAAGGCAGCAGGGCTTCACTTGCCTGATGAAGGTAGTGGCTTTCTATGACAGACAACTACATCAGTGGACAAGGGATGACCTATGGATATCACCTACCCAGACTCCTGCAAGGCTTGTGACACAGTCTCTCACAACATCCTACTTGCCAAGTTGGAGCATTAAGGATTTGATGGGTGGACCGTTAAGTGGACAAGGAATTGGTTAGATGGTTGAATAGAGAGGGTAGTGGTGAATGTCTCTACATCCAGATGGAGTGCAGTGACAAGTGCTGCCCTTCAGGGGTCCGTACTGGGACTCGTGTTGTATAATATCTTCATTAATGATATTGACAGTAGCACTGAGTGTTCCCTCAGCAAGTCTGCAGATGACACCAAGCTGAGTGTTGCTGTCAATAAGCTGGAGGGAAGGGATGTCATCCAGAAGGATCTGAACAAGCTGGAGAAGTGGGCCTAGGTGAACTTCATGAGGTTCAACAAGATCAACTATAGGATCTGGCAGCTGGGTTGGAACAATCCTCACTATCACTACAGGCTGAGGAAGGAGGTTGACAGCAGCCTTGAGGAAAAGGACTTGCGGGTGCTGGTGCATGCTTGCATCCCAGAAGGCAAGTCACATTGCACACTTCATCAAAACAAGTGTGGCCAGCAGATCAACAGAGGAGATTCTGCCCCTCTACTCTGCTCTGGTAAGACCTCATCTGGAGCCCCGCGTCTAGCTCTGGAGACCTCAATACAGGAAGGACAGGACCAGCTGGACCAAGTCCAGTAGAGGCCATGAAGATGATCAGGGAGCTGGAACACCTCTCCTACAAGGACAGGCTGAGGGAGCTAGGATTGTTTAGCCTGGAGAAGAGTAGGGTCTGGTGGGACTTGATAGCAACCTTTACACCCCTGAAGGGGACCTAGAAGAATGCTGAAGAGGGACTGTTTACAAAGGCCTGTAGTGATGAGACAAGGAGCAATGGTTTCCAACTAGAGAAGGGAAGATTTAAATTGGATGCTAGGAAGAAGTACTTTAGCAGAAGTGGGATTGAACACTGGAACAGGTTGCCCAGGGGGCTGCTGAGGCCCCATCCTTGGAGGTATTCTAAGTGAGGCTCGACAGGGTTCTAGGCAATCTGATCTAGTTGGGGATGCCCCTGCTCACTGCAGTGGGGTTGGACTACACGACCTTTGGAGGTCCTGTTCAACCTGGCCAATACCATGAAAGAAATTTTAACATAACCATCCTTGGTTCATTAGTCAGTCATAAAGTAGTTTAATACACAGGATTTGAAGTATTCAGCCCTAAGAGATTAGAGTAGAAAGCTAGCATTTGTTATTCTACATGTATGACAAGTTATCAGTGCTGCCAGAATTAAAAGGCATACAGCGAGAAGGAAAAGATTTTCCAGAGTTAAGTACCACCCGAATAGCAAGCTGGAAGTAAGAGACACATAATTTCACAGTATCACAGTATTATCAAGGTTGGAAGAGACCTCATAGATCATCAAGTCCAACCTGTCACCACACAGCTCAAGGCTAGACCATGGCACCAAATGCCACGTCCAATCCTGCCTGGAACAGCTCCAAGGATGGCAACTCCACCACCTCCCTGGGCAGACCATTCCAGTGGCCAATGACTCAGTGAAGAATTTTCTCCTCCCCTCAAGCCTAAATTTCCCCTGGCGCAGCTTGAGGCTGTGTCCTCTTGTTCTGGTGCTGGCTGCCTGAGAGAAGAGAGCAACCTCCTCTTGGCCACAACCACCCCTCAGGTAGTTGTAGACAGCAATAAGGTCTCCCCTGAGCCTCCTCTTCTCAAGGCTAAACAATCCCAGCTCCCTCAGCCTCTCCTCATAGGGCTTGTGCTCAAGGCCCCTCACCAGCCTCGTTGCCCTTCTCTGGACACGCTCAAGCACCTCAATGTCCTTCCTAAACTGAGGGGCCCAGAACTGGACACAGTACTCAAGGTGCGGCCTAACCAGTGCAGAGTACAGGGGCAGAATGACCTCCCTGCTCCTGCTGGCCACACCATTCCTGATGCAGGCCAGGATGCCATTGGCCCTCTTGGCCACCTGGGCACACTGCTGGCTCATGTTCAGGCGGGTATCAATCAGCACCCCCAGGTCCCTTTCTGTTTGGCTGCTCTCCAGCCACTCCGACCCCAGCCTGTAGCTCTGCATGGGATTGTTGTGGCCAAAGTGCAGCACCCGGCACTTGGACTTATTGAACGCCATCCCGTTGGACTCTGCCCATCTGTCCAGGCGGTCAAGGTCCCGCTGCAGAGCCCTTCTGCCCTCCAACTCAGACACATCTGCCCCCAGCTTTGTATCATCTGCAAACTTGCTGATGACTGACTCAATGCCCTCATCCAGATCATCTATGAAGATGTTAAAGAGGATGGGGCCCAGCACTGATCCCTGAGGGACACCGCTAGTGACCGGCCGCCAGCTGGATGTGGCACCATTCACCACCACTCTCTGGGCTCGGCCCTCCAGCCAGTTCCTAACCCAGCACAGAGTGTTGCCGTCCAAGCCGTGGGCTGACAGCTTAGCCAGCAGTTTGCTGTGGGGGACAGTGTCAAAGGCCTTGCTGAAGTCCAGATAGACCACATCCACAGGCCTCCCCACATCCACCAAGCGGGTCACCTGATCATAGAAGGAGATCAGGTTGGAGAGGCAGGATCTGCCCTTCCTGAACCCATGTTGGCTGGACCTGAGCCCTTGGCCATCCCTCAGGTGTGCAGTTACTGCCCCCGAGATAACCTGCTTCATCAGTTTCCCTGGCACTGAGGTCAGGCTGACAGGCCTGTAGTTCCCAGGATCCTCCACCCGACCCTTCTTGTGGATGGGGATCACGTTGGCCAGTTTCCAGTCACCTGGGACCTCTCCGGTGAGCCAGGACTGGTGGAAAATGATGGAGAGCGGCTCGGACAGTTCATCTGCCAGCTCTCTCAGCACTCTAGGATGGATCCCATCTGGTCCCATTTGTTCCTGCTTTTCTGAAAACAAAGTATGCTATTTGCATTTTGTCTCTTTCAACATCACTGTGTATAGGTGATCACACATCTTAAACAGGTAGTCTTTCCTGATACTACTCATCCTCATCATTTTTCTTGTCTTAGACATTCACAGAAATGACCTAAACCTTGTTGAGATTAGGCTCGATCTGAAATAGATTTCAGAATAAAATATGCTTCTCAAAAAGTGCTTTGAATTATTTCTTTGGTTAGTTGGGGTTTTTTAAGTTTTAAAGAAAAATTGGAATTGTGTATTTGATGCCAACAATGAGCTACAGAAAGTTTATCATGGCAATTCCTGACAGAGCACAATAACACAGATTTCAGGGAGCCACTAAAATCCACTCTTTACAGTGTCCTCTAAGGCCAGGCTGATTAGCAATAAAACCAAGAAGCACCAAGTTTTAATGCTTGATGGAAGCTCATCTGTCACCAAAGGTGAAAACTGCAGTGTAATCGAAACACATTCAAGTCATACCTACTTATAAGTCAATCAGTTATAGTAGTAAAACATATTTTAATGAGTATTGCAGCAATAACTGATACTGCTATGTGTACAAGTAGGGTTATTTTAAAACATCATCAAATAGCAAGCCAAATTTGCTTCGATTCTCAGAAAAGGTAACGATAGAACTGAACAGCTCAGCACAGAAAAAGTTTCAGAAAAATCCAATTTAAGTACTTTAACGAAAGGATTCTTAAGTTTCTTTTTAAAAATAATTCATCTGCAAAGTCCTGTGACCTCTAGTTCATTTGTTTTCTTATGGCTCATCTGCACAATATGAATATGTGGATTTACAAATAAAGCAAAACAGACAGATTCTGAAGTATAAACTTACCTAATTAGAACTTCATTAGTGTTTTTTACGTCTATCACCATGACAGACACAGATCCTTCTGACGGAATGGTTAGTGGAGGAACAGTTACATTCTCCGGGTATTGGTCCCTGGATTCTTCATAGTGTTGTTCAGCTGTGGCCTTCACTGGAACATGCTTCTGGTCTTTCCCAGTGACATTCAGATTTTCATCAACGTGTCTTCGGGGATTAGCATAGAGGATGGCCTTTTTGGGGGTTCCAGATACATAATCCACTGTACAAAAGTCTGAGAGCAACTCCAAATTATTTAGGATCTCTTCCGGAAATTTTACTTGGTAAGTGTCTTGGTACAACTTTGGAAGCGCATTAGACCAAAGACCATTAGAATACTTCAGCAAGATGTTGACAACTCTCTGCTTGAAGTCACTAGTAAGTGATGCAGGTGTGGTCCCCATATTTGGTATTAACAAAGGCTCTGCTTTTGAAGAAGCAACATCTGGAGATGCCTTTTCTTGCTTTGTATCGCCTTTAGTTCTTTGTAGTGTTTTCTTAGCAGGATAAAGAAGCCCATCTACCTGATTACCTGTGCATACTTTCTGCACCTTGGAAAACAAAAAGTAGAGCAAATAATAGTTGCGTCTCTAGGTCTAAATCACTGTGCCTGTTATATGCTTATAACACACATTTTGTACAGACTTTGAACTGGACATCCACAGGGAATTACATCTGAACCAGTTACTATGTGGTAGTATTTCTAGTAATGCTTCTTCATTTTGAAACATGTAATACAGGACAAATATCTAATCTATGCAACAGAATTTGGACTTGATTCTGGAAAAGCATAGCCTCTTTCTTCTTCTAGAAGGACCAAAATATGATGACACACTCCACAAACCATGGTCTTTTGCACATTAACCCTTCCTGATCTTCTACACAAGTTAAGTATATAATAAACACAAGTTCCTGTCTTGATTTACTGAGGGAAAAATAATTTAATTGTATACTTCATTAACAAAAGGACACCTGTCAGGAAGTCTTATGCTACCATGCAAATAAAGAAGTACCAAAATCAAGGAATAAAGTTCTGGGTAATAACACATTTCTGGATCACAATGAATTTGATTAAGCTATTGTAAACCATGCCCACAGGTTCACTCCAGACATTCTGACGGTCCGTATGTTTCTGCCTGTGCTAAGTTCAGTAATAAGAATCTCATACAGTCTCAAGTCGCAACCCTGAGTTCATTTGAGAACTATAGAAACAAACTCAAAACAAAATTCCACTTCATAGAATCACAGGATCATTTAGGCTATAAGAGACCTTTTAAGTTCATCAGCTGTTAACCCAGCAGTGATAAGTAACCACTAAATCATGTTCCTCAGTTCAACATGTCTGTATCTTTTAAATATCTCTGTGGATGACAACTCAACCAGTTGTCTGGGAAGCCTGTTCCACATCAACTGGATTTAATTCCATTACCACCTTTCAGGGGACCCAGCTATCCAGTCAGTTCCTTTACCCAGTGAAGTGTATGCTCATCTATGTCATGAGAAGCCAGTTTATTCAAAAGAATGCTGAGGGAAAAGGTGTCAAAGCTTTTATTGAAATGCCAGCAGTTTCACTCGTTCACTAAGGCGATCACCTTGTCCAAAGAAGGAGATCAGGTTAGTCAAGCAGGACCTGCCTTTCATAGAATCATGCTGACTGGGTCTGATCATCTGGTTGTCCTGTATGTGTCATGTAACCCCACTCAAGATGACCTGCTCAGTAATTTGCCCCAGCACCAAGGTCAGACTGGCAGGCCTGTAGTTAGCCAAGATCCTTCTTCCAGCATTGTTTTCCACCCTCCAGAGAATTGGGACATTGTATGTTACACAAGACTGCTGAAAATTGCTTCAAGTGGCTTGGTAAGCTTTTCCAACAGAACCCTCAGTACCTTTGAGTGGATACGCTCGGGTCTTCCAAAAGTTAAGCAGTTTCATCCTAGCCCTGAGGAGAAGAATCTTGGAGTCCTGGTGGACAGTAAGTTGGGCATAAGCCAACAGCATACCCTTGTTGACAAGGAGGCAAATAGTATTCTAGGGTGCATTAACAAGTGTGGCCAGTAGTACTAGAGAGGTCATCTTCTCTCTCTGTACTCTGCCCTAGTGAGACCAAATCTGGAGTACGGTGCATAGTCCTGGGCTTCCCAGCTCAAGAGAGACAGGGAACTACTTACAGAGTACAGTGAGGGGCAGCAAAGGTGACTTGGGGCCTGGAGCATCTCTGTTAACAAGAAAAGGCTGAGAGCTGTGACTGTTTAGCCCA
This sequence comes from Rhinopomastus cyanomelas, assembly GCA_013400115.1. Classification (NCBI taxonomy): domain Eukaryota; kingdom Metazoa; phylum Chordata; class Aves; order Bucerotiformes; family Rhinopomastidae; genus Rhinopomastus; species Rhinopomastus cyanomelas. Next base: position 12,324 of record VXBP01009029.1, on the reverse strand, counting down.
GAGAGAGGACTGAGAGGAAACTTTATCCATGTGCATAAACACTCAAAGGGTGGGTGCAGGGAGGATGGAGTCAGACAGTTTTCAGTTGTGCCCAGTGACAGGACAAGGAGCAGTGGGCACAAGCTGAAACACAAGAAGTTTCATTTAGATACAAGGAAAACCCTCTTTACTGTGTGGATGACAAAGCACTGTAGCAAGCTGTAGCAAGCTGCCCAGAGAGGCTGTGAAGTCTCCTTCTCTGGAGATACTCAAAACCCACCCGGATGCAGCCCTGTGCAATGTGCTCTAGGCAACCCTGCTTTAGCGGGTATTGGCTTAGATGATCTCTAGATGACCCTTCCAATTCTAACAATTCCGTGATGCCGTAACATACCTTGAAGAGCACATGTGCAATGTAGAGTTGAAATAACTGAGGTGTTTTCATAGATATGAAAATACATGAACCACACTAGAGAATTCTTATGCATTCACGGCATGATGTCTGAATCCTTCTTTCTCAGTGAAAACAGTATTATTTAATAACTCACAGCTTCCTGAATTAATTCAAATGAGCTCCCAAGCCTTAAGACCCACGTCTTTCCAAGCAGGCTCACTAAATTAAGGAGACATACCCTATTAACTGAGAGAGCTTTTGATATATGCTCAAAAAATGATAGAGATGAATGACTAAGGATATCCCAGGTGTCCATGCACAAGACTGAGGAGTTTGCTTAGATGACCAGACACATGAACTTTTAGCTCCAGAAAAGACTTTGCATTATGGGGACAACAATGTTAGAGAAGGGTTAAGTGAAGTATCTGGCAGGTCATCCTGAAAAGAGCTGGGTGTAGAGGTCTAGCTATACACACATTTTCTTAGCTAGCTCTTTCTAACCAGTGCTGCAATGGAGATGAATAATTTTAGCTGATGGGACTACTTGACCTTACACACTAAAGACTGGCAGTAGACTAAAGAGAGAAGGCCCTTAAAGACATTCAAGCCTCTTAACTCCAATAATAGCTGGGAGGTTTTCTACACACTAAGCTCTGTTTTCAAGTGACTGTAGATGCTGACTGGGCAAACCATTTAGAGAAAATACTATTTCAGGAAGTTGTTTCAGCTTACTTCTTTATAAATAAGCTCAGATGGACAGCATAAGGCTTTTATTTTTTGCACAGAGGTTAAAGTTTAGCAGTCTCCTCTAGACATGGAGACAGCACTATGGCCAAGACACCTTCAAGGATGCACAACACTACAGAAACTTTTCCTGGTAAGCAAACCGCTCGATTTGTGAACAGCATTTCAATATTACCGCACTTTCTTTAGCACAAATAAGTCAACTTAGTTTCCAGTTGAGTTTACAGATTTGTCTGCAAGGTTTCTCCCACTAGTATGGCTGGCAGGCTTCCCTCACAAGCACACCCTGCCTCCTGTCACCTCTAAGCACTAAGCAGAGTCAACAACTGTCAGAATGTATTACAGGCAACCGAGGCTGAGACCATTCTACACAGAAAAAAAAAAACCAAAGAAAAACGTGTCCTGAGCCTGAGGAACACAGTAAAAATTCAAATAAAAGAATACTCACCAAAAATACTGCAACTGCAACTGAGTAAGTCAAGAGGAATGCAAAAGAGCAAGCCCACTCCCACTGACACAAACAGACAAAGGACAGACATGCCCCCATGCTGCTAAGGACAAAAGGGTTGTATGTGTGTGCTGGACAACATGTAAGTAAACCACTACACAAGTATATATACCATTATAAAAAAGATACACTTTGCAATGCCAGAATGAGCAATGTAAAGCCACATCTTCATTTATCACACATTGTGATAACAGTTATAATCAAAGAGCAAATTCCTAAAGCACCAATACTGTCTGGAAAGGAACTTGAGAAAAAGCTTCCTTGAAATTAGAATTTCTAATCTGAAAACATGTCCTTCACTTTGAAGGTTACATTCACAACTAGCATATGCAGCTATTTTCTGACATGCCTCTGCAAGGTAGGGACAGGAAATGTGCAGGACAATCTGGTATTTAAAGCCAGTGACAGCCTCCTCCTACATGGCTAACAGGAAAAGTCTAGCACCATGACTCTTGTTATCAAACAGGTCCTTCCACTGAGGCGACTCTAAAATCACAGAATCATAGATTCTTTCTGGTTGGAAAAGACTTTTGGGATCACTGGGCCCAACCATCAACCCTACTCAACAAGTTCACTCTTAAGCCATATCCCACAACACTACATCTAAGCAACTTTTAAACACAATCGGGGATGGTGACTCAACCATCACCCTCAGCAGTCCATTCCAGTGCCTGACCACTCTCTCCGTGAAGAATTTTTTCCTTATTTCGAAATTAACCTACATTGTTGAAGCCTGAGGCCATTATAAAATACACTGATCAGAACTATCATTCTGATTCAGTGAGATTTCTTCAGAAATGTGATGCATGAACTCTTTCAGATCTGATTTAAATATATAACACAGAAGGTACCTGCTGTGCATTGGAAAAGACATCCAGACAGTTGTGATCTGAAGGAAAATCTGAGAGCTAGTTTGATGGCCTTTTATTTTACAGCAAGCTCCCTTTTATATGGTCTCTTGCATACCCCAGTAAATTTCCATTTCACCGTGTAGTAGGCAGGCCCAGGAGCTCTGCCAACCCATCTGTAAGACTATGCTTAAGCACTGAGAACATGGGGAGTTGCTATCTCTCTCAAGGACTGACTGGCTAGTGTTTTGTCTAAGACCCCGAGAACAAAGTCCCTGATCCTGCTGGAGGCAGGGGTGATGAACAACAGCCTTGGCAGCAGGGATAAAAGGAGAGATTCAAATGATACACGGTGGCCATCAGCCCTCCCCAGCCTGTAGCTGGGGTGAGATACTGACAAAAGGACTGCTGAATACACCAAAAATCTCAGAAGCTGAGAAAGTGAAGATGGACAGATCACCTGTCACAATCACCATACTCTCCACTGTCCATGAAGCTAATTGTGCTAAGAAACTGACTTGAGAAGATGGCCAGAGAAACCAAGTAGCTTTTCCAGAGATCTATGGAACTAAGCAGCAAGGCGGGGCAGGGAGACAGAGCCTGAAGTCCTGAGTGATGATCTGACCTCTTAACTATCTTCTCTCCCTTTCCCTTTTCCTCTCCTCTACTCTCTGAGTTGAGCATCTAGTAACCGTAGGGATTTCCATGCCTTCTGAGTTCAGAATCTGATAATTTTAGTAAGCTTTGACTTTCATGTGGACCTATGATGTAAGTCTCCTTAATTTGACCCCAGGTGAATCCACGCACCTGAGTCATTCCCTCTCTCAATGATGGGGATGTGACAGATCAGCAGAAACCTCACAATGTACTGAAGTTTTCCTAAGAGTTCAGAGAAGTTAGTTTTAACATACAAGAAGTTTCACAGGTTTGTCAAACAGGAACAAGAAAAGATAGTGTCAAATGGAGTCTGACTTAATTTTTTGGATCATATGTCTAACCACTCAACAGTAAGACTGAGTCTCAGGAACATTGAGTTATAGCCTTTTCTAGCACTGTGTTTGGACAGCAGAGGATCTTGCAGATCTTGTGTCCTTAACTGGTTCATTTCCACATGTACCCACATACAACACATCAGAACATCTGTCCTCTGAACTTCATTCTAAATGGCTAGTGGCTCTGTACTTAGTATTAAGATACCCACAAAATAAAACTCTTTGAACGAACACTAATTTCTTCAGTGAGCACAGCAAAAGAAAGCTTTCACAATGCTGGAGCTTATGTGCAGGAGAGAGCTCATAAGGCTTGCATGAAACTGTGCTAGCTTTCATTCCCAAAAACTACCAGCCTCCTTCATCATCTGCTCCATGCGCAAAGTACATTCCAGCTCAGAAATTTCGTGGCACAGAAATCCCTTCCTTGAGAGTAAAAAACTGCAAGAGCCAAAGTTGCTCAAAGAATTTAAATTATTACTACAGCAATCCTCCTTTTCTCTATGTTGACTCATTTAATTCACTCTTAGCACTGCAGTGAAAACATAGCTGCCAGACGTAGTAGTATGTAGTGGCCAGTTTGCTAAGAGAGTGAATACCACCCAGGAACAGACTCAGAAAACAACAGCCTTAACCCTATTTCTGTCAGTTCAATCACCCTTTGTTGTTTCTACCTTTCTAAGTATTTCGTTCCGCTGTATGCAAACTTTTGCAAAACATAAAAGATGAAGAACATTCTGAGAAATACATACTGTTAAAAGAAAATAACAAAGTATCCTATCTGTCAACTAGGCAAGTCCATTCTTGTCTAAAAATACTTCTATCTTCCTGTTTGTAATGACAGACTTCAACTTGTAAAAAACTCCCCAAAAACACAAACACCCAAAACCCATGAAACAAAACCCACACAAATTTTGCCTTTCTTTTCTCAGGTTTTTCCCAGCTGCTACCTTCAAGACAACAGCCTTTGGGAGCACCATTCCAGAAATCCGAAGAGATGAAACTACAAACACTAAGCTTTCCTGCTCTGTGCAAAGCCTCCTCCTCCTCATAAAAAGCAGGTAAATGTACTCCAGCCTGAAGAGCATTTCTGCACAGTATCAGCCCGTATAATATCAAAGTGCTTAAGCACACTAAAGAGTATGTTCGGGTATCACATGTTCCTTAGAAACATGCTTCCATCTCTGTTTAACATCTGTATTGATAATCTCGATAAGGACATAGAGTGTGTCATTAGTAAGTTTGCAGATGTCACCAAGTTAGGTTCATTTACCAGAGGGTGGGGAGGCTCTTCAGAGACACTTGGATACATGGGAATAATGGGCCAATGTTAATGGCATGAGCTTCAATAAGGCTAAATGCCAGGTCCTGCACTTGGGCCACAAGAACCCCCTGCAACACTACAGGCTTGGGGAGGTGTGGCTGCAGAGCTGTCTGGCAGAGAGGGACCTGGGGGTTCTAATGACAGGAAGACAAATTCAAGCCAGCAGTGTGGCCAAGAAGGCCAATGGCATCCTGGCCTGTATTAGAAATAGTGTGGCCAACAGGAGTAGAGGGGTTATTGCCCCCTGTATTTGGCACCAGTGAGGCCACATCTTGAGTATCGTGCCCAGTTTTGGGCACCACAATACCAGAGAGACATGGAGGTGCTGGAGCAGGTGCAGAGGAGGGCAACTAAGGTGGTGAAAGGCCTAGAGAATAAACCTTATGAGGAAAGACTGAGAGAGCTGGGGCTCTTTAGTTTGAAGAAGAGGAGGCTGAGAGGAGATGCCATCACTCTCTACAACTACTTGAAAGGATGTTGTGGAGAGGTTGGTGCTGGTCTCTTCTCACAAGCAATTAGAGACAGAACAAGACTTAATGGGTTCAAGTTACAACAGGGTAGGTTTAGACTTGGTATTAGAAAGAATTTTTTCACAGAAAGGGTGGTCAAGCACCGGAATGGGCTTCCCAGGGAGGTGGTTGAGTCTCCATCCCTCGTTACGTTTAAAGATCGATCAGATGAGGTGTTGAGGGATGTGGTTTAGGGGTGAACTTGTAAGGTAGGGTAGATGGTTGGACTTGATGATCCCAGGGGTCTTTTCCAACCAGAGTGATTCTGTGATGCTTATGTATTCAGTTGCTTTCAAATTCAAGACAATTATCATTCCCCATTTACTTTCTCCATGTCTCTTATTACTTTATGTTGTACAGTTAGGCTAGTGGTTGGACTCATTTATCTTGAAAGTTTCTCCAATCTAAATAGTTATATGACTGTATGTTTCCACACCTAAATCATCTAACCTTTTACTTGTATAGAATTTATTACTTATCTTCGCTCCTCATCCTTCTGAATAATGCTTTCACACTGTCTGATCTCCCAGCGAGTTTTCATTTGTGTCTTTTTTTGGGTGGGAAAGGCACACCTGATTTTATGAAATATGAACATGCTTACCCAGTGAGTACAGTGTAAGCTACTTCGTTCTCACTTTACAAGAACAGAGACAGGGCCTTCTTTTCTGGGAAGCCTGTTGCCTCCCTGGGGCTCAAATTAGAGATGTCACCAAACAATCAATTGACACAGTAGAGCTCTCAGACAGTTACCCAGTCCAACTCTTTAATGTGGATACTACTGATTTTGAAACAAAAAGTCTAAGGCCAATCAAAAGAGATTTAAAGGCCCTGGGAAGAATGCTACAAAATTCAGGAGCACAGGCAGTGTTTTTCTCAGTTCCTGCAGTACGAGAGAGACAATGGAAGAATCAGATGAGCCTGAGATACAAGTACCTGGCTCTAGAACTGGTACCTCTACCAAAACTTTGCGATTTAGAACCATGGAAAAACCTTTGAGGCATAAGTTAGGCGTCCCACTTTCCTAGGGTGAAATTGGGGTGCTCAGCTCACTCCCTGAAATGCCTGTAAACCAATGCACAGAGCATGGAGAATAAGCAGGAGGAGTTAGAAATCTGTGTTCAGTCAGGAGATCATGATCTGGTTGCAGGAGGACTGGACTGAATGATCTTTCAAGGGTCCCTTCCAATCCCTAGCAATTCTATGACATGGTGGGACAGCTCACATGATTGGAATGTGCTCATGGACTGCTATGTCCTTTTCAGGAGGGATAGACCAGCAAGGCAAGGTGGTGGAGTTGCTCTTTATGTGAAAGAGCAACTGGAATGTACTAAGCTCTGTCCAGGTGCAGATGAAGAGAGAGTTGAGAGTTTGTGGGTGCGGATTAAGGGGCAGGCTGGCATGGGTGATACTGTTGTGTCTATTACAGGCCACCAGATCACAAGAAGAAAGTGGATGAGGCCTTCTACAGGCAGCTGACAGCAACCTCCCCTGGTTGTCATGGGGGATTTTAAGTACCCCAATATTTGCTGGAAGTCCTACTCAGATACCCACAGTCCAGGAAGTTCCTTCAGTGCATAGGCTGACAACTTCCTGATGCAAATGGTTGAGGAGCCCACTAGGAGAAGACTGCTGCTGAATCTTACATTCACCAACAAAGAGGGTTTGGTTGAGGGCATCTTTGGTTGCAGTTACCATGGAGTTCATTCAGGATCTTATATGTCAAGAACAGAATACCTAGCAGGGCCACAATCCTAGACTTCAGGAGGGCAAACTTTGGCCTTTTCAACCAATTGCTAGGGAAAATCCCATGGGATAGGGTACTGGCCGGTAAAGGGGCCCAAGAGAGCTGGTAAACATTCAAAGATCATTTCTTGAAGCCCAAGGACATAGTATTCCAACAGGTATGAAGTCAAGAAAGGGAGCCCGAAGACCTGTGTGGTTAAACAAGTTGCTGCTGGTCAAACTGAAGAGGAAAAAGAAAGTCTACAGGTCATGGAAGGAGGGGATGGCAACTTAGGATGATTGTAAGTTTCTAGTGAGAGGATGTAAGGATGCAACTAGGAAAGCCAAGGCATTCTTGGAATTAAACCTTGCAAGAGAAGTCAAGGGCAACAAAAAGGGCTTCTTCAAATACATTGCTGGTAAAACTAAAGCTAGAGGAAATGTAGGCCCTCTGTTGAATGAGGCAGGTGCTCTGGTGACAGAGGATACAGTGAAAGCAGAGATACTGAACACCTTCTTTGCCTCTGTCTATACTCCTGGAGGCTGTCCTGATGAGCCCCAGACTGCTGAGGCCCCAGAAGAAGTTGGGACAAAAGAGAAGTTTGCCCTGGTTGATGAGGACTGGATTAGGGATAAGTTAAGCAAACTGGATGTACATAAACCCATGGCTCCAGACAGGATGCACCTGCGTGTACTAAGGTGTAAGTCATTGCTAGGGCACTCTCTATCATCTAAGTCATGGGGATGAGGAGCGGTGCTTGGAGACTGGAGAATAGCAAATGTCACTCCAATCTTCAAAAAGCGTAAGAAGAACAATCCAGGTAACTATAGACAGGTCAGCCTCACCTCCATCCCAGGAAAGGTGATGGAACAACTTGTCTGACACTGTCTCTAGGCACATCAATAGTCACTAGGGACAGTCAGGATGGCTTCAGCAAGTGGAAGTCATGCTTCACCAACCTGATAGCCTTTATGAGGACATAACCAGGTGGACAGATGACAGCAAATCAGTAGATGTAGTCTATCTTGACTTCAGTAATGCATTTGACACGGTGTCTCACAACATCCTTGTGGCCATGTGGTCTGGACAATAGGGTAGTGAGGTGGATCGTGAGCCGGCTGCAGGATAGAAGCCAGAGAGTAGTGGTCAATGGGACAGAGCCTAGTTGGAGGCCTGTATCTAGTGGAGTCCACCAAGGGTTGATACTGGGACCAGTCCTATTCAATCTATTCATTGATGACTTGGATGAGGGATTAGAGTACTGTCAGCAAGTCTGCTGATGACAACAAGCTGAGAGGAGTGGCCGACACCCCAGCAGGTTGTGCTGCCACTCAGCAGGACCTGGACAGACTGGAGAGCTGAGCAGGGAAAAATTTAATGAACTATAACAAGGGCAGTGTACAGTCTGGCATCTGCGCAAGAACAACCCCAGGTACCAGTCAGCATTGGGGAATGACCTGTTGGAAAGCACTGTAGGAGAAAGAGACTTGAGTGTCCTGGTGGACCTAAGGATGATCAGGAGCTAGCAGTATGCCCTTGTGGCAAGAAGGCCAACGGTTTCCTGCGGTGGATCAGAAGCGGAGTGGTTAGTAGATTGAGAGAGGTTGCCCTGCCCCTCTGCTCTGCCCTAGTGAAACTGCATCTGGAATATTCTATCCAGTTCTAGGACCTGCAGTTCAAAAAGGACACCTAGAGGGACCTGGATAGACTGGAGAGGTGGGCACAAGCCAACCTCATGGGGTTCAACAAGACCGAGTGTAAGGTTCTGCATCTGGGTTGAGGCAATCCTCAGCACAAATACAGGNTAGGATGTCAAGTAGCAACAGGACATGGGAGAATGGAGCAAAGCTGGAGATGGGTAGATTTAGAGTGGATGTGAGGAGGAAGTTCTTCACTGTGAGAGTGGTCAGAGCCTGGAATGGGTTGCCCAGGAAGGTGGTGGAGCCCTGTCCTTGGAGATGTTTAAGGTCAGGCTGGATGAGGCTGTGGCCTGCCCATAGTAGGGGAGTTGGAACAGGATGATCCCTTCTAATCCAGACTGACTGTGTGACTTGGTCTAGGTGATGCTACTGTGGCAGGGGGATTGGACTACATGATCTTTCGAGGTCCCTTCCAATCCCTAATGATTCTATGATTCTATGAACTGCTGGAGAGGGTACAGTACAGAGCCACAAAGATGATGGAGTGGAACATGTCCTTGATGTGGAAAAGCTAAGAGATATAGGTATCTTTAACCTGGAAAAAAGGAGACTAAGGGGTGACCCGTATATGTTGATAACTGTATGAATGGTGGGTGTCAGGAGGATGGAGCCAGGCTCTGCTCAGTGTCACATAATGATAGGACAAGGGGCAATGAGTGTGAGCTGGAACATAGAAGGTTTCACATAAATATGAGAAGGAACTTCTGTGCAGTGAGGGTTACAAAGCACTGGAAGGGGCTGCCCAGGGAGGTTGTGGAGTCTCCTTCTCTGGAGACATTTAAAACCCATCTGGACATGTTCCTTTGAGACTTGATCTAGGTGATCCTGCTGTGGTGGGGTATTGGACTAGATGATCTTTCAAGATCCCTTCCCATCCCTAACATTCTGTGATTCTGCGGTTCCATGGTTATTATGGGGACTGACAGGATCCATCTGTCCCAAATAGGAGAAAGGTATCTTTGGTCGTAAGCTGTCATGACTGATTGAGAGGACTGTAAAATAGAATTGTTTGACAAGTGGATGGCACAAGAGAGCTGAAGCCAAATGTTAGCATGCCATAACCTGAGGACTCGGGGGCACAGTGTGAAATGCCTGTACACCAATGCTTGTAGTACGAAAAATAAACAGGATGAACTGGAAGCACTGGTCAGTCTCTACAGCTATGATGTCACTGGTGTTAGCAAGAGTTGGTGCAATAAGTCTCATGACCAGAATGCTAGGCTGGAGAGGTAGAGCCTTTTGGAGGGACAGGCAGGGCAGCTGAGACAGCTGAATTGCACCATATGTAAGGAGACTTTGTTAGTGTCTTCCCGTTATAGGACAAAAGGAAATGGCCTCACACTGCTCCAGGGAAAGGCTAGGTTAGACACTAGGAAAAACTTACTTTCCTAAAATAGGTCTTTTCCAACCTAAACAATTCTATGACTTAGAGTTAGTGATGATATGGGTTATCATTTCAGTTAGACTCTGGGTGTGGAAGAGAGGGGTGGAAAACAAAGTAGATCCTGCATTACCAATGACCCAGAAGACAGAAAATAGCACTAATGTGTTATTCTACATGCAATTAAGAAAAAATCTCAAAATTGGAAGCCTTAGTCCTTACAAGAGACTTCACAACCCAGACACCAACTGGGAAAGCCATATTGCTGTGACTAGCAAGTCTGGGAAATTTTTGATGTCTGTGTATATGATTCTATGAAAATTTGGTCTTACAACAAAAGCCCAAGCATAGCAGAGCTACAAAACTTTGGCTCAGAATTCTCAAACAATTGCTAAATTGTGTGAAAAATCTGTACAAAGGAGTAAGATGGCAGTAGGATGGCGAAAAGGAGAATCATTAACTGCTCACAGATGCATAACAAAGTAATTGATCACACTGAAAGGGCGTAAGATTCTGTCTGAAAAAAGCAAAGGTAATAACACCACCTGTTATTACTGATTTCAAATCACTATTCTTTCAGTAAATGGAAGGAGACAATTCAGTAACACTGCAGATCTGACCAGCAGAGCTGCTGATGCAGACTCTTCTCTCCTGACTGAAGCCTGTCGGGACAGAAAAGACTTTTTTGGTATTATATAAGGGTGGTGAGCTTATTTATTCTCAACCCAATTGCTCATTAAGGTTTGGCCATTATCTGCGAGTGCCACCCACTATGTAATTACTTTGTGCTTTGGCATTTAGCTGTGCAAAATACAGTTGCTGCTACAAGCAAGTTGCTCAAGCAAGCTAACTTTAAAGGGCGGTAACAGATTGGTGGAGAACAAGGTCAGCCTCAGTCCTTTGTTAGCAGGATTCGTATGAGAAGGCCTGGATCCGAGCTCAAACTTCTCCATGCCAGAGCTGTGACTATGGGTTATGTAAGTCAGTAAACTGAAACGGGCTTTACAGGCTCATTAACAGTTCTCTACAATAAGACTGACTATGCCAAGAAAACTTGATAGTCTGATTGCTGCAGTACTGTGACTGACACATTAAAATGGTTCCACAGATTTAATGACTGCTTATTTACACTAAAATGACTTTATTTGCTTGCTAGAAAGCAGAGATAGACCCAACACATAACAAGCAAATGGACAATGAAAACAGACCAAAGATTCTGAATGAGTAGTTAATGTTTCATCTGGAACATCAGCCATGAGAAAAACTAACAAGATTCTGCATGTAACAGCATGCTCTGTGGACAACACAGGAATCAATTCCATTACCAAAACAAACTGCTGCTGCTGTCTGCATAGGACACTGATGTCTAGTAAGATGTTACAAATGCATTTTGTACACAGGCTAGAGTACCACTCTCACATGCAAACGGTGTAATTCTCAAAGAGCTATTATTCAGCGAAACTTTTTTGCATTTGTATTGCATGAGAAACACTTAGCAGTATGTATATCAAGAGGCACTTCAAGCAGATAGCCTCAATTCTTCAATACTCTTCTGGCACTACAGTTCAACAGATGTGGATGAAGTCGGAAGTGTTGATTGGCATGTTAAAAGTAAAGCTAAACAAAGCCTTGATGTGAAGTTGCATTATGCCCTAAATGATTCCTAAGTGCAGAAGAAGAGATAAAGAACAGCAATTGGAGACCCATTACACAGTGGTTACAGCAACTCAGAGGCAGACCTGTAAGAGGAAGCTTAGCCTGGTATCAGCTCCTAGTAGAACAAAGTCATTCCTAACAGACACAGGGGCGGAAGGCAGAACGAAGTTTGAGCTGTACCTTCTTCCTCCACCGTTACCGCATTTAATAAGCCTAACTTCCACAGCAAAATTCCATAACCTTAAGATTTGAGAATGACCTGTGGAAAAGTCAATAGAAAGACAGTAACTGTGAATAAGCCTAATCCTGTTCATGCAGGATTTGCTGGTGGTTTACAGATTTAAGGAGAGGTAAATCCTCCCACAAGAAAAGCATAAAATACAATGTCAGGGGCTGGGTGGGGGGGAAGTTTCATCAGGTACTCTTCGACTGTCAGTGTTAACAGTCAGTGAAATCCATAGCACTTGATCCAGGAGGCCACTGAGCCTGATCTCCAGAACAAAGCTAGTCCATCCAACAGTGATATTGGGGGTGTTGTTTCATAGAATCATAGAATCACTACGGACTGG
>VXBP01009028.1:146991-184809 GCA_013400115.1 Rhinopomastus cyanomelas | reverse complement strand
CCAACCCCTAACATCCTATGATCCTATGAAAATAGGAGTAATTTAAATTATATAAGAAGTGCAAAAGCAATGTTTAAAACATATGTGATAGATAGTTTCCAACAAGTTATGAAGCTCATTTCCTGTTTTGCTTTTGAGTTACTTTGCTTCCTTAGATTGTTTAGCAACTGATTATGATATTTTCTCCGTATGCACTAGTTACCTTCTTTTGTGTGCCATGGTGTTATATACATAAAAGGATGTGCACTTTTATGTGTGTTTCTGTATTTACATATGAAGATCTCAAGTTCATACTACTATATCTCTTCCTCGACCTTGAACCAGTGTTTAATTGCTTCACCAGTCTAACCAATTAAAAACAATTTCCAATTTCTTTTGCAAATACCTTGTGCTTAAATATCACTAATGCATTTGTCAGACTGGCATATATTAAAAAATTTCACAGGGAAGAAGAATAGAAAGAATTTATTTTTTACAATCAGTTTTTGTAATCTGTACTTTCCTCATAGAGGTGAAAGCTTATCTCACCGTACAACAACAGTTATAATTTCACCACAACTATTCATCACAACCGGTATTTTAAAGCTGCAAATCATCCCTTTCTGAGACTACAAAGTAAGCAGGCAGTTGGCCTTTCCTTTAATACCATCCTTAAAAAAACCCAGCTGCCAGCAAGTTATAGGTTTATCTCACATACGTGAGAGTACTCCAATAAATCACTTCTGCTTGTAGCAGGCATAAATGATGAGGCTTTTATAATCATGAAATAAGCCCAGTAGTTCACTGCTGTCCCCAGAAGAATGAAAATCACTGTGTCTCATTCTGTTTGTGTGGATGTACGGGCTTCTTGTTTCTCCGGCCCTGGTGTTACACTTAGCCATGTTGCTGGTATGTACCTTGCACACCAGAAATGTTTCTTACGAGTTAAGAAAAGTTGGAGTGTTTTGTTAATTTCTGACACCTTTCCCTGAGAAAGAATCAAATGTACTTCAGGTAGTTGAACTCCCTAAAATAATTACAGTGTTTTCAAATGCTTTGACACTGCAAGAAGTACATGAAAACCATTGGAATGGAGTCTATGAAGAAAGTTTATCTTAATTCTCTTTTGGAACAATTATGGTGATTAGATACACTGATACTTTTGTATCCTTAGAACCACAATATTTGTAGAGCAATGATTAGAAGGAGTTTCTTACTGGAAATAGATCTAAAACTATGGTTTTGATGACATTCTTAGCAAAACATTTGTGCTATAAGCAAGATAATGATGACAGATATCAAGGTCACTGTAATTACTTTCTATATTTGGATTAGTATTACCCGAGGTCTTATACACATACTGTCTACAAACATCAATCTTTTGCTGTCTTCCTAAGGAACAGACTTTTTGCTTTTACGTTATCTTTAGGTTAACTTTAATGCACGTGCCAAAATAGAATCATGGAATCATGGAATGGCCAGGATTGGAAGTGACCTTAAAGATCACCTAGTTCCAAGGCCCCTGCATATGCAGGGACACCTTCACTAGATCAGGTTACCCAGGGTCCCAGACAACCTGGGCTTGAACACTTCCAGGGGTGGGGCAACCACACCTTCCTTTGGGCAACCTGCTCCAGCATCTCACCACCCTCACAGGAAAGAAGTTTTTCCTAATGTCCAATCTAAATCTCCCCTCTTCAAGTCTCTAATCCTTTCCTCTTGTCCTCTCACTATGCATCCGTTTGAAAAGTCCTACCCCAGCTTTCTTGTAGTCCCTTTCAGATACTGGAAAGCTGCTAGGTCATCTCAGATGGTGCCTCCTCTTGTCCAGGCTGAACAACTCCAACTTACCTCCTCATAGGAGAGGTGCTCCAGCCCTCTGATCATTTGAGTTGTTCTCCTCTGGACACATTCCAGGAGCTCTACATCTACCTGATGTTGGGAACTCCAGAACTGGACACAGTACGCCAGGTGGCGTCTCACCAGTGCAGAGTAGAAGGGGAGAATTATCTCCCTCAAGTGACTGTCAGCGGTTCTTTTGATGCAGCCCAGGACATGGGTGGCTTTCTGGGCTGCAAGTGCACACTGACAGCTCTTGTTAAACTTCTGGGCCACCACAATCCCTCAAGTCCTTTTCCTGAGGGCTGTCCTCAATCCTTTCTCCTCCCAGTCTGCATCTGTGCATGGGATTCCTCGATCGAGTTGCAGAACCTTGCACTTGCTCTTTGTGAACTTCACGCAGTTTGCATGATCCCACTTCTCTAGCCTGTCAAGGACCCTCTAGATGGTCTCCCTTCCCTCCACAGTTTGGTGCTGTCAGCAAACTTACTGAGAGTGCATTCAATTCACTGTCCATGGCATCAACAAAGATGGTAAATAGCACTGGTCTGAGTACTGACCTTTGAGGAATACCCCTCGTCACACTTCTCCATTTGGACACTGAGCCATTGATCACAACATTTTGATTGTGACCATCCAGCCAGCTCCTTATCCAGTGAGTGGTCCATCCATTGAATCCATATGGTTCCAGTTCAGAGATCAGAATATTGTGTGAGAGAGTGNGATACATCCTCTTTTTTTCCCCTAATTCCTTCAGGGAATTCCCCTAATTCCTGATGAACATCCAGGAAGATCAATCCAGGTAGACAATTTCCTGATGAACATCTGTAAATAAGGATTTAAACAAGAAAATGGTCTCACGTTTCTTTTTGTTTTCTAAATTCAGAAGGTGTAGCATAAAACAATAAACTAAATTATAGTGTTAAATCTGCAAATATGAAAACTCAGAAATGCAGATTGTGGAAGCACATTTTATCCAAGAATGTTGTATAGCAGAAAGTATGTAGCATTGGGAAAGGAACTGTTGTGTCATATTCTTATTTACATTTCTGATACTTCTGAAATGTATAGATAGCTATTTGCTTTTATCTTTTCATATCAACCTCAAACTGCTTGCATACGTTCTATCATAATCATTTTAATAGGAAGTGAATTTTATTCTAATGGCATAGAGCTTTTAATTTTCAGGCCCAAGTTGCTGGATTTTAGCTGTGCTTGAGGCTGATATGGGAACCTTATGTGAACAGTGCTTCAGAACTATACATACATCCTGACAGGACTAAATCAACAGAGGTAGTAGTGTGCTGGTTCAAAGGCACGCATAAATGAAAAGTACTTCAAAGCCAAACTAATGCAGTCCTCCGAGTGGTGAGCTAAATGTAATACGATAACAAAAGACAAGATCAGCAAAATAAGCCTTACTCCTTCAGATTCTTCGTTTTAATGCTATAAAGTGCCTGGACACAGTAAATTCAGTGCTCCCACCCCAACATATCTCCTTCTGAATTATTTGTCTTTGAAATTACTAATTTTTTCCTCCAGTTGTGTCGCAACATCCAGCTGATGTTATAAATAAACAGCTCTTTCAAATGTCATTGCCTAACATCATCCTATGCACTGATCATGGAATAATGCTTCCAAGTTTCTATTGCATTGTGAACTAGATGTTCCTGGCCTAAAATGTGTGTAGCTTGTGGTAATTTTGTATGAGCACTCTTGAGTCCATCATGTTTTACAGCTTCTGCATCATCAGTCACCAATTTAAATCTTCTGCCATTTTCATAATGGCAGCATGGCAGTAAAGTAATGATAAAATGTTTCTTAAGCTACAAAGTGAAGGAAAAAAATACTCTTTTTCTCAGTGGTGACAGCTTGTCTCTCCCTCTATTTTTCATCCAAACAAATAGAATGTTGTAAATCCTTTCCAGAAGACACAGGCTGGAAGAATTAATCAAAGTTTTGTTTATGAGCTGTTTGGAGCAGATTAAATGTTGTGTTGACAACGCAATTTACAAATTATCTATCAACATCAGCTGAAGCATAGCACCTGATCCTGATGTCAAGGAGACCCAACGAAGGAGCTAAGCAGGTATGGTGATCTCCAAAATAGAGCTTCTGTGGATAGTCCTTGAAATCTAGTACTTGCACCTGAGCACGTGCACTATCACCCAAATATTTCACAATGGATGAGGAATGCTCACTGTGGAGCTACTGCTCATGAATGTTCAAGTGGATCGATTCATTTAAGGGGACAGCTTGTCATGATATAGTGAAAAACATGCTCTGAAGACCTCCAGATTCCTCCAGATTGTATAGTAATTGGTGGTAGCGAATAAATTTTACACATAAAATTTTCATTACCTTTTGGTTCCAGTCTTTGCAAGCATTTTGCGGGATATAGTGAAAAAAGAAACCAACTCCAGCATTTAGCCAGTAGTGTGTTGCCAGCAGGTTGAGTGAGAAGATCCTTTGCTCAGCGCTAGCAAGACACACAGAAGGCTGGGCCCACTTCTACAACAAAGACGGGCTTACTGGAGCTAGTTACAGGAAGGGTAACAAGGGTGACTAAAGGGTTGGAGCATCTGATATATGGAGAGAGGCTGCAAGAGCTGCAATGAAGAGATCATAGGCAATACCTGGCATAGGGGAAGGATAGAAGACAAAGACTGATTCTTAGTACTGTGCAGTGAAGGGTCAAGGGGAAATTAGTACAAACTGAATAAAGAAAATCCTACTTGTAGTCAGACAGTGGAAGAGTTTGCTCAGAGTCTTCATCACTGGAGACACTAAACCCAAACTTTCTTTGTAAGAAATGAAACTATAAGCTTTCAAGTTTTAAACTCACATCCATTGGATCATATTTTCTTACATACTGTTATATTCACATATACATATATGTTTATATAAAACTCTATATTTTTTGAGGGAGATGAAAACATATACAGAGGATTTTATTCCATCAGGTATTACTGAGGCAGGACTTAATTTTTTTCAAAATCAAGACCTGTACTTGAAGTAATTAGTGGTGGTTGATGAGTACAGATGGAGGTTGGATTTCCACTGAGTAACTGGGACATGGGGGAAAGAACCCATAACACTTTCAAGGGTCTTGCACTTCAAAAGAATCAGCACAACTATGACTGTGCAATCCTCAATCAGACATTATTAACTGCAGAATACAGAGACCTAGTAATTGTCTTTTCGAAAAAAAGAAAAAGGATGGTTTCAAAAAGACCTCACTGTGGCCTGTCAATACTTAAAGGGGTCCTACAAGAAAGATGGAGAGAGACATTTTAATAGGGATTATAGTAACAGGACAAAGCATAATGGTTTAAAAGAGGGAAGATTCAGACTCTCTCAATTTTTTTAAAATGAAGGTGATGAAACACTGAAACACACTACTCAGACAGGTGGGAGATGCCCCATCCCTTGAAACATTCAAAATCAGGCCAGATGGGGCTCTGAGAAACCTGATCTAGTTGAAGATCTCCCTGCTCATTGCAAAGGGATTGGACTAGATAACCTTTAAAGCCCCTTTCCAACAAAGGATATCTATAATTTTATGATTCTGTGATGGTTCCACTGAGTATCCCTAGCAGTTACAAAATGTTTCATAAATTTGTTCCTGTAATCCCACTTTCTACTTCAATT
The DNA here is from genome assembly GCA_013400115.1 of Rhinopomastus cyanomelas. Taxonomy (NCBI): domain Eukaryota; kingdom Metazoa; phylum Chordata; class Aves; order Bucerotiformes; family Rhinopomastidae; genus Rhinopomastus; species Rhinopomastus cyanomelas. The sequence continues at coordinate 179,340 of VXBP01009028.1, read as the reverse complement.
TTTTTTCCAGAAACATGTTCAACTACTAGATCTGAAAAATATCTGCTCTTTAATACATCATTTTACTTCAGCTTGTGACCAGAAACATGTATTTAAATATCTGACAGTTTTTCTCTCTTTTTTTTACAATAGTGTCACTCCTACTGTAATTAAATGAGTGTTTTAAAAATTCTTTGAAATAGTTGAAGTAGCAGGACCTTTACTTAAGCACTGGAGTGCCTGGGCTGAAGCTATAACATGGTTAAATATATGCAGCAAACAGCCTCATTTAGTTTTAGTGAAAGTTTGGACTGTGGCCTGTTTATGCTGAGAGGTATAGAGATGAGCAGAGTCAGCAAGTCAGCATTGTATTTGACAGATTTTTGTGTTTGTCACAACATCAAATTTCTAAAATAGCCTTAAAGATGATAGACAAGGTGTTCTTAATGTAAGAGTTTGGCTGACAATAAGTATTGAGTATTTATTAATGGGTGAGAGAAAAAGGGAAAAGAATGCCATGAGATCTGATATGCTTCATCTTCCAGATGTTCCTATAATATGAGACTCATTAAAAATACTAACACTTGAGAATTTTGCAGTGCTCTGCAAACTGATTCATTCCAGTGGTGCTGTATTTCTCTTTGTTTGAATCAGTTCATTTACAGGAGGTGCTGTATTTCTCATTGTTTAAAGCAATTCATTTGTCTGTCCTGAATACTCTTATGCTGCAAGATACTTCAGTTGTGAAAAATATGCCCTTTCTTCATGTTAGTGGCAATGTACTGCAAGCAACAGCATACAAAACAAGCCATGATGCAAATGATTTCATTAGGTTATTAGATTCTTAGAGATTAATATTAACAACAGACAGCACCCCATGTAACAATAGAAGCTTTTCTTTGCAACAGCTATTTTTAAAATGGAGCGTTGTTGTTCATCTTATCATTTAGCACCAGATGAGAGTAATAAGAAAAGCACGTTCTCTAACCAACAGCTGGGAACCCCAGCTTCACAGATAAGAGAGGTTGTGTTAGTTCCAACAAAACCCGAAATGTCCTGAAAATTTTTCTAGGAATAATGGGATCTAAGTAGAAGCGCAAAGGACAATTTAACAGATTTATACAGCCATTAATCTTATGTTTTAAGCTCATCTCAGAAAACGTGGACCCAATTCAGGCTTGCTGTAACTTATGCTTTCTTTTAGATTTCTGAATAATAATACATATTCTTTGGCATTATGAAAAAATTAAATTCAGTGATCAAAACATCAACAATAATGGCTTCGAGAAGAAAAGGGAATTTACCGTAAATTTTTAAGACCGCTTTTCAACTTATTTGTGAAAGAAATACAACACACTCGTCCTTTACTGTAATTCATAAAGTTTTAGAGGATAATTGCTAGACACTGCAGTTAAACTCCTTGAAAATGTAACTAACTATATTGGAAATTAATATATACTCATCTGCCTCCATCATTTTTCCTTCCTGTCTGAGGGATGCTGAACAATGCCATAAAACATCTTAGTCCCCAGGCGACTTTGGTCCACCTTCAGCAGTGCTTCTGCCTCTCTTGGAAGCTTGTGACAATTGAGTATAGCTTGAAAACTACAAGACTTGGTAAGCTTGGGTGCTGAGTAGTTCAAAAATTGTTTCTAAAATTAATCTGATACAGGTGTTACAAAAATAAGTCATTCTACTTGTATACCTTTTCTTATTCCTCCTCAGCAATGGTTCAAATAATTGTTAATATGAAGACAAATGCAGGTAAATGCAGCTGATGATGGCATCTACACTGAATTTATTAAACATGAGATGCTTTTCACACTACTGACTACAAACTGTCCCTGAGTGCAGTGGTAAAGCAGCAATTTGTGACCAATGGTCAGCCTGAATCAGGTTTTTTATTTCAAGCATTAACTTGAAAATCTAGTATAGCTTCTGCTTGTGGTCTTTTAGGTATTAATTTGCCAAGGGAAGAAAAAAGTGCAATGTGGCAGGGCAAAGCGCTTTCCAAAAGAAACACTTGTTATCTTATTTTACACATAGAAACAGGTGATGTGAGGACTGCTCAGTACAGCTATGAGTAAGGAGGGGAAGGATGTGCACTAAGAAGTACAAATCCCAGAAATGCACCAAGTAAATAGAGCACTCTGACCCATACAGTTCCCCATTATAGGGGTCTGTAGAGGAAGGCTGGCATGCTACTTTACATTTGGGAAAAAATAAGGCTTTGAGAAAAACAGCTACAATTACGATTGCAGCTAGAAATAGAGACAACAGATTTTCTATTATTGCATAAATCAGTAAGCTTATAGAATTCATGTGCTAGTAGACAAATGCTGTGACTGCTGTAAAACACAAAACTAAAGGTTAAGTATCTTCAGATAGAAAGAAACACGCGAATTGCCTACATTTTTACAAATACTTATGTGACTGCTTACTGAGTTTACCACAAAACCTCTATATTGAGAATAGTGTTACCTAGGTTGCAAAGTCCAGTACCTCTGAAAGACTGCAGTAACTCATCTTTATGTTTCTCAGCATTTTTACTATAAAAGATTTTTGCTTAGAAAAAGAAACCTTCTTAAGAAAGCTATCATCTGTGTTGTTGATGGCAAATGTTGGAAATACAGCAATAAGAAGCTCTCGAGCTATGGAATTGCCTATTGCCTTTTATCTCTTAAAATTCCATTCATGTTTAGCTAAAGTATCAATTTGCCATTTTTCATTACTAAGGTTATTTTTTTGTAAGGGAAAATTTAGCATTTTGCAAAAGTGCTATTTAGCAGCAACCATTTTAAAGGTCTCCACTTTAAAAGGACTACACACCCGCACTATTACCACACTATTACTAACAGCATAGGAGGTAAAACAGCAGGCATGGTACTTAAAATGCTTGACTTGAGTGGAACACACAGGAGATGTCTGGGTTTTGGATTATTTCTACTGATCACTTGCTTTATCTGACACTTCTGTACTAGAAGTCACTTTCCATAGGCAGCTGATTCACGAGTCTCCTTCACTGGAGACGTTTAAGACCCGCCTGGATGTATTCCTTAAATGACTTGATCTAGGTGATCCTGCTGTGTCAGGGGATTGGACTAGATGATCTTTCGAGGTGCCTTCCAATCCTTAATGATTCTGTGATTCTATGGTTACCAATACAGCAGCTTCCACACTTTAAAACCATGTTGCAATGGTTAAGGCTCTATGGGGAGACTTAATTGACAGAATTCACAGAATCACTCTGATTGGAAAAGACCTCTGGGAACATTGAGCCCAACCATTTACCCTACCTTACAAGTTCACCCCTAAACCATATCCCTCAACACCTCATCCAAAGGACATTTAAACCGAAAAAAACCCTAATTGTACCTAATGAAAAATATTATTAAATTTTTTACCATTGAAGAGAAACACCTATGTTAAAAACCTTGCACGTGTTTCTGGAAGCCAGGCCCTAGAAAGGTTGGGAAAGCCAAATTTATTGTTGCCAAGTGTCCTTGATGCAGGCCTTATACCTATGCCGTGACACACAAAACCCTATGTAGAGAACACTGTCCCTTCAGTGCTGTCAATACACAGATGAGAGCAGAATTAAGATCGTATGGTTTATTACATGCCAGGCACTGCCTGCCTGCATTATTTTCGCACCACACAACTTATTTTTAATTATAGGTTCTTTGTAGTAATTTTAATAATTAGATTAATTAGAATTAGGTGGTTGCATTATAATGCATTTATTAAATATTTGAAGATATTTATCATCTGTCTTTCATAAAGTAGTCATGGATTTTAGAGGATTATGGAATTAGAAAAAAATATCTTATTTATGTTCCCTGCTTCCTCAGTCTTCTTTGTTTAAAAAGAATAAAAGTATAAGTATCCTGCAGAGGTTGGGATGTTTTTCAAAAGAAGAACATTCAGGGAAAAAGGTCCTCTCATGAAGACCAGCTTGCAGGATAAATGTTTTTGATTGTGCATTTTATAGAGAGAATATTTCCTCCATAGCACTGCAATAACAGTCTGGCTTCAAATACTAGGACAATATAAATGAGGAAGATAAATCAAAAGGCATTTTTGGAAACTAAGTTTTTTGGGTATAAATTTTGCCTTTGGATCTTAGAAAAGCGTGAAACTAAAATAGATGCCAGGAGAAGTGTGGTGTGAGTGTCCACAGAAAGTGTTCAACATTTAAATTATGCATTGCGCACAGCAATTAGTTAAGCAACAAATATTTCTTAACCATTACTCATAGGCTAAAATAACCTTTACTAATCCCTAAGAAAATACAAAATGTCCCGCATGATACACATCTTTTAAATAATGCTGTCCAAAAAATCTTAAGAGAAAATACATTTCAACTCATTACTGAAGAGACAAAATAGTTCTTTGTACACCAAGCAGTTTGTTCAGTCGATGTGTACAGTATATTAACATAAATTGGAGCTATGCAGATGTATTGGGACAACTACAAAGACTTTTTAATTTTAAAGCAAAATTCAGATGAGATCTGATCTCTTTTAATATCCAAGTAAGCCTTCTCCCTTCAGCCACTAAACGTATGGTGCTTCATGCACAGCAGTTAGAAAAGCAAGAAAATGTTTGGTCTTCACATCAGATTTGGAGAGAAGGCATTTTTGTTTCCTGTAGCAAACTTAACATTCCCCAGAAAATGTTGGTGTGCTGTGTGTAGCAAGCTCAATCCCAAAATTCTTGTGGAAGCTTCTAGCTGAAAAAAACCAAACAAAACCCAGCTTTCTTTCTTATGGTCTACTAGCAATTAAAAGCAGAGTAGTGCTTTAAACACAGGGTGATCTCCCTACATGAAATGTTTCATCTGAGTTGTCTGGGCCTGCTGCAGAGCTGTCTCTGTTTCCAAGCAGTCTAGAAGAATTAGCCATCCAGAGAACTACTTTGACTTCAGAAGCTGAGCTTCTATGCATCACTTTTACATCATTGGTCAAATCCCCATCTCTAGTAAAAAGTCATTTAAGCCAAGTTATTAATGGAGAGCAGCCTGGAAGTTATACACCTATACATAGTGAAGTGAGGCACCTACAGTGTCCAAGAAAAAAAAATTCTTAATTATTTTAACACAAGAGAAGAATGTGTGGCAACGATTAAGAACAGCTGTTTCACAAAGGAATCCAAAGCAAATTTGCTGTATAATTCAGAAGTACATTAGTATTTCCTCCACCTGTCTTTGACATCTTGGTATCTTTAACAGAGTATGAAAGAGTTGCAAACATGCCACTGCAAAAAAGGATTGTCATTTCATTATCTGAAGCATTGTCCATTGCAGTAGTAAAATGGCACATTTTCCTTTCTTTCAGCCCTGGCTTTCTTTATTCCAGTCTGCTTTTTTTGTAGACAGCAGTGGTCAATGGGACAAAGTCTAGCTGGAGGCTTGCATCTAGTGGAGTCCTCCAAGGGTCGGTACTGGGACCAGTCTTATTCAATCTATTCATCAATGACTTGGATGAGGGACTAGAGAGCAGTGTCAGCAAGTCTGCTGATGGCACAAAGCTGGTAGGAGTGGCCGACAGCCCAGCAGGCTGGGCTGCCATTCAGCAAGACTTGGACAACTGGACAACTGGACAGGGAAAAATTTAATAAACTATAACAAGGACAAGTGTAGAGTCTTGCATCTGGGCAAGAACAAGCCCAGGTACCAGTATAGGCTGGGGACTGACCTGTTGGAGAGCAGTTTAGGAGAAAGGGACTTGGGGGTCCTGGTCACTCAGAAGCAAGGTGGTTAGCAGTTCAAGAGAGGTTCTCCTCCCCATCTCCTGTGCCCTGGTGAGACCCTACCTGGAATACTGTGTCCAGTTCTGACCCCTCCAGTTCAAGAAGGACACAGAAGAGCTGGGGAGAGTCCAGTGCAGAGATGATGAAGGGAGTAAAAAACCTCCCTTATGAGGAAAGGTTGCTGGAGCTGGGTCTCTTTAGCTTGGAGAAGAGGAGACTGAGGGGTGACCTCATTAATATCTATAAATATTTAAAGAGTGGATGTCAGGAGGATGGAGCCAGGCTCATCTCAGTGTCATCTACTGATAAGACAAAGGGCAGTTGTTGTAAGCTGGAACATAGGAGGTTCCACATAAATATTAGAAGGAAGTTCTTTATGTTGTGGAATCTCCTTCACTGGAGAGGTTTAAGACCCGCCTGGATGTTCCTATGTGACTTGGTCTAGATGATCCTGCTCTGGCAGAGGGATTGGACTAGATAATATTTTGAGGTTCCTTCCCATCCCTAATAGTCTGTGATTGTGTGAAAAGCAAATCAGACAGAGTGAGCATAAAAAAAACCTCAACCCTTCACTCTCAGTCTTGGGTTTAGAACAGTCACAGCCAAATTCTGCTGCTGTTCAAACTAATAATGTTGTTCACGCACTCAAACTCATATGTGCCATAATAATTCTCTCTACAGACAGTTCTTTCTTACAAAGAGAGGAGTTGCTCTTTCTGCTGTATTTGTTCAAATAATTACAGACACATATCTCTGGGAGATGTCCTAAGCATTGTTTTCCACAGACAGTTTGTAAATCACAAGTTTAAAACTCACAGTGTTGAAATCTTCCTTCTTTAAAAATCTGAGATCCCTCATGTTTTCCTCCAAAAATATATTTAACATGTACCTCAGTTTTCAGTTGTTCAATTGTTAAACTACATTTCTATCTTCCATGTGTTGTATTATCCCATATCCTTGAAAGAGAAACTGGTATTTACAAGTGCATAGTGTAGTTTTGTGTATGGGAGGTCAATCATTCCGAGATATTCAATGATTTTACTGATGACATAGGAAACCTCATTGATTGCTCACCTTCTTGGTATTAGCTCTGATAATTGGTTTTATAGCATCTGTGACTATATAGATGCAATGCAAAAAATATAAATATTATCCCAAAGGTGCAATCTCATTGCTTACCTTCTGTGTATAGGTTTTCTTTCACTTTGAGAAATAATGATTTATGCAAAGTCACCAAGACAGCCTTTGTTTCCACTGTGGAGTTTATTATCTCCAACAGAAGCAGACAAGTCATTAAGCTCTTACAGAAAGATTAACATTACAGAAAGATCACTGCATTGTGATTTTCTGGTTACATGGTTCAGCAGAATGATGGTTTAAGGAAGTAAAAGCCATTTTTAGCACTACCATTACAGAACACACTATGCCATCAATAGGTCATTATGAAGACTTTCTCCAATAATGAGTCTTTCTCATAAAAGCATTTTTCTATCACACAGAGATAGGTAAAGAAGAGTTTTAGGATTTATCTTTTATATCACCTAAAAACATTTTTTCAGTTATGGCTTTTAATGTAAAAGTCCTTTAACAAGGCAAACCTCCTCTTGAAGGCTCTTTTTATTTCCATGAATGGATGACTTTTGAAAAATAAACAGTCCAATTAGTCTTCTTAAGGAGGGAATGCTGCTTATTTGCTCCAGCATTAGTTCAAAAAAACATTTTGCTCTTAAGACACCCTCTCTGTCATAGTGACGAATTATCTGTGTACATTGCAAGACAAAAATATAAAGTTTAGAATCTTATCATGATTCTAAACATCATCAACCAGGTTTTATGCCTGAGGCTGTGTAAGAGCATTCAAAACACTATTCTGCAAGACACTCAGGGTAAGCGAGCTCACTTTATTGCAAGTTCTGTCAATTAGAAAAATCTGTATTCCTCAGTGAAGAAACATTCTTCTGCCCAGTGGGAAAGATTTCACTGACTTCAGCACTGTTCACCACACACTGACAGCCAGGACGTATCCGGAATTAAAGACTTTAATGGAATCCAGTTATCACCTGTACATACTGCACTGTCATCCAATTAATTAATATGTTGAAGAAGACCAGATCCAGTACTGACTCCTGGGGAGCACTGCTGATCACAGATCTCCAACTCAACCCTGCACCCCTGATAGTGACTCTCTGTGCTCTATCACACAACCAGCTCTCAACTCACCTTGCCATCCACTTATCCTACCCACACTGCATGATTTTCCTGAGGATGATGTTAGGGGAAATGGTGTTGAAGGCCTAGCTCAAGCCAAGGTAGACATCCACTGCACTCCCCTCATCTGTCCAGACAGACACAACACCATAGAAAGCTATCAGATTAGCCAAGCACAATTTTCCCCATGATGATTCCATTCTGACTACTCCCAAAAACCTTCTGCAAGAGAAGAAAGTTAAAGATGGCTTCCAAAAGAATTTAGTGACTTCCAGAAGAGTGTGCCCCAGCTGCTTTAGTCAGTAAGAAGCAATTTATCATAGCTAGCTCCCCAGTATCCAGTGGCCTAGAATGGTAGAGTTCTAATTAAATATTTTAAGTTAACTAAGAAAATCTGCATTTATGAAGCTTTCCTTTGCAGTAGGCCAAGATGCATGAATTCAATGATTCTAAGCCCGGGACAGCCTATTATTGTAATCTAGTCTGATTAAGGTAACAGGCTGAAAATAATTACGTTTTTGGCATTTAGTCAGCAATACTTTCGATTGTAGGACATCTTAAAAATATGTATTCTATACTGCTTTAAAGACTCAGAGTGGTGAATCTATGTATTTCAGACAATTGTTGCAATAGTTACTCTCATCCTTAAGAGTGCCAGAGTGATTTTTTAGCTTTCAAACACTGACTGTTTTATGCCTTTGTTTTATAGATTAAAGTACCATCTGCTATCAAGTAGGTCTTTGTCATGCAGGTGCTTAACTAACTCATCTCTTAAGCAACTGAGGAGATGAGTGTTAAACAGCTATTTTGAACTTAATGAGTAATAAGGTTTCAGGCAAATTTTTGCTCTTGATATTTTTATGTTGTTTCGAACTGGAAGAGTTAAACATGCCATGAAATACAGATGTACATGCAATCGACAACATTAGCTCAAAAATTACCTGATTTTTTTTTTTAATAGAACTTTTTCTGTTTAATGTGTTCTTTTCTTTCCTTCTTCTGTATCAAGCCTCTGTTTTTAAGAAGTATATAAAATCTTATACAACAAAGAATAAGCAGGTAATGTCTTATATTCATTTTTCTGTGCTCATATGAAACTTTTTACTTTATTTTCAATAAAATCATGCTTTTTATGAGTCAGTTCTTTAAGACCATATTGCGACAAAGAATGAATTGTATAGGTATGTAGGCTGCATTGGAGTTTCAGCATTGTGTTTATCATTAAGAGATACAGACTTTAAAAGCAGAGTTCATTTGAGAAAAGGTTATGTTTGCAAATGCTCGATCGCCAATGGGAAGATGTCTAATCTGTGCTAAAAATTAGCAGAAGATTATTTAAGGCCCAAATTAATTCCTCTGGGCTATTAAAATACACTGAACTTGGGATTGTATTTATCACTAAATATTCTGCAGTAGTGCTTACAGTGTACAATGAATAATACTCAGTAGTGAGAGCACAGCATCAACCTCATTCCTTCAGAGAAAGATTTTCATAATTCATTCATAATTTCTTCCAGCTTTTTACTGTTACTCCATAAAATCAGCCACATTCTATATGCAATAAAAACGTTACCTAAAATAGCAGTGTCTTGAAATTTAAATTTGTTTAGTAAGTGTCACCAGTCTATGAGTATGGAGAAAATAATTTTATGATACAGAGTACAGAAATATTCAAAAGGGAACAAGAAATGTCAAGACAAACAGACAACCAGAATATACATCCAGAATATACATACAGCTAGGAAATTTTTTTCAGAAATACAGATTCTTGTTTGGGTTTGTCACTTCTGGCATTTCTGTGGTCCATATTCTCTAATATAAGAGTTTTAGTTTAGGGGGTAGTAGGTTTATAATACAGCTATTTAACATGACTGCCAAAGTTGTTTGCCCAGCAACATTACTAGCCCATTTAACTTCTTGTTTATAGATGTCTTTGTTGTTTTGATATTGACTAAATATAAGCCAAGCAGGAGACTACAAGAATCATTGATTCTGTCCTATAGATATTTATATTGGCAGATGGCTTTTAACCCTTTTTCAGATTAAGAGAAATTTTAAGGTAACTTAGGTAATTTGCTGCCTTAGGAGAGATTATGAGCACTACAGAAGGAAAATAGTATCTACATTTCTTACCGAAAACATAAAGCTGTATTTCTGGTATTCAACAAAAACATTATGTTAGTTTTACATTACAAGAGTAGAAAGTGAATTAAAATAAAAAGAAAGCATCTAACTGCTCAAGGATCACAACCGAAGAAATTAAAGTTAATATAGTTTGTCTTGCAGCTATAAAGTAGCCCAGTAGTCAGTGAAAAAGATCATTCATTTTCATGCAATTAAACATAATTAATAAGATACCCCAGGAGTGTGTGTTCCTGAGAGATAATGTCAGCCCTTGGTTTTGACCTACTGTGTGATGTTGTCCCAGCATAGCTCAAATTCCATATTCCTCCTGAGCTAATAAAATTATGTTTTCCTTCTAAAGACTACTTTGGTAACTTTGATTATTGACTTTCATCCCTGTTGTCTGTAGTATTAGTAAGAGAATCATTACCAATATGGAAAATAACACTTACAAACTGATCATTAACTGAATTAGCAGTAGAGGGAGAAGATGCAGCAGCTGAGCCACAGACAGAGTATGCCATCTGAAGAAACCTGAAAATAAAAACAAACGTAAAAAGGCTTACAAATAGTGTGCTTCTGCATGCTGCTGAAAGTGTCTTCAGTATACTCTGCAGTTAAGGATTACTTACATTCTATCTTAAAGATGTAACAAATGGCTGGAGATTTTGAGGGACGAGTTGGATGCTGGTTTGAGTACTAAGAAATCAGTGAAAGAAAGGAAAGAATGATGCTAGGAAGTGCTAAAATGACAGAGGAAAATCTTCGGGGTACCTGGGATGTAGAAGTTGGCAAAGGAGGCAAGGTATCATGGAAAGTATTACTGTTTCACTAGCAAGTTGCAAAATCATGTCAATCTCTTCAGTGCAAAAAAACTAATCAAAGAACCATTCAAGAAGCTCAGTCAACTGAATCTGAGGTGGACTTACTAAAACAGAGTATCAAAAGGAATAAATCTTGAGCCTCAGACCCAGTATTATGGAGCTTATTAAGCAGTCGTGACAAGGAAGGTTGAAGCTGTGAAAAAAATTACATGGACAATCCTCCTGGCAGTTAAGGGTCTGATAATGTAGGGATGAGGAATTACATTCCTTTTGATGTTACAGAAAATGTTTAAAAATCATCCAAATTTGGAATCTTCCCCAGTTGTAATAAAAACAGTTTAAACCATTATCTCCATGACAAATGACTTTTTCTAATCGCACTAATTTTTCAACAGTTAAAAGAATCTTCCTATACACTGCAATGCAAAAAGAGTTCAGACTCGAGCTTTATCTCTCAAACATCTATAGTACTTGTGAATCTTGTTCACTGATATATTTGATAGTAGTGATATTCTCCTTCAGAATTTATATGGCTGTGTTTCATGTTCTAATCATTAACATATCTCTGCCTTATTATGTATGACCTACGCAAAAGTTTTCTTCTCTGCCTATGAAATGCTCCCTTCCATCAGACTACAAAATAAACCTCTTATGGACGTTTTTGAACAGGTTCATAGGAGGTATATAATTAACTGAGAAACAGATCATGTTAATGTTGGAGACACTTAGTGTAACTGTATTTATTATTATGTTAATTACATGAATGTGCTTACAGCCTTAGGCACAGGAGTCTATTACTATAAATTCAAGGAAAAATTGTACTTTCTGGTTTAAAAGTCAAAATTCATAAAAGTTGATATAGAGCCTTTTTTACTGTTAACATAATTTCTTTTCTTCTCATTGTAAAGAAACCATTGGAAATAATCAAATCCCTTCCATCTATAGATATCATAGAATCATAGACTCCTGTACTGGTACCTGGGGTTGTTCTTGCCCAGATGCAAGACTCTACACTTACCCTTGTTACACTTCATTACATTTCTCTCTGCCCAGCTCTCCAGTCTGTCCAGGTCTTGCTGAATGGCAGCCCACTCTGCAATGGTATTTGTGACACCACCCAGCTTTGTGTCATACTCTGAAGGTAATAATTTGATAATAAATGAGATGACCAGATGTCCCAGTTTTTCTAGCAGAGATGCAATGTCCCTATTTTCTTTCTTTTTATGTGGGTCAGGCTTCAAATTCCTATTAAAAAAAAAAAAGAATATCAGAGAAATGGAAACTTAATCATCCTATCCTTCAAATCCTGTAAGAAAAAGTTTTCCTGGAAGTGGTAGTTTTGGGTTTTTCAAATCTTTATAACAGCTTTTCAGCTTCATACAAACTAAAACTCTTTGGATAAAAACAACAACCCCTCAAAAAAACAAAGAGAGGTTTTAAAAAGCAAATTAAATTAGATCTCTGCTATAGCCTCATTGTATATGCTCTCTCAGGCAGTCTGCCAAGTGTATTTTAAAATAATAGTCATTCATCCATAGACCCATAACTGGCATACACAATTACATAATGCTTCTAATGACTGTGTGCTTATTTAACCCCTGTAGCTTGTGGTGGTAAAAGAAGGTGGTCCCCATTGACACTTGATGTTGAGCAAGTGCCACCACATTCTGAGGTGAGGGCTCACCCATATGATCTCTCCCCTTCTCTTAAGAGCCGGGGCTGTGGTGCACCTGTCTGACACCCCCATTCCCAACCAAAACTAGGAGTTCACAACAGAAATTAAAAGCAACCTACAGGAAAGTTTATCATCTTTGGAAGAAAGGGAAGGCAACTCAAGAAGAGTCCAGGGATTTAACTAGGGCATGCAAAGAGGCAAAAGCTCGGTTAGAACTCAGTTTGACCACTGTAGTGTGGGACGACAAGAAATGTTTTCGCAAATACATCAGTAGCAAAAAGAGAGTCTGAGAGCATCCCCCACCCCTACTGGATACAGAAGGGACCATCATCACCAAGGATGAGGACAAGGCTGAAGTACTTAATGCCTTATTTGCCTTAGTATTTAATGAGCAGTCCAGCTATCCTCAGACTTCTGAGCTGGAAGACAGAGATGGAGAGTGGGATACTCTTTCCAGAGTCCAAGAAGAAGCACTTAACAGCTTGCTAAGTCACCTGGACATCACAAGTCCAGACATCCTATTGGGGTCATCCAAACGGAATCCATCTAAGAGTGCTGGGGGACATGACAGAGAAATTTACCAAGTCACTCTCCATCATTTACCAATGCTCCTGGCTAAAAGGAGATGTCCCAGATGAATTGAAGCTGCTAATGTGATGCCTATGACAAAAAGGGACAGAAGAAGGATCCAGGAAACAACAGGCCTGTCAGCGTGACCTCAGTATTGAGGAAGATTATGGAGTGGTTCATCCTGCACACTTACACAGCAAGTGTAGGACAGCCAGGACTGATTACAACTTTACAGTTCTTTACAATATTAAATAGATGTCTCTTTGAAGCTGTTTCTAGCACCCTATTTTCAGGAAGAGGAGAGTGTCGGGGTCTTCTTCAACCTCCTGAAAACTAATAAAACTCTCTTTCCCAGTCACCACAGCCCCTGGCAGTCACCAGGTGCTTCCACATTTGGGTAACAGTCAAGACGAAACCGCTGTCAGTCAGCCCTGAGAAAAAATGAGCAGCATCTGTGTAAGTCTGAAGTAACACAATCCATCCATTGCATTGGGTTATGTTGCATCATTTAACACCACATAAACCTCACCCACCTTTTCCTCCCTTCTTTTGCTACTTCCAGGTTTTTTCTTACTCTAACTGGCTGCAAGTATGCTTCAGAGTGTTTGCTGCATTGAAATTCCTGCTTTTTTCCCTTCACTCAAGTCATTTTTCTCCCTGTGCTGCCTCTCTGGGAACCACTAAAAGCGCATTCAAGAATTGTTCTTTCTCCTTTCTGCATCTCATTGTGAGACATTCTCATATAGAAATAAGTACAAATCATATTTAATCAAATTTAATGAAAGATTGCCATCAGGTGTCTGAATGTCTCACTTGCCTGTTGAGTTGAGTTATGTCAAACAGTGATACCCAGAAAGGCAACACATGTAATAATTAAACATTATTTTATTTTGTGGATCTATTTTGTGCCAGCTCTCCTGATAGCCTTTTAGGAGAGCATAACCAGGTGGATGGATGATGGCAGAGCAGTGGATGTGATCTACCTCGACTTGAGTAAGGCATTTAACACAGTCTCACACAGCATCCTCACAGCCAAACTGAGGCAGTGTGGTCTAGACAATTGGGTAGTGAGGTGGTTCATAAACTGGGTACAGAATAGAAGCCAGAGAGTAGTGGTTAATGGGACAGAGTCTAGTGGGAGGCCTGTATCTAGTGGAGTGCCCCNGAGGAGGAGCACCTCCCTTACGAGGAGAGGCTGAGGCAGTTAGGTCTCTTTAGCTTGGAGAAGACTGAGAGGTGACCTCATTAATGTCTACAAATATATGAGGGGTGGGTGACAGGAGAATGGAACCAGGCTCTTCTCAGTGTCATGTAGTTATACAATGAGGGGCAATTGGTGTAACCTTAGACCTAGGAGGTTCCACATAAATATCAGAAGGAACTTCTTCCCAGTGAGGTTGACGGAGCACTGGAACAGGCTGCCCAGGGAGGTTGTGGAGTCTCCTTCACTGGAGACATTTAAGATGTGTTCCTGTGTGACTTGGTCTAGGTGATCCTGCTGTGTCAGGGGGATGGGACTACATGATCTTTCGAGGTCTCTTCCAATCCCTAATGATTCTATGATTGTATGATTCTATTAAACTAATTTACAATAATAGAACTGAAGATGCCCTAATTAAAATGGAAAGTAGAAACATATTTCTTGTTTTAGACCACTTCATTCAGAAATAGTAATAAATTGATAATTGAGTCTCTTTGTTATAATATACTGTTGAGTTGCATAGGCAGAGATTTTTCAGTCAGTAGGTTACACTCTAGTGTACCATGGGGAGAGGAGATGTGTTACAGCATGTTTGTACCAAAAAAAAAAGAACCTGTAAGGAAATAGAATTGCATCTTTTATACTAGTGCTGCTATTTGAAAAGAGAAGGACAAGTTTTAAATGGGAAATTCTAATCAGAATCTTCTAGAAAAGTGATATTTACATTTGCCCATGTGTCTGTCTGCCTGGCCACATAGTTGGACTATGGCAGCTAAGCAGCAAATAATACCATTGATCCAAAACAGAAGGGCTGTTAGAATTTGTGCAGCTATATGGCTTCTGTCACCTGTTTCTGACACCCCATGTTCATTTTATTTCTTTCACAACTTTCTTCTACAACTGTGTTGCTGAACAGTTTTCTGTAGGATAGTATATCTGATAAATAAAGGCAGAGATAAAATTATGAAAGGGATGAACCAGAAAAAGACCAACTACACCCTGAAGTTAAGCTAATGCATGTATCATGTTTTCAGGGTGTAAGGAAGGTCTACACCGAAGAACATATGAAGATATATTTACAGAATCTAAAAATGAGTTGTAAAGAGTTCTAAAGTTGTTCTTTAAAATTCTTAGTTCTTACTCTAAAGCAAAATTCAATTACCAGCAGAGCTCTAATAGCAAATACAGATTATTGACTGCACTTGAGGCCAACCACAATGAACTACTGCCTGAGGGTTAAAATCATCCCTAGAATTAGGTAATATTGCCTGAAGCCAATCGAAAGGAGCATTTTAATACCTTTGGACAATAGTTTACTGCAATTTCACTCAGACCCAGTCACAGATTAATTAACCTTTTAGAGTCTTCTGGGTTAATGGAAAGTTTGTGTTGGAAAGTTCCACAGATTGAAACATGAACTGAGATCATCATCAGCAATAGCAGAATATGTGGGATTGGTGGAAGAACAACTGTTTTCAGTGGCTGTTGCTTCAGCCTGAGGGCAGTAATACGCCCAATGTACAGTTGAATGGCCTTATCTGGAGAAGGCTAACCTTCTAAGACAGGTTTCTGCATGTGTAAAATAACCACTGTTTATCTGTGTCAGGTTCAAGACCACAATTAAAGATAAAGGAAAAGAAAAAAAAAGCAATGAGGCCTGGATGACATCTCGGATAAATTTGCTAGACAATGGATAGCTTGGGGAAACTGGAAAAGGGTTTATTAACTCTATAACTGTATACAGAAAGGAAGAAAAGGTTAAGCAAGTTAGTGCACACAAACTAGAAACCGTGTCACAAATGCCATCACGTATTCTGAGCAAAATACAATGGCAGATTACTATCGTAATTACCTCTCCCCTCCCCTCCCCTCCCTACTAAATGGAGATCACTTCTGCACCCCTACACCAGGGTTGCAGCAAGAATTTTGAGTGACTACACCGTGAGTTAGAGTTTGCCAGCTTGGCACAGGTTCAAAGCGGCAGCTGCTTAGGTATGATTTTAAAATAGAGATTTTTTTTATGTTGGATTCAAAATCAGTTAAGATCCTGTTAGAAACATAATTGTAGTGATACAAGTAATAAAATAGTATCTTTTAAAATAAGCTATAAAATTGAGGAAGCTCACATAATTATTACTACCTATTGTTCAGATAAACTCATACCTTTCAATTACATACATCTGACAGGTCAAAATAATGCCTTTGAAAAATAGAGTGCAGTTTCAACAGAGGTCAACATGTATGGCATGGGATTCAGAGTATGTTTCTTTAGATGGCTTTGAATTTCCTCTTCTCCTGAAAGCCCCAGATCATGCACTGATTTTGGATACTAATTGCCAGTAAATCTAGGTTGCAAAACAATGAGAAATGAAACACTATAGAATCATAGAATCATTCAGATTAGAAAAAAACACTTAAGATCATCAAGCCCAACCATTAACCCTACTCTACCAAGTTCACCACTAAACCATATTGATAAGAACAACCTTCAAATGCATCCATGGATGATGACTGTATCACCTCCCTGGGCAGCCTGTTCCACTGTCTAACTGCTTTTTCAGAGACAAAGCTTTTCTTAACATCCAGTCTAAACTCCCCTGGGGCAGCTTGAGGCTGTTCCCTCTAGTTCTATCACTAATTACCTAAGAGAACACAGCAGCACCTACCTCTTTACAATATTCTTTCAGGCATTTGTAGAGTAGTGGTCAGTTTAGTAAACCAGCTAGTAGCCACGTATCACATTTTTGAACCCTGGATGAGAAAAAAAATCCGCCAATTTGCTGCTAGTGTAGTCATTGCATGTCTTCACCAATGACATCTTGCCTCTATGTTGAGAATTAATGTGCTTTAATTGTTTTTTGATGAGTAAATAAGAGTGCAGGTTAAAAAAATTCCAACATGCCTGTGCCAAATTGCAAGATGAAATTTTCTGTTTATTTCATCACTAATCCAGGATTTTCCGAGCCGTCAGCCTTTTTTGGCCTCTTCTAGGAAAGCCACCCCCAGAGTGGCACTCGGCTCTTACACAGCACACTCTAGGAATGGTTGTATTATTACCTATTTATTCTTGTGGGCTTGTAAAGCTTTATGCTTTACAAGTGTTTGTACCATAGTGAGCAAATTAATGACTCAATCATTTTCCAAAGAGGTAAAATGAGAAAGACACCTTTATAAACATCTATTCAAGTTTAGAGTAAACTTACGTTTTCAGTTTTGTCTTCACTAATCTTGTTTCATGCAGCATTTTTTAAACAATATTGCATTAGTAGAAGCTGCCAGTCACAATAAATTATAACATTTTATTTTTATTATTTTTCAATGATGCTTTCAATACACCTTACTGTAAAGGTTAAATGTATAATTTAATTGTCCTTGTATCAGATGAAAAAACCCATGATTCCCCACAGCAGCCTATTGACTCCTTCAACCTTGCCTCTTGAAACCTTACTGAACGCAGAAGCTGATACTGCAGGTTTTATATTTATAATCATTAATTAATTCTGCACTAAGCAATGTTCCTGACTGTAAGAACAAAATCCACTTTAGAAAACATAAATGACAGCTTGCCTAAAATAATTAACACCAGTGCTGATAGAATTGGGATGTTTTCCCTCTGCTTTACAGTAGCATAGCTGAGAGAATTTAATTAGAATATTTTTGATTGGCAGAAGATTGCATTAAAGGAGCACATGATGTTATGTTACAGAAATATAATACAGATGGTATAAGTTCTAGTTAAAAATGAAGATACAATTGAGCCATAGGTAAGCATACAAGAGAATTCCCATTTTTTAATGAAAGCAGATCACAATAATCTCCATGAAAGTATCATCTGGGGGAATTGGACCAGATGATCTTTCGAGGTCCCTTCCAATCCCTAACGATTCTATAATTCTATCCAAGTAGAGTTTGGCTATGCATCACAGCAACCCTGAACTCTTCCAACTCTGTGCATCACTAGTCTGATAAGGCAGGTCCTGGTAACAGGAAGGTCTCACCAGTGAGCCAAGTGGCACTGTTTTGGTGCCTGGAAAGGACTGTACTTCCTCTACGACTGCAGCAGGACATCTCTGCTTGCTATTCATTAGGGATGGAGTTTGGCCTCTAGGGTGCTGAATAATATAAGCCTACATGTTAGCTTACTTGAGGTCTTGAAACAGGACAACTCTTCCCTGGGAGAGTGGGTATTTTCTGTGGGTGAGATAGCCTTATCTGCCAGTTCTAGCATCGTGTAACAGCTTACAAAATCTATTAACTTCAAACTGAAAGCTTAAGTGACTGATTCTTGCGATGTAAATAAAAGTGACAGCAGCACACAACAGTCTACAGATCTTCCTTTGAAGTGCTGGGAAGACTACCTAAAATTATGGTAAAAATGCAGACACTCAGTCAGAGGAGAAAACATGGAGTTACTGTCATACAGTCTTACTCAGAGTAGTTCTGTAGTTAAAATTATATAATGGTGCCATCACGATTTTTGCCCTGCTAATCCTTATCGCACTACAACTTCTCTATTGCACGTGTGTGGTTTAAAAACACAAACATTGGCAATGAAATTTTATCCCGTCATGCAAACCTATATGTGTGGCAGGACTGGCTTACGTCTCCACTATACCCATACTGGGTACTAGTTGGTCGCCAGGTGGAGTTCAGGAGGTTCTCCATGACAAGGTACAAGTTTATGAACATGCAAATACCTAGACAACACCAAAATATTTTTTCTTGGATGTTTTTCTTTCACATTACATGAAGGACCTGAAGGCTGAGTAAGTCATGAATTGCAGTGTGCCCTTCCTGTCAGATTTCCAGAATAAATGTCATCCTTTCTTCATATATTGGTTGAAGCTATCACACAAAATCTCAACATTATCAAGGGCCCAATACTGGAAGGGAGAAAGTCCATAAAGATAAAATGAAAAGCCATCTGGCCTATTTTCCAACGTGCTTCATCTCCTCTAGTGGCTTATAGGCATATGTTTTGCTTACACAAAGCCTTGCTTAAAGGTACAATTTTGCATTGCCTGTAAAACCATCCCTCTCACTTGTAAGTGGAAAAAAGGAGGAAGCAGAAGGCTTGATTTACTGAAACAAATTAAGGCAGATGTAAATTGTCTTCCTAAGGCAGTACATTCTTTGCACTCTAGGTGGGATTCCTCCTAATAAGTAGCAGGGATTGACAAGGGCATGAGAAAGCAATCTGTAACTTCTCTTTAGGTATTCCTGCTTAATACTAATTATTACTTAAAAGTGCATAGCATTTATATGTCCTTGTAAATACTAAAAGTGCTGTAAAAGCATTAACTGGTTAATTCTTACCATACCCTTAAGAGGTGGGCATGAGTATTACCATTATTCCACACTTCTTCCCATAATAAGGGAACAATTACAACAAAATTTATCATCTAACTTTGTAGAGACTCTAGTTCCTCCAAATAGCAAATAATACGTCTAAATTAGTATACTTCTGGGTGTTTAAAAGCAGTATTCATCAGCTGGATTGCAGCTGATTTTTCAGTGTAATTAACTTTATATCCAAAAATCAACTTTATTGGTTCACTTCTAGTGTATTAAGCACAATAGGAGGGATGCCCCATTTTCTCTCGCAATAATCAGGTTCCTGTCAACCTTGTAATTGATTCAAGCAGGAACCATATTATTGTCTAGTAAAACAGAGTATCCCTCCTATTATCCCTTAAGCAGCAGTCATTCTGGGAAGAAAACGGTTACAGTGATATATGAAGTTAAGACAGATGCCAATTATATAGATATCTGAGTAAGCTAAAAAGAAAGAATTAAATAGTTTGAAGGATCAATAAGGGTACTACTTCAGCTAACTATCACACAACTCCTCAACTAATCTCCCATTATTATCATTCATACCATGAGTGCCCCAATATTATTACACTGCACAGACACACAGCCAGCCGAGAGGGCTCACAATCCTGTTTGTCAACTTCCACTTTTCTCCTACTGCTTTTGTACCCTCTCTCCTGTAGTATTACAATTGCCTGTATTTTGATGCCTCCACATTGCTACACTAATGAACCACATCGCATCACAGGACTGAGGAGGACTGATCCCCCTGCATGCAGAGGGTCAGGCACAGAGCTCTGGGGCAAAAAACAGCTGAGGCCTCTACTGGTTTCTACTGCAAGTTGAAGTGCAGGGTGATGATGAAGAAAATATTATAGTTATATTGGCAATAAGCATAAGGAAAACACATTTCTCACGGGTGAAGGTAAGGTAGTGGGTAGGGCACTGACAAAGCTTGGACACAGGAAGAGGAAAGAGAAACACACCTTTTCTTGTAGAGACTAGGTATCTGAGAAAAGCTGCACTTTAGGCATCAGGTGTGGAGTCTGTGACATCTGGATCCACACCGGTGACTTCTGCAAGGACTGACAGAACTACTCCATTGACACTTAAAAGCAGGAGTCTGGCTAGTAGTACCTTAGCTACACCATGAGGATGCCTGTTCCTGACTACTGGAACAAGTGTCTCTGAAGCAAGAATCACAGTATCATAGAATCATAGAATCATAGAATCATTACGGATAGGAAGGGATCTCGAAAGATCATCTAGTCCAATCCGCCTGCAACAGCAGGATCACCTAAACCAAGTCACACAGGAACCCGTCCAGTCGGGTCTTGAATATCTCCAGAGAAGGAGACTCCACAACCCCCCTGGGCAGCCTGTTCCAGTGCTCCGTCACCCTCACCGTGAAGAAGTTCCTTCTCAGGTTGATGTGGAACCTTCTATGTTCCAGCTTACAACCATTGCCCCTTGTCCTATCACTACATGACACCGAGAACAGCCCAGTGCTATCGTCCTGACACCCACCCCTCAAATATTTGTAGACACTCATGAGGTCACCCCTCAGTCTCCTCTTCTCCAAGCTAAAGAGACCCAGCTCCCTCAACCTCTCCTCATAAGGGAGGTGTTCCNGGCCTTGAGCACAAGCCCTATGAGGAGAGGCTGAGGGAGCTGGGATTATTTAGCCTTGAGAAGAGGAGGCTCAGGGGAGACCTTATTGCTGTCTACAACTACCTGAGGGGTGGTTGTGGCCAGGAGGAGGTTGCTCTCTTCTCTCAGGCAGCCAGCACCAGAACAAGAGGACACAGCCACAAGCTGCGCCAGGGGAAATTTAGGCTTGAGGTGAGGAGAAAGTTCTTCACTGAGAGAGCCATTGGCCACTGGAATGGCCTGCCCGGGGAGGTGGTGGAGTCGCCGTCCCTGGAACAGTTCCAGGCACGATTGGACATGGCACTTGGTGTCATGGTCTAGCCTTGAGCTCTGTGGTAACAGGTTGGACTTGATGATCTATGAGGTCTCTTCCGACCTTGGTAATACTGTGATATTAGTCAATAAAGAAATCTGTTGTTTTGGTTTAGGCCCAGCTAGTCACTAAACACCAGCCACTCACTCACTTCTCCCTCCTGGTGAGACTGGGAGGAGAAGATACAGCAAAATGTCCATGGATAAGGACACAGAAAGGACAGGGAAGGATCTCTCACCACCTACAGTCACAGGCAAAGTAAGGCTGACCTTGGGAAAGAAGTCCATTGCTGGATTGTACTGGCTTTCCTGTCTGAAGTGCAAGTGTGAATGCCTCTGCCTGGATGTGAACAGAGCAGGAGGCCCGTAGGGCCAAAGGCCCCCCTTTCAAATCTAGCAGACACAAGTTGCCTGCTTGCAGCTTCCAGTGGAGAGGGGGGAGAAAATTACTCCCTTTTCTGTAGATGTGGTAGTGTGGCAGTTCACACTTTCTCTGATCCTTTCTGCCTTTCTTTCTTCTTCATACTTCACAATCCCCTCATTGAAAGAAAAAAAATCTATCGTATGTTCATTCTCAAAACAGAGTTTAGAGCCCTAATGGGTGGGAAAAAGAAGAGCCATGAAGAGTGCCGGGACAGCTGCTTTATTTTGACAGATCTCATAGAAAAGGGAGGCTTCCCACTATTTCCTTGGAATTACTTTATTCCTATATGTGTTGCTCTTGACCTTTGTAGCTACCATCACTATTTGGCAGAGTTATTTGTTTAGAAGGATGTGTGAAGTGTTTACAGACTTCCCTTCCACTCCCTCTAGGCCATCAGTATAATCAAAGGCAGGAGTTAAAGGACAATTGAATAATACTAGTTCAGTTCAACACTAGTCTCTATTACTCACTGACGTGTGTAACTCAGTCATATCCAACTACTGCAGTTTGGTTAACTTCATTCCTGTTGTCATCTTCTCTCCTTTCAGACACCGTATGATGGCTGCAGTTAAGCAGCCTTGCCACTTCCATCATTTATCTGTGACAACAGGAATATCAGGTTTGTTCCTTTTGTCAGAAAGCTCTATTTAGTGGTCCAAAAATTTCAGATCAGACAGGCAGATTATCAGGAGGATTGCAAGGCTCAAGACAAAAGTTTATTTTTGAAGGTGCACACAGTTATCTTGGGAGCCAGGCTCTTCTCAGTGTCATCTAGTGATAGGATAAGGGGCAATGGGTGTAAGCTGAAACATAGGAGGTTCCATATAAATATCAGAAGGTACTTCTTCATAGTGAGGGTGATGGAGCACTGGAACAGGCTGCCCACAGCGGTTGTGTAGTCTCTTTCTCTGTTTAAAAGTTGCCTGAATATGTTCCTGTGCGACTTGGTCTAGGTGATCCTGCTGTTGCAGGGGGACTGGACTAGATGATCTTTCGAGGTCCCTTCCAATCCCTAGTGATTCTATGATTCTATGTTCTGTGATTCTGTGATTCTGTTACTACAGTAAAAGTTTCCTTGTTCCTTGGCATTATTAAGCCTAACAAATGCTGCTAAAAGGTTCATCAAGAGGGGTGGAACATCAGAATTGTATCTCAGTCTTGTATGGTAGTTTAAGGGTAAAAAAATTGTATTTTATTTTCTCTTCCATCTTCTCTGCAGGATAGAAGGCAAAATTATTTCTCATTTCATTTCAGAAGAAGGAAGTCCTTTCTACCCTGAGTCTGAGATGCTTCTTAAAACCTTGATTATGATTCTAAGCAACACCCTTTCATGCTACTTTTAAGTCATTATCTTACTGATTGTACCAAATCCTTTAATGGATTCTACTCTTGGAATTACAGCCTTTATAAAAATAGCTGTAAATAAAAAATAATGGAATATAAATAATCCCCAACTTTTAAATTTTGTTACTAAAAAGTTACATTTTTTAAAATTTCTTTTTTAAAAATTTTGTTTTCCTTGCATTTTTCCAAATTAGTGAATAATAATTCAGGGTTGAAGAAGTTACTATTCACATAACACTATGAACAGACCCTAGGCAAACGGAGAGTCAAATTCCTTACATTAGAGTTCACAGTTCTCCTAGACTTCTCTGTGAAGTATCAAGCTCTGAGTGAAGTGTTACAAAAATATTAAAACTGTGATGTTTCTTCATTTTATCTGTATAAAATGGTTAGCCAAGCAATCAGACCAGAAATGCTCTCCATGTCAAGGAACCATCTATTTTCCTAAAGACTCAAGAAGATTTAGGTAGGCATTTAGTTAAACATCATTATCTGCATCTCCCAAATACTTCTGGTGTAGAAAAAGCTTTCCTATAAGGTTCTGGGTCACATTTCATGTCGAAATGATTTAGGAGTTATTTCTTTAGTGTTCAAAAGAGGAAGGTGCTTGTTACCCTGCTTGTAACTTGTTATCACACCATTGAAAAGACATGAGCTAATAACTTCAAGTATTCAGATGCTTCCTTTGTCTTAATGACCTAGGAATGCTAGATCAGATTAAATAATGTACTGAACACCACTGATGGACTGAGATTTTTACTTTTTTCCCTGCAAGACTTATTTTTGGTCTGGAAATAAGTTATCTGGATTTTATTTTATTTAAGGTGTATTTTTCAGCTTCAGTGGATACCAAAAATGCTATTATTTTGTCAATAAGTCTCAATAGATCAAAACACCTCTTCCCCACACAGTTACCTTAGCTATTTTTAATTCAGTGACTTCATCAATGCCTGTCCTCCTACACACTGAGTGACAAATCAAAATGCTTTATAAATAAAATTGTTGGATTAAACTAAACCAGAAAATCACAAATCCACAAGATTCTGGAAATTGGTAGAAGGGAGTAAAAATATAGAAACTTTATTTTTATTTTATCCGATAATGTCTGCCACCTTTTCACTGATGTAGCCTCAGACTCCATTTTATTAAAAGCTTCCATAGTGTTGTAGTATAGCAAAAACAAATAGAGTGCAGAATAAAATTCAGTGCAGCAAAGCTGTTGTTATTTGCTTCCATTGGTGCACAGCGATATTATATAAAAGCCCGAAGCTTTGAGAGATTTGAGAGAATATGTAGATATCTATCAGACGATACCTCTCCTCTCCTTTCCTCTGAGTCTCAGAACTAATGGTGAAGGTGGTTAAATGCAGAGGAGTTCATTAATTTGTCTGTGTTTGGAGTGTCTCACAAAGTTACCATGCAAATCAGTGCCTGCAAGGTTGTTAGCATTGTGCTTATGTAAGCAACACAGGCACAAAATCTACTCTTCTTTAGCTACATAACTTTTGAACTAATATTTATTTAATTTTGTTTTAAAGCATCAGTAGGCAATCTGAAACTTTTAGCCTTTCTGTGAAGGAGGTGAATGAATTGAGATCATAAGCCAGCACACTCAGTTGAAGATTTTTTTTTCCTCTGAAAATTTCTCACTCTGAATGGAGTATAAACTTTTAAATCCATTTATGCAGAAAATATATCCTGTACATTTCCTTTATTACATGTGTCTACTGGAAACTGAGGTGAAGTCTTACTGTCATCCTTAACATGATTAAATGATTTTTAGTTGTTCAGTTTACAAGGCGAGAAACTGTCAGTGCATTTTTCATGGTATCAGATAAATGCTGTACGTCTTTAGTTAGCAGCGTATACCAGTATTGAAGCCGATGTAGACGTAAATAGAAGCCGCTACATGCTCAGGATAAAGCATTGATGTAAAGATTAATATGATTATAAATATTATGCAAGGAATCTGACATTGACCTGCATGATATCCTTGTTTTTAAAACAGAGAGACATGGGTTTGACAGATGTACTGCTTAGTGGGTAAGGGTTTGGCTGAATGGTTGCACTCAAAGGGTTGTGATCAATGGCTCGATGTTCCTCAGGGTCCCTTTTGGCTCAGGTGCTGTTTAACGTCTTTGTTGGTGTCATGGATACCGGCACTGAGTGCACTGGCTTGACAATGACACCAAGGTATGTGGTGCGGTTGCCAAGCTGGAGGGGAGGGAGGCCATTCAGAGGGACCTTGACAGGCTTGAGAACTTGTGCAAACTGCATAGGGTTCAACAAGTCCAAGTGCAAGATCCTATATATGGTTTGGGGTAATCTCATGCACATGAGTGATGGATGAATGGAGAACAGTCTCGAAGAGAAAGATTTGAGGGTGTTGATACATGAGAAGCTCAACATGAACTGGTAATATGTGAGAGGAGCCCAGAAGGCCAAATGTATCCTAGGCTGTACCAAAAGAAGTGTCACCAGCAGGTCAGTGGGGGTGATTGTCCCCCTCTACTCTTCTCTTGTGAGACCTCACCTGCAGTACTGCATCCACTTCTGAAGCCCCAAATATAAGAAGAGCTTGTGCCTGTTGCAGATGGTCCAGAGGACCATACTGGTGATCAGAAGGCTGGGGCACCTATCTCCTATGAAAACAGGTTGAGGAAATTTGGGTTGTTCAGCCTGAAAAAGAGAAGGCTCTGGGGGAACCTTAAAGCAGCCTTGTAGAATTTGAAGGGGGCTACAGGAATGCTGGAGAGGGACATGAGAGACTCTAGTGATAGGGTAAGGAGAAATGGTTTTAAACTAAAAGAGAGGGCATTTAGATTAGATCTTACGAAGAAATTCCTCACTATGATGGCAGTGAGGTACTGAAACAGGTTGCCCAGGGAGGTCATGGATTGCCCCCTCTCTGGAAGTACTCAAGGCTGGGTTGGATGGGGCTTTGAGCAGTCTAGTCTAGTGAGAGGTGTCCCTGCCTAGGGCAGTAGGGTTGGAACTACATGATCTCTGTGGTCCCTTTCAACCTAATCCATTCTATGATTCTACTATTCTAATAAACTAAGCAAGTCCAGAAGCTTCTGTTACAGGTGCACTGAGAATGTATAGTCTTTTGCTGAGGCATCAAGCTTAAAGCATTAGAAACATGATGTCAAAAATTGAAAGATTTTTATATGGAGCTAAACATTGTTCAGTGATAAAAATAGCTTTCTTCATTCTTGGTTAAACAGAAGTACCCTAAGGGTAGTAAAGGGCCTTATCATTGGAGAACAATAAAAAACTGATGGAGGGAAGTAATCGCTCTCATCTCAGAGGGACTACTGCAGTTGTTACATTACACTTACTGCAGTTTATCTATATGCAAGACTCTACGGTGTCTGTCCAATTAATTTCACATTTCAGGAATCCATTATACCTTTTGGGGAAGTGACTCAATTTGGACATTCCCAGTGGGTGTAAATGAAGGCAGTAGCTTTCATTTCAGAACAGCCTGCACACAGCAGAAGTTTCAATGCTGTGATACAGTTGTGAGGTTTTTACAAATATTTGACAGCAACACTTGTATAAATCTCCAATATGATTTTGATTTAAAAGAAAACATTAAAACATAAAAGGTTGAATTTTATATTTATGAAAGTGAAGGATGAAGACTATATCTGTTTTCTGCAGGCTGTTTACATGGCTTCTGTTGCCACAGACCCAGGCACTTTGAACCCCATCTCAGGTGCATTCTCATTACCTTTGAAATACGTGTTGCAGGCTGCACACCTGTTGGATCATGATGAAGCACCAGTTCCAGAGAGACTGAGAAAGCAGATTTCCTGCTGCAAACAGAACTGGATTCTTTTGTGTCAGAGCCCTTGGCAAATCTCTGCACACAACTGTATGAGTTAATCTTAGACATGTTTACTTCCACTCTGTGATCCAGAATATGTCCTGGAAAGACACCATTGCTGCTTTGGGTTGCTTATCAAATGCCATAGTTCAGCTGGAACACAGAAGCCTAGCTGTTTATAACCCTTTGAAAGAAACTTTTGAGAGTAACTTTACCGTGTTTGCTCTTAGCTCCAAACTAAATGTCCTGAAAACTTTTAAAAGGTGAAATAAAACCCATTCATCAGATGTCATATTAGCGATGGTGAGAATAACATATTTATTGTGCTGAAGGTGGAATTCAGGACACATTTGCGCTATATACTCCAAAATGAAAGGTACATGACACTTAGAAATATTATCTTTCCCAGACAAACCTCACTGAGGAACAGATTAAATGTGCTATAATGATTATTGAGATAAATAGCCAGAACGATTATAAGTTTGAGAGCTAGTTTAAGTATGTTTTCTGTCAAGTTCAGGTAGAGGCAACTATCTAAGTACCTGTTTGCAATATGCACACACACAGTTACGTGAAACAGACCACAGAGGCTCTCCAATATTACAGGGTAAGCTGAAGTGAGGAACACTTAATGCCATTCCAGAGACTCACAACCAAAAAGCTGCAAATGAAAATTATTACAAGTGTAAAATTATCAAACTGTCACATTTCTTAGTATTTTATATAGCTTCTGACCATAGCTCCACAGCTATAAGAGCAGTATCTTCTCTTCAAGGGGCATGGATGATGGTTTGCGTTCTTCAGGACTCATGTTAAAAATGTCTGTAATTATGTCCCAGGTAGCTGTTCAGAACACACGCTTAAACCTCTTCAAGGTCAAAACCTTCCTTTTGCGGATACTCAGATCATCATTCTATGATTTCTGTTTCTCTGAAATAATGTGTCAGCTATTCTTGGGAATCACTGTACTGTTGCATAGGCCACACAGGCATATGTTTGCTGATGTCTGTTTCTCCTTTGCTAATCTTTAAAGGTCATATAGATTGAAAACTAATGTATGTTTTTACTTTATATTTGAAAATGGGTAGCAATACTGCCAAGTTATCTTTCTTTTCTTTATTTTCCCCTCTGTGGTTAAGGACATGAAATCAAGAATACGGTGAACGGAAGAAGCGTCTCTTAAATTTCTGTTTCAGGTGCCATTGTAATGAAAATGAGATTTTTTTTCACTAATCACAACTATATCTAAAAACCCAAGTCTTTTTGCAGTTTGTGTGGAATTTAAACAATTACTAGATGTATAGCACACTTTAATAGACTGTACTCTCAAACCATTCATTTAAATTCTGACACAAACTTTTTCTTCAAAGAAGTATCTATTGCATGGATCACTGTACTTGCCAACAAGTTTCAAATCTGATAAACTTCATATTACAGCACTGTCCACTGCCTCTGCTATATTTAAATCCTTCAGTGTTTCTATTATTACAGCACCCCTTTCTAAGGGAATGATAACAGCCTCACTTAAAAGAAATCTGATATAAATTGGAATTTTTCCTTTTTAGTACAAAAGGCTCTCCGTAAAATATTCTGGACATTGTGTATACTAGGAACATTAAAGAAAAGAGCTTCCAGCTTTCAGCAATTCTCAAACTCAAATTTCCCCAGTCTAAATGACCCCTCAAGCAGAGTCCTTCACAAATACACACAAACACAAGATGTCCATTGTGAATAAATTAATGAACTGAAACATATTTTGAGTAAATGAATCTATAATACAATGTGCTTCTTAAAAAGTGCAACCTATCATGCACAGTAGGATAAACAAGTATACTGACACTGTTCAATAAAAAATTAAGGACTATCTTCAAAACCAATCTGAGCATATGTCTATATTTCATTTGGATAATTATGAGTCAGAAAAGCCTTTTGAAATGAATAAAAATTAGCATAACAATGAAATAAAGTACAGTTGTCAGAAAAAATGACCTTAGCTGTCATTTAAGACAACAGCTAAGTTTAACAAACTTCCAAGTACAAATAACCTTTTCAGTATTGATTTCTTATTCAAACGAATAACCATTTATGTCTTATTAGATCCATCTTATACAGACTTTATAACATTATTCAAGATGAAAAATGTTTTATTCTTCTGGTTACTTATAGGACAGTATTGCTTATCAGCAATTTAACTAATTCAGTAAATCTTAGTTAGAAACCGGTGGGAATTAATGATATGAAGTTTTGCAGGCTTTAGAAAACAGAATTTCTAAACTTCCTTTCTTGATAATAGAGTTGTGCATGTAGTTCTCTGACCATTCTACTAAAAATTGAGTGCTCTGTAAAATACAGTGCCAGTCTAAATGTTACCTTCAGCAGACAGGCCTTGTCCAAAAAGAAAAATGTAAACAGTTGGCAAGATGCAATGTCAGACAAGTACAATGGGTCACAATGGATAGTATAATAAATCATTACTGAATTGGCATACATGGATGGATACACATACACTTCAACTCAATGTTCTTACAAACTACTCTCTTCTTGGCTTGACAGTATCTTGTGCTTTCATGTATGTTCTCCTTTGAAAATTTCATGGTCAGGAGTGAGTGAATTGCTGGTCCACATCTATTTAATATAAGACTGGTTCATTTGCTTTTTATTGTGTCAAGTTGAACAGGATAGATTTTTATGTACAATTTTTAGAGCTCAGAAGTAAGCAGTCTGCTTTCCTGATAATTCCTTCCCTTCGGGACCTGCAGTAATAATAAATAATTAGATTTTTGATGTCTTTTGTGCCATATAATTCTATGTGACTTAGTACTCTACTGACATAGAACTGTGTCATTAGAGGAGCCTGGGAGAGGCTGGCCCAAAGTGCAAGATGTTAAATTAGAGTGTTAGTCTAGAAAATGCATCATCAGCCCTTCAAACATCACTATGTTACCGGTAATTAATACTAATTAAAGATGAGGCTTTCAAATATGAAATGGTTGAGAAAATCTGCAGGGTTTTGTTTCCCATTTGTCAACTTTTATTTGAAAACAGCAGGTTAAATTCTAATCTGAGGAACTTTTATCCTCAGACTACCACACATTCTGTTCTCGGTGTCATGTAGTGATAGGACAAGGGGCAATGGTTGTAAGCTGGAACATAGGAGGTTCCGCATCAACCTGAGAAGGAACTTCTTCACAGTGAGGATGACGGAACACTGGAACAGGCTGCCCAGGGGGGTTGTGGAGTCTCCTTCTCTGGAGATGTTCAAGACCCGACTGGACAGGTTCCTGTGTGACTTGGTTTAGGTGATCCTGCTGTTGCAGGCGGATTGGACTAGATGATCTTTCGAGGTCCCTTCCGATCCGTAATGATTCTATGATTCTATGATTCTATGATCTATGTAATTGCCAAAGACTGTTTTAGTCAAAACTCCTGAACACTTGTTATTGCTAATTTTGGAAATAAACCTGTTAAATAGTTAAGTGCAAAGCATTAGCAAATCAAGTGAAAAAGGATCCATCTGTGTATAACGTAAGATTTCTTCTTGGCATAGTGTTTACAAGCCACAGTGGTAGACAGCACAACACCCCTTTGTTGTTAAAGCCTCTCACTCCTTCTAGACCTAAAAACTGACTTTGAAGGAGATTTGTAATGTATCACACACAGTTAACACCTTCACAGTTTTAGTATTGTCAAGGAAGTGTGAGAAAGCAGTGAGGACCTGTACCCCTTCTCTGTATCACTGACATGAGTCTGGCACAGACTGACAGCCAGTTCTCAGAGCAAACTGATAGTATCTCCAGCTGGAGAACACGTTAAGAAGACTTACATCTACCTTTCCCATACCTTTTCCGTGGGCAAACTCAGAAGCCAAATGAAGTGCTTGAGGGAATTTTACCATTGACTTGAATGGGAGAAGGATCATAGATTTTTCCAGGTGGATGCATAAGCAGTCTAGGAAGCTTAAGCTGCTGCTACTTATCTTATCCATGGCCAATTAAATAGGCTTCTTTTCTCAGAGCTGTCAATGTGGCAACTTTCGTGGGCACTAAGTTCATCCTTAAAAGAGACAACATGTTAAAAAAAAAGTAATGTCTTTTCTGATTTAAAGATACTGTAGGAGAAAAAGACCACTTTTCAATATAGAAAACAAATATCTTGTATATTCAAGAGGATTACAGAGTAGCTTCCATACCAAAATATTGCATTTCTTCTATCAGAGCAAATTAAAAATGATACAATACTCTTGCCCGAGACTAAAATTATGTAAATCATAGACTATTGACAGCAACACATAATAAAGGGACCCGAAAAGGGGAGGATTGTGGGACCCGATAAGAATTGTATGGCTTCTAGCACTGAAGCAAAATGACATCTAAAGATACAGACTGATGGCAATAGGAAATGCATCTATAATGTAAATAAGGAATAAGTTTGGATAACAGTAGACATTTATGGGAAAAGGCTAATTGAATTATGCATTGTTGCCAGGTAGGGTAGATCTATGCTTCTAAATTCCTAAAAATAGTGGACACATCTTGGCCTGCAGTTATAGCCTCCATTGCCCCAGTATTTCCTAAAAAGTTTGAAATTTGAATAAAGTAAGTTGTTAGCAGCTGTCTTATTGGTGGCCATCAGGGCCTGTTTATTCCACTTTGCATGCATGAGAGCTACAAATGGGCCTCAAAAGAATGGAGAATTTGACCAGAGCAGGAAATGTGTGGTGGGTTCAGGACCACAATTCAATATCAAAGAAAGGAAAGCAAAGCAGTGAGGTCTCAATGGCATCTCGGATAAAATTCACCAGACAACTGATGGCTTAGGGAAACTCCAGAAAGATTTATTAACAGTAACTATACACAGAAAAGGTTATGCAAGACGGGGCATACAAACTGGAAACTCTGTCATTAATGCCCTCACAGAACCTGAGAAAGTAGAATGGGAAACCACTCCAGTTTGGGCCTTGGATCTTCTTCTAATTTAGAGACCTGGGAAGGAAAGCATGTCAGTCCGGGATGGCCTGAGTTTCTCAGCGCTCACAATCTGCATCCCTCAGTGCAGCAGACATGTATCCTCAATACTCTCGGGATGGCCTGAATCTCTCAGTGCCCACATCTGCATCCCTCGGTGCAGCCGCATGCATTTCAG
>VXBP01009028.1:136221-146339 GCA_013400115.1 Rhinopomastus cyanomelas | reverse complement strand
C
This sequence comes from Rhinopomastus cyanomelas, assembly GCA_013400115.1. NCBI lineage: Eukaryota > Metazoa > Chordata > Aves > Bucerotiformes > Rhinopomastidae > Rhinopomastus > Rhinopomastus cyanomelas. The sequence goes on along the minus strand of VXBP01009028.1, from coordinate 146,338 downwards.
TGTCCTGGTTTGAGGGTTAAAGGCGGAACCCTCCAGAACAGATTGTTAGATTTCCCCTCCCACCAATACAGGAAGGGAATATAAACAGGTTTTAGAATGTCAACAAGTTGTAATTTTATTCAAAACGAAGTAAATTCAAAAGAGGGAAGAAAATACCAACAGGAATGCAGGGAGATGGTGTAAGGGAAGAACTATGTACAGAAGGCAATTTGGTGTAATTATGGCCCCCAGCCACTAGGGGACTCTCGCCGGGGCGCGGCAGCAACAGGTGCTCGCTCCCGGCTGCTTTCACGTCCACACCGCGCGGGAAAAGAAAGGAGGAAAAAAAAAAAAAGAAATGGCGCGGGCCACTCGCGCGCCCCTATCCCGCGTGCACCGGGCGCCTGGCTATCGGAACCCTGCCGGCGCCCGCCTGGTAACCGCGCACCCAAAAACCCGCAGCCCACCTTCCCTCCCCGCAAAACAGAACCACACTCAGGACTAGTCCGAGACGAAACAAAACGTCCCAAAGCGTGAGACAGGCCCCCTCCCAATCCACCAACAACTGCCGACAAAAACTTAACAGGGTAGCGTGCAGGAGAAGTCAGGTGGGCTGGGCAGCAGGTCAGGGCACGGGAACCGCGGGTCCTCTCTCCTCCCCGGCTGGCCGGAACTCCCCCCGTCCCCGCCTCCCTGCTGGCTTTTTTTTTCCATGGTCCGCCAGGACCCTCCTACTGTGGGGTAGAGGGGAGTGGTTTGGGAGATACACAAGTTCTTCTGCGTCCTAACCCAGCACAAAATGATATGAGATTCACCCCAGAAGCTGTGAAAAGAACCGTCGTACTTGAAGAGAGAGAACATTGCCTTTTCTTAATGAGTGACTCATCTAAATCTTGCCATCTAAAATCTGACATCTAATCAAAGCTATTCATCTAGGCTCCCTCTAAGGTTAAAGGAGGGAGATGTAGGGACACTTCCAAAGCATTATTAGTCCTTTCATCTTTCTTTTCTGTCCTGGGATGGCTATAGGCTGCAGGTTGTTACTCATTTTGAGGCAGAAACCAGGCATCGCAGTGAAGGAACCAGGCTCCACATTTAAGAAATTATTGGCATGCTTTGAAATTAAGAAAAGAGTCCTGCTACCACTGCAGTTCAGGCCCCTTACTCTAGCAACTCACCCACATTGGCTGCAGCTCTACCCTGAAGAGTTGTTTGAGTGAGCTGATGCAGCCAAGAAGCCATCTCATATCTGCCTTTCCCCCCTGTATTTTTAAGGTGTCTACATTTGGGAGGCCTGAATACTTGCTGTGATGCCTGCATTCCAGACAGCTAACCGCGGCCACCATGGCATTCAGAGCCTAGAGCAAGACATCTGGCTTAACCTGCAAAGCAATCCACAGAAAGAGAGTGATCTGCAAGAGGGTTGTTATTTGGGAAGGGGGGTTACTGGGAGCTCCAGGCACGTATTCAGAGAGGTCAGACCTTGCTTCTACCTATGATTCTTCATGGCAAATCCTACTGCATGAATTAGGCCCCTAGGGTAATGAGGGACATGTTTCCCTGTTTAGCGGTAAGTTTCTGTATATGCTGAAGGAAGTGGAGGTGGGAAGATCCAGCAGTGCACGGAGCTATGCACACTGCTGAAGCAGGAACTGCAGCTAGTCCAAAATAGATCAAGACCAGGCTGTCATGAAATGAACTCACAGACTAAAGGCCAGACACCCTTCTGGCAGAAGATTTTCAACAAACGTTTAATCATTGAGACTGCTACTCAGGTACGACTAGCCTTTGTCTGAACTTGGAGTCCAGACATGCTGCCATGGGGCATCTGATAAGGAGCAATGGCAAGATAAATTGTTTGCTGGAAGAGGTAAGGAGCAACCCACAGGAGTAATCTTCAGTTGGAAAAATGCACATTTGAGATCAAAATTTTACAGGTTAATTTTATCTTAAAACACTGGTAGGCTTTTGACGCAGTCCATGAAATGCTTCAGTCAACTGGTGGAGCTGCCCTGCTATGGCAGGTTTGGGGAATAAAGGCATAGACATATCTATAGAAAACATAGATGGAAGGATGAAAATGAGAGGACTGTTTTTGAACTCCTGTCTTTGGGAATGCATGCTCAGGAATATGCTTTACTGGCATTTGAAACTAACTCTGGTTCCTCATTCTTCCTTGAACCATACTTCTCAGTCCAGATTTTGTGAGAAGAGGTAGACCATGCTGCTTTTTCTCATCTACCTGGAATGGAAACTTGTTTAAAAGCAAAAGAAACACCAACTCACTCAAAAGACACACAAAAATTCCCACTATATGATAGACTTATTTCTGAGAGGAGGACCAAACCATTCTGAATCCATCAGAAAAACTAATATCAACAGATTTTAGAAGTAAGGTTAGGAACCTTAATCTAGAAGAACAAGGAGTAATGTTTCCCAGAGTATCATTTTCTGTAGGTTTGAAATGCAAGTATTTAATGTTTTACTAGCTACTTTTCCTCCAAATCCTGTTACATTAATTCATTATTATATAGTTTCTTATAAATGTTCTTATATAAAATTCTTATAAATAGTCACTGTGAATCTTAATTTTCAGTGTAAGCATAAATTACAGCATTTGTCTTAAAATGTATCTGCTCTAATTTTTAAAACAAGTTAGCAATACTTTTAGGACAATCCTTGACCAGGCTAATTTAATACTGATCATAAAATTGTTGAAGGCTGAAAAGAATGAAATTACAGCAGAAAACCCACCAATGAGAACTTCAGGCTATTCAGAACAGTGCTAATGTAACAGAATGAACAAGTCAGGTCTATAAATTTCTGTCAGTGTAGAGTACCCGTACAAAGTCTCATGCGTCAGCTAAGCTTAAACGAGGTCCTTGTACAGACCCTGTGAACAGGAGTGAATTTCACCCTCAATAGTTGAAAAACTACCTTTGGTTCCAATTGCATCAAAAATTAATGTGCTCCATGCTCCAGCAAACCTGAAACTGGTTCAGTCACCAACCGTCCTTTGAATGTTTATGCTACATTCACAAATAATCTGCTTTCAGGCTAAGGAGATGGTTTTGGTAAAATCTGGTTAATAAAAATGTTGACAGGTACAGTGTATCAACTGATATAAGTAGCAGCTATAAGACCTTGACAATAACATTGTTGAGTCACATGAAGACGGACAGAAGAAAATTAAGGAAAATGTTGGGGAAAATACTGAAATAAAGAAAAGAACAGCTTTACAAAAGAATAAGGAATAGGAAGGGAGACCAAATTAGTAATAACCTGAAAGAGGGTAGATTTAGATTAGATCTTAGGAAGAAATTCCTCTCTATGATTGTGCTGAGGCACTGGAACAGGTTGCTTAGGGGGATTGTGGGTGCTCATTTCTAGGAAGTGTTCAAGGCCAGGTTGGATGGGCTCTGGGCAACTTGGATTAGTGAGATGTGTCCCTACCTAGGGACTAGACTATGTGGGGGTTGGACCTTTCAGGTCCCTTCCAACCTAAACCATTCTATGATAATATGGGAAACATGGTGTATTTGGGTTTTTGTGGGTTATTTTAGTAGGAAATGGAACAACATGGCTGATAGAAAAAAGATTCAGGCTATAGAAAAAGGGCATCAGATTATACAAAGAAAAAAAAAGATACAGGTAAATGAGGGTGGCTGTACTGAAAAGTATTTTTTAAGTTTAGTACCGACTACTATATCCTTAGCAAGTCTTCTAGAGGTGGGGGTCAGAGTCCAATTTCTTGGCCTGAATAACTTTTCACATAGGTCCCCTATACTCCAGGTTCCTGCAGGAGGGTTGATTTCACTCAATATGCATATTGCATTCTCCTAATTATCCATCTCTTTGTATTAATGATGAAATAATACAATCTTCTATTTTCTCTAATTAAGTTTATTATTGAGACATTTTTATGTGCCTATTTTTGAAAAATGAAATTTCATTAAAAGTCAGTGTATCAGATCTTATTAATTCTATTACATTACAACATGAAACATTTCATCAGGAAAAAAAAGACTGAATCAAAACCAATCCCAGACTTTGATAATACAGATAAAAAAAACCCCAATGCAGTCACTTTTCAATCTCATTTTAAATGCTGCAAAACTTTCCTCATGTGAAGTTTTGAAATCAATAGAGAATGACTTATCACATTCTCCTACAGAAGCGTATTTTGTCTGCTTTACTGGGGACGTTTTTCCCCTGAAAACACTATGAAATACCAATGCATCTCAAAAAGCCATTTTTTCTTCTTCTTGTAATTAGGAAAAACTAGATAAATAAATTGGTATCAATTACCTTAGGGAAAAGCTTGCTGGTCTAAAAGACCTTTTAATAATTGGAATGGCAGTGCACTTTGCATGCTGTCAGTGCTCAGTGACAATTGCTACAAGACAATGGATACACGCTGATGTTTTCTTTGTCATTGCTGGACAGTAAGGACTTTAATGCCAATGATTTTCTGCCATCATCTGAAAGTGATAGGGGCTTATGAATGGCTGTAGCAAGACAAAGGATTCCTTGATATCCCATAGAGGAATTTCACCGTTTTGCTGCTCTCCTGACATGCTCTATGGCTGACTCCAGGGCACACACAGCTGAATGGTTTTGCTGATGTCTGGAGTCTTTTCCTCCTTGTGAAACTACTGCTCAGTGTTGCTGGTGCACTGCTGGCACTAGGGGCAGGCCATATGGAGTGGAAGACAGCAGCAGGAACACTGGGTTGCTGCTGGAGACTGAGGGATTCTTATTTTAGTGTTTCAGACAGGAAGACATAACCCATTTGAACAGTTGTAGCAGAATATATAGACTGTGTCAGAAGACTGGAAATTTTGCTTGTAAAACAAAAAGTCCAATGACTTGTAGCACATACCTGATTGATTCAAATTGCTTATTTGGGTTTTCTGTACACCACAAATTTATGTCATATAATTTCATCTGTTTTCCTTGTATAGCAGTTTGTCACTCTAGAAGGAAGTATAACCCTTGAAATTACATATATATATGTAATAAATGTTTTCCACACTTATTTCTTCTGTTGGAATGACTGAGATACAGTTTGAAAGGGAATGAAGGACTGTTTCTCATGAAACTGGATACTGCTTATCCATTAACTTTGTGCTATTAATCACTACAGCTGGGATCTGTAGATCACATTTATTTTCCCAGGGCAGCATAGTTCACCCAAAGTCCACCCTCAAAGGTCTCCCTATAGGTAGCTCCATTTTCAAACAGAAATTTGTTCAGGAGCATTGCATACACCATGCCTTCTGCATTTGGCCTAGCAGATGAGGAGACAGCAGTGGACATTGCTCATTCCCCAGTTCATTCCAATGAAGGGCTACATATGACGAAGGCACTGCAGCATCTCCTCCATGAGGACAGGCTGAGAAAGGTGAACTATTCAGCCTGGAGAAGTCTTGAAGTAGGGGACCTTATCCATAAATGGGTATAAATGCCTAGAGAGTGCAAAAACAACAGAGCCAGCCTCTTTTCAGTGGTGCAGCACAAGAGACAATGAGAACAATCTCAAACAGACGGAATCATAGAATCACTATGAACTGGAAGGGACCTCGAAAGATCATCTAGTCCAATCCCCCTGACACAGCAGGATCACCTAGAGCAAGTCACACAGGAACACATTGAGGCGGGTCTTGAATATCTCCAGTGAGGGAGACTCCACAACCACCCTGGGCAGCCTGTTCCAGTGCTCCGTCACCCTCACTGGGAAGAAGTTCCTTCTCAGGCTGATGTGGAACCTCCTATGTTCCAGCTTACAACCATTGCCCCTCATCCTATCACTACATGACACCAAGAACAGCCCAGTGCCATCCTCCTGACACCCACCCCTCAAATATTTGTAGACATTAATGAGGTCACCCCTCAGTCTTCTCTAAGCTAAAGAGACCCAACTGCCTCAGTGTCTCCTTATAAGGGAGGTGCTTGACCTCCTTCATCATCTTTGTTGCTCTTCGCTGGACCCTCTCCAGCAGCTCCACATCCCTCTTGAACTGAGGAGCCCAGAACTGGACACAGTACTCCAGATGTGGTCTCACATCTACTTATGCATAAGAAAAGCTTTTTGTTATGAGCGTTGTGACTTGCCCAGGGAAGCTTTGGAGTCTCCATCTTTGGGACTATATGAAAGCTTCTGAGAATGGTCCAAGAAGACTGACTCTACATGTCCTTTTTTGAGGGTGAGTTGAACCAGGTAACCTCCAGAAGTCCCTTCCAACCACAACTATCTTTTGACCTCAATGCATGCAAAGAATGAGTGGATAAGTGCACTCTGATGATGCAACTTCATCATGAGAACCCAGTGCTTCCTTAGAGGTAGAGATTCACTGTGTAGCGGGTTGAAACCAATGAACTGCTTTGCAGTAAGGTCTCGATTACATCTCAGATAAATTTGCCAGATAATGGATAGCTTAGGGATACTGGAAAGAAATTTATTAACTCAATAGCTGTATACAGAAAAGAAGAAAAGATAAAGAAAGGAAAAACCAAGCAAGTTAGTGCACACCAACTAGAAATTGTGTCACAAATGCCATCACACTATCTGAGGAAAATATAATGGGAGGTCACTATCATTTGGGCCTTGGGTCACATCAGAGATCTGGAAAACAAGAGCATGCTAATCAAGCAGAGACAAGTGCCACTACCCTCTCCATTAATGCCAAAATTGCACCCCCAGTGCAGGTGACATGCATTCCCAACAAAGAATCCAGTCTCTGTCTTTCAGATCCAAGGTTTAAGGATTCTCAAGTCCTTCTGCTTTCTTCAACTAAGCACGAAGGAGTTCTTCCCCAAAACTTAAAGCACCCCTAGTCTTTGTCAGCAGCAGAAAATGACAAACAGCTTGTCTTCGTGCTGACCAGTCTCTCCAAAATGGCAGCGAGCAGCCACATAGCCCCGGTCACGTGCGGGATCCACGATGGAGACTGATTGCACGGCTGTATCAACAGGGCCGCCCCCTACACTCTGCACTTGACCAAGAGGGCTTCCAAGACCTTCTCCTCGCTTCAATTCTCCTGCCTCAGCTCCAGGAGAAAGAGGGGTACCCCAGCTCACCACAATGCTGCTCTGTGGGGGGGTGGTTGCACTAAAATCTTGCTTCTCCAGTCTGTGGCCAGGATTGTGCGGCATCAGGTCCGGGCCTATAGCTGTGCGGAGCTGAGGTGGCTGCGGTGGGAATCAGGGTCCTCTGAAGACTGCTGGAAAACCGCGGCAAATCACGGCTGGCGCCAGGCCGGAGAGAGCTGCACAAAAACCGGTGCATTTGCTTCCCACGGTGGCAGCGGTACCACTGGAAGCCCCAGAAAAATCGCAGCTGGTGCCAGGCCGGGGAGAGCTGGAAAGCCAGAGTGTTTTCTTCCTGCGGCGGTGGCACTGGAAACAGTGTTTGAGCTGTATTCCCTGCCCCCCACCACCATCACAAGAACAGGTGGTGGGGGGGCACTTGGCTAAGAGCCCGCAGCCCAAGAATGTGAGCAAACAACCCGCTATGCTTTGTATGAGCTGACCTAGCCATGCACTTCCGGGGCACGTCCTGGGACAGTGACACCCTCCCCCAGGACAGGTTCCTGGTGGGGGAGAGGTCCTCTGAAGCAGCACAACAACTTTTCTTTTGTTCTTCATGAAAGTACAACTTCTGCACATCTGAAAATTCTAGTAATTTTCAAACTGCAACACACTGCAAGTGAGGCCAGATGTGCTAGACTTTATTCCACAGCACAGTAATGCAGATAAGGCATTCACAGAACATGTTGTTTGCAAACAGCACAGGGAGTGATGTGGAACATTCCAGGACATGGCTTCCCCTGGGGCTAAAACAAGGGTATGTAGCCTGCCAGGCTGAAAAGGTCTAGAGCTATACCTGACATTTGCCAGTGTGACTGAGATCAGGCCCGTAGGCCTACCCTTTCCCTGGGCTGACCTTTGGAAGGAATCAATTCATTTTGGCACTTCCCCTCCCACCTTTCCAAAGTGCATAGCAATGAAGAAAAATATGGGTAGGAGACTAGCAGCATGCCAAAGAGAAAAGCAAACCTGCATGATAGGTGAAGATTTTCAACAGAATTGTCCAAACAAATGAAAATGAAAAGGCAGCAGTATGAAGAAGAAAGAAAACCCTACAGAAAATCATGAAATCTTTCCCTTGCCCTGTGAGCTGCAGTGAGGATGCTGTTTTACTGATGGCAGCACACCCATAACACCTAGCTAAAGAGCAAGTATCTCTTGTGCATAGTCCTGCTTGGAAAAGATGCATATTAGTATTTCTGTCTGCTTGCTGGGGAAAATTCAGTTTAACAAATCATTCAACTACTGAAAACAAACAAACAAAATCTACGTTTCAAACAAAACACACCCAGATGGTTCAGGGCACTAAACCAGAAGAATAATTAAGCCTATACATACCTGAATGTGCTGGTCCCTCAGAGATTGTCGTTATTCGTGTCTATACTATCTTCACAGCCAGCCTATAGGCTATAAATATTTGTTTCTGTCGGAGGCAACATCAAATCCTTTTAAGTCTCTTTTTTACCACTAGGTTCTTCGGTGTACCAAATGATGGTCCAGCAGTACCTCCACAAGGACAAAGAAATATCTGGGGACAGCCAAGCTGGGTGCAAGGTGCAGTAAGCATGTGGTTACACAAGCTAAATGAAGGCACACTTAGAAGCAACTCTTCTTCCTGAAGTGTGCTCTAATCACTTGGCTTGCTCTAATTTTGTTCCAGAGTGCCCTCCAGAGGGTAAGCTATGTCTGTGAAACTGCTATGTCTCTAAAACATAGCCTTAGGGCAGGCAAGGACATACTCTTTCTCTCCTCTGCGGAACCCCAGAGACATAGACCACTTCAGCTGTAGCTCCTCTTCCAAGCTGTACTTTGTAAATGAAACTGAATGCTGAAGCAAAGGCTGTATTGAAATCTGTATGCCCTAAACAGAAGGATTCAAGGATTTGTCTCACTTGGGACACATACATGGTCCCCCAGTAACAGGGTGCAATGTAAGTGAACACCAAATGCCTGAAGGTCAAACCATATCTTTTTCTTCCTCCATTCCTGCTTTATCCTTACCATTTAAACAAACAATAAAGCCCAGAAAGACTCCTAGGGAGTGTCAGCAGCCCTAATGCATTACTGATGATGTGATCTAGAATGTTCTAGGCATCTCCAAGGAGCTGGCAAAAATTAGAGGACCTGTGAAAGAACTGTGCCCTTCTAGAGTGAGAGATGGAGGCCTGGTGGGATACCCTATAGCATTTGAAATGCCACTGAGCATCTGTATCCATACATCTGAATTGCTCCCTCACCTGCCCCTTTTTTTTTACTCTTCACACCATCCAAATAATGGTCTGATATGAGATATTTCTCATCTAATTGTTCTTTGTCTTGGGAGCTCCCAGACATTTGGTGAAAGATAGTTTTAGAATTCTAGTCAAATTGTTAGTTTGGCCCTTTGAACTAATGTGGCAAAGAGTGTACCACATGTAGTCCAAGTTTGGCATAATTTCTTTTACTAGGAATGTTCTCTATCAGGAAAGCTTTTGGTATTATTTACCAGGATAAGACCAGGACAAAACATCTGGCACACAGGTTCTAAACTGCAGTTTCAGTAGAGTTGTCTGCTGATTTGAGAACTGGCATTTTTACACTATAGGCAAGCTAACCATCTTGACTATTTCATAATACCAGTAAAGAAAGGATTGCTCTTCCATTATAATCCCATTTTATATTTAAAGCTGTTGTGGTTTGAAAATTGCTAGCGTTTTCAAACGTACAGCAGTTCTGCTTTCATGAAAAAGAAAAGGAAAAGGAGTTGTTTTGTTTTGGAGGACCCCTCCACCGCAGGGAACTTTTCCTGGGGGAAGGTGTCACTTGGTCCTGGACCTGCCCCGGATGTCCGTGTTGGGTGAGCCAATGAAAAAGCAGAGCGGGTGGTTTGTTTTGAAAAAAATCAGGAAGGGAAGGAAGAAAGAAGAAGAAGGAGGAAGTATGTAGCCCGCTCGTGTGTGCTGCAGGCCCTCTTGGGCTGCGGCTTCTCAGCCGAGCCCCCCCCCCCCGCACCGTCAGTTCGCAGGAAGGTGGCGGGGAGGGGGAAGGGCACGGCATGCGGCTCAGCCGC
>VXBP01009028.1:0-136010 GCA_013400115.1 Rhinopomastus cyanomelas | reverse complement strand
GAAGGATTTGAGACTCCTTAAATCTTGGATCGGGAGGACAGAGACAGGGGTTTTGTTGTTGGAATGTATGCCGCCCACACTGGGGTGCAATTGGGGCGTTAAGGGAGAGAGCGGTGGCTCGTCTCCGGTTTGCATGCTGTTGTAGTTGCCCAGATCTCTTAGGTCGGAAGGACAGAGACAGGGGCTTGTTGTTGAAATGCATGCCGCCCACACCGGGGTGCAATTGGGGCGTTAAGGGAGAGGGTGGTGGAACTCGTCTCCGGTTTGCATGCTGTTGGTGTTGCCCAGATCTCTGTCGTGACCCAAGGCCCAAACGATGGTGACTTCCCATGGTATTTTCCTCAGATAGTGTAATGGCATGTGTGACGCAGTTTCTAGGTTTGTGTGCAACAACTTGCTGGTTTTTATTTGTTTTATTTTTTTTGTTTCCTTTTTTTTCTTTGTCTGTATACAGTTAGGTTAATAAACTTTTATCCAGTATCCTAAGCCATTCATTGTCTGGCAAATTTGTCCGAGATGTCATCGAGACCTTACTTGCTAAAATTAGTGGAGAATCCCCAACCCGCTACAAAAGCACAAAGCAGAGCCTCAGTTTCATTATTGCTTAATTCCAGAACAAATGTTATCCTCTTCCTTTCAGAGAATTATAAACTGTGCCTTTATTTACTTGCATGGTGCAATTTTCACACATTTGACAGACCATTGCTCATGTTCTTCATTGTCATGGTGTTAGTGAAATGTAGCATAAGCTCTAAATCTGCAACTGCTGTCCAATCAATAAGATCACACCATCCGAATAAAGCTATGATATGTGACATTATCTATTCAACTGTTCTATTTCTTGGGACTTGTGAATACCATCACATTGAAAATGAACACCATTTGTGCTGACAGATTTTTTCTCCATTCAACACTTTTAATAAATATATTTCAAAATGAGATACCAGATTAAATAAACTTCATGCCATACCAAAACAGAGATATTAACATTATTTGTCGCAGCAAAGTTCCAAGTAAATTGCACGGAATATACGTATGCAACGCATTTAACAAGAATAAGATTTTCAAATAGCATAAATCTTGTTGGATGTCAGCTTGCCACAGCAGTGACACGCAGACCTCGTTCTCTATATTTTCCTCACAAGAACAAAAGTACGAGTCCAAAGAAGGGCAACTCGATTGGTTAAGGGGCTGGAAGATCAGCCCTACGAGGAGAGGCTGAGGGAGCTGGGTTTGTTTAGTCTGGAAAAGAGGAGGCTCAGGGGTGACCTTATTGCTGTCTATAACTATCTGAAAGGTGGTTGTAGTCAGGAAGGGGTCGGTCTTTTCTCTCTGGCCACTGGAGACAGGACAAGGGGTCATAGTCTTAAGCTTCTTCAGTGGAGATTTAGACTTGACATTAGGAAAACATTTTTTACTGAAAGAGTGATCCTGTTTTGGAATGGGCTGCCCACAGAGTTGGTTGAGTCACCGTCCCTGGAGGTGTTCAAGGTCAGGCTGGATGAGGTGCTGACTGGCATGATGTAGATGTTAGATGTTAGGATTACTGGGTTTATTTGGATTTAGGTTGGACTGGATGATCTTTAAGGTCTTTTCCAACCTGATCATTAATGTGATACACTTAGCAGAGTTTTCTAACGTATCACATTAGTATCCAAACCAGAATTCACTGTTAACACAAAGAATTATTAAGAAAGCTCTGGAGATTTTAGTAAAAAAACCCTATATCTTTTGTTGCCTAAACAAATCTACTATGTATTCTTGCTACAAAATCTTCTAATTATATGTTTTTCCTGTGGTCAAGGTATTTTAATGTGTGAATTGGACCTAACTGTTCCCCTCCATAAGGTATCCGTCTAACGGAATCATGACATTCCATGTAAGACTGGCTAATGGATAGCTTCTCATTGGACTCTTCCAACATGATACAGAACACACTTACGGTGTAACAAGAATTACTTTCATAGAACTAGCCAGGACTGATAACCAGGTGTCCCACAGCATAATAACATGCAAACTTCTGGTGTGAAAAGTTTTTAAATGGATGACTATTTTGCTGAGTATGATATCTTAGTATGTGAAGGTTTTCAATGTCTTTGGATAAGCACATCTTTGTCTTACAATAAAGATATAACAGTGTAAGATGAAATCTATGGACAATAAGGTAAAGATTTACATTAGGTAGGATTATAGGGGAATGGTTTATCAAAACTTGTATGAGTTCAAAATGTTTCAGTAAACTATTGCATGGTTAAAAAACGAAATAGCAAGACATGTCATTCTGAGAGTTGTACTCTCACCATTTCCGTAGTGCAAGCAAATCAATTCACATTCCATTAAAGTAATAAGAACTGTATCTTGTAAAAATACACTTCAAGAAAACTGGAAATACAATATACATTTCCCATCACAGACCCATTTATTTCTGTTGTAGTGGTAAAAACGTGCTTTCAGTTCTGTCTGACGCTAGCTTAGTATACAAAGGCATGTAAAACCTACTAGATGGAAAGACTCCTAGCTCTTCATCCACTAGCAGTAATACTCAGCAGAGATCTTCTTCATGTCTGACTATCTATAGAGTAGGACTTTTGAGTTGGTCACTCTTTATAACAGCATTCTTTCTGTAGGCAAGGCAAAATCAGGACGTAACATCTCAGCAGAGAGATGCCATGCTCTTCAAACACTGTTGGATTAAAAATTCAGCAAAATTATCCTATGGAAAGGTCTGGATTTTGTTTTATTTGTGAAAAATGTAGGAGTGCCCTCTCTGTCACTTTCCCTTTAGCCTTTCATAGAGGGTAAGGTAAGCTTCGTCTCCTTCTTTGGGTGCTTAGCATACTTTCTGACCTAAAAGCCCAAGCAATCATACTGAGATTGCTTAGTGGAGAAGGCAACAAAGAGAAGATAACATCTTACTTCCTAGACAAAAAGAAGAAGATGTCTGCAAAAATTCAGGCAGCATGCATATCAAAATCTCAGTGATCAGGAAGCTAATCACATCCTTAACTGCTGGACCATCTCTCCCTAACACAGCAGTGCTTTTACAAAGCCCTTTAGAAATTAATCTTTAAGTCTAGCCCGAGGAAGTATTTTTATATCCTTAATTTTAATGAATAGAGAGCTGAAAAATGTTTAGTGTTATCGCTCTTTAATTTTGTCCACTTGTAAAACAGTAAGTTTGTACTTAAGTATTAAGTGAAGGCCATAGAGAGACACATCTAGATTACATATTGTGCTAAATTAGGAAAACAGTATCACTTTTTCTCCCCTCTTCTTTTCCCAAAAAACAATATCTTAGAACACAGAAAGAAACTAGTCAACCCAGATAGCACTTAATTGCTGTTTGGATCTAGCTATTCTTTACCTTAATGTGAGATATCTGGGAAGAAAAAGAAAGCCTCCATCTCCTCACAGGGACTGTGAGTGCGCTCTGGAGACCCAGGCTGGGGGGACTTGGAAAGGAGGTTTGTGCTTGGTTTAGAGTGGGGCTAGGGGCATTTCCCAGATGCCCTGCATGCTGATAAAAGAATCCTTGGGAGTGAGCCTTTGGCTCTTCTTTTGGCTTCCTTCACTCCAGACTTATCTGGGAGAGGACAGCCCCGGGCCAGGCAGAATGCATTTATTTTGGGCTTCGAAGAAGTGATCTTTGAATGTTAACCAGCTATCTTGGGTACCTTTACCTGCCAGTACCCTGTCCCATGGGATTTCCCCTAGCAATTACTTGAAAAGGCCAAATTTGGCCCTCCTGAAGTCCAGGGTTGTGATTCTGCTAGGTATTCTGTTCCTGCCGCATGAGATCCTGAACTCCACTATCTCATGGGCACTGCAACCAAGGCTGCCCTCAACCTTCACTGCTTCAGCCAGACCCTCCTTGTTGGTGAGTACAAGATCCAGCAGTGCTCCTCTCCTAGTGGGCTCCTCCACCATTTGCATCAGGAAGTTGTCACCAATGCACTGGAGGAACCTCCTGGACTGTGGATGGCTAACTGAGTAGGTCTTCCAGAAACTATCAGAGTAGTTAAAATCCCTCATGAGAACCAGGGCCTGTAGTTGTGAGGCTGCTGTCAGCTGACCGTAGAAGATCTCATCAACATCCTTGTCCTGATATGGTTGCCTTAATAGACACCCACAACAGTGTCATCCATACCAGCCTACCCCTTAATCCGCACCCACAAACTCTCAACTTTATCTGCCCCTGGAAAAACCTCAATACATTCCAGTTGCTCTCTCACGTAAAGAGCAACTCCACCACCTGTTCCTCCCGAAAAGGACGTAGCCGTCCATGACCACATTCTAGTCATGCGAGCTGTCCCACCATCTCTTTGTAACTGCCACTAGATCATAACCTCCTCACTGAACACAGATTTCTAACTCCTCCTGCTTATTGCCCGTGCTGCATGCATTGGTGTACAGGCACTTCAGGGAGTAAGCTGAGTGCTCTGATTTCACCCTCAGACAGTGGGAGGCCACCTGGTTTTCATCAAGACTAGAGGTCTCTCTGACTGGTGCAGAGAGAATATCAACAATCCCACACCCCTTCAAATCTAGTTTAAAACCCTCTGAATGAGCCCTGCCAATTACTGCCTCAGAACCCTTTTTCCCTTCTGAGATAAACCTCTCCCATATGTACCTGTCAGGTCTGGTGTCTTAAAAAACCATCCATTATCAAAGAACCCAAAGCCCTGCCTGTAACACCAGTCTTGTAGCCAGGCATTTATGGTCTGAATCCTTCTATTCTAGCCCATGTCCTCACCCCAATATGGAAGTAATGAGGAGAATATAGTCTGGGCTCTGGACTCTTTCACCAAACGTCCTAGGGCCTTGGAGCCTTTCTTCATTCCCTTCAGCTTCCTCCCCATCCGTCTAGAAGATCAACAGTGGGTAATAGTCAGCTCAGGGGAGCTGGAACTGGATGATCCTGTGGTGCCTTCTAACCCTGACTGATTCTATGACTTGGTCTAGGTGATCCTGCTGTGTCAGGGGGATTGGACTAGATGATCTTTCGAGGTCCCTCCAATCCCTAATAATTCTATGATTGTATGATTCTATGTATAATGTACCGTTACCCATCATTTGGCAACGTCTATTCGCAAATGTGTAGATTCCTCAACATTAGATTGTTCTAAGCTGATTTATATGGCAGGTTAAGAAAAAACCAGACTGCTTACACCTAGAGCTATTTTATATTGAAGGAAAGCTTTTACATTTCCTCCTTTTCAGCCAAAAATTGGGTCACAGCACTGTTGCAACACATATAACTCAAGTTAAAGATGCCATTACATGAATTTTTTTTTCAAAAAAAGAAACTACTTCTTCAAGTAGACTCAGTATCATATTCCCAGAAAACCATGGCCCTGTAGGGGAAAAGAAATTAAAATATTTTAAGGCTACTTTTGCTTTCGAGAGATCTGCAGTATGCAGTTGCAACAGTCACAATTCCTTGTCTTAGGACTTGCTAAAAATGCCATGTAAAATAATTTCCTCGAATCTCAAGATTTTTCTTCAAATATTAAAAATAAAGTACTGGGTTTCTTTCTCTCTTTTTAATATTTTTCTCTGAGGTTTACTGTACTTCAGGGTCTGTATTATAAGACACAAAGGGCAATTATATCCTACAGTATGGTGATCACTGCTGAATATGATATTCCACGTGGAGCATATAACTAGTAATTATGCGCTATGAATTCTATTTAGTTTGATTTATCATCTGTTTTTCCAGGAATTAAATATAGTGTTCTAGTTGACATGTGTGCTGCAGTCAGAAATTCTACACTTGTTCATAGAAACTGGTATACTAACTCCTTGTTGGTCACTAGTATTAGCCATGAACAAACTATATGCTCATATATATATATATATATATGTATAAATAATACTAACTGCAACTTTTGACCTTGACAAACTGTGATCACTAGTACTTGAGCTATCTTGAATCACTTCATATTCTAATTAGATAGTCTAATTAGCTCTAAAATATACCTTCTAATTGCCTCTGAAAAAACCCTGTCCTCTGATGAGTTGACATACTGTTTTGACTCATGTAGCTGAAATTTTTTTATATTAAAGCACCTTCAGCTGAAAATTTTCATTTTAAATATGGGTTTGTTTTACTTCCTTAACAGTCAGAAATACCAGATTTCATTTTTTTTAATATCATCTTATTTTAAAATTTCATTTTCTTTTATCTTAATCTTCCTTTCTCTTGCATCCTTCACTTTTTACTGTTACCTAGTTAGTAGATGTAAAGCAGTAGGAACCTAGGCAGCAATTCACTCAATTACAATTTTTGTAAATAGCTGGAACATGATTCCTTAGTCCTTGCATCAAATTTTTTCTCAGAGTGTGTGAGGTGAAGAATGAGGTGAGTAAGGGGATGTGAATCAAATGGCAAGAGAGAGGGAGTATATGGAAATCGGGACAATGTTGTCAGTTAGTACTGTGATCTCTGCTACCAAGATAATATCCCTATTCTCTACATCATAGTGGTAGCAACTAGGTGCATCCTGTGTTATATTTAAGATATATTTCAAAAGGGACTTAGAGCTGAATTAACAACTAGCTTTAAAATTTGCCACTTGGCTGCTACCTGAGCTAGAAACAAGAACACCGGAACGATACGGATTTGATGGATGGACCACTCATTTAATAAGGAGCTGTTTGGATCATCGCACCCAAAGAGTTTTGATCAATGGCTTAGTGTACAAACAGAGAGGTGTGACGAGGGGTGTTCCTCAAGGGTCAGTACTTGGTCCAGTGCTATTTAACACCTTAAATAGCAACATGGACAGTGGAATTGAATGCACCCTCAGCCAGTTTGCTGACAACACCAAACTGTGAGGTGAGGTTCACACACTGGAAGAAAAAGGCCATCGAGGCGGACCTTGCCAGGCTCGAGAAGTGGGCTCATGCAAACTGTGTGAAGTTCACCAAGGGCAAGTGCAAGGTTTTGCCACCTGGGTTGAGGCAATCCCAGGCACAGATATAGATTGGGAGGAGAAAGGACTGAGGACGGCTCTGAGAAGAAGGACTTGGGTGTGCTGATGGACCACCCAAGCTTAACAAGAGCTGTCAGTGTGCACTTGCAGCCCAGAAAGCCAACTGAGTCCCAGGCTTCATCAAAAGAAGCAGTGACAGTCAGTTGAGGGAGGTGATTGTCCCCCACTACTCTGCACTTGTGAGGCTCCACCTGGAGTCCTGTGTCCAATTCTGGAGTCCTCAACATAAGAAGGACATAGAGCTCCCGGAATATGTCCAGAGGAGAACAACTCAAATGATCAGAGGGCTGGAGCATCTCCCCTGTGAGGACAGGCTGAGCACTTTGCAATTGTTCAGTCTGGACAAGAGGAGGCTCCAGGTGACCTTCTAGCAGCTTTCCAATATCTGAAGGGAGCCTACAAGAAAGCTGGGGGAGGGCTTTTTACACGGGTGCAGAGTGAGAGGAGAAGAGGAAAATGTTACAAACTGGAAGAGGAGAAATTGAGGTTAGACCTTAGGAACAAATCCTTTCCTGTGAGGGCGTTGTGATGCTGGAACAGGTTGCCTAGGGAAGTTGTGGATGGCCCATCCCTGGAAGTGGTCAAGGCCAGATTGGATGGGGCCCTGAGAAGCCTGATCTAGTGAAGGTGTCCCTGCCCATGCAGGGGAGTTGGAGCTAGGTAATCTTTAGGGTCCCTTCCAGCACTAGCTGGAATTCTGTGAATTTCCTAAGTGCATTGACAGCTGTATTTTGTTGTTTGTTCCCAGGTACCACAGTTCTCTCTGTACCTGCCCTATGTTTAAGGCAAAGGAGAATCTGCATACAATTCTTACAGAAAACTTATCTCAGAGCCTCAATGCAGCAAAGGGACCACGGTTAGAGTACTAACTTCCTCTGATTTTCAAAGCAGACACTGAAGTGATATGCCTGCTGTATCCACAGTTCGATGATTAAAAGTCTTTGACCCATGATAATGTGGCTGATAAAAGTATGGCATGAGGAGAAAAAAAAGTTCTCCTAGCTGCATTAGTTCCACAATCCTATTCATGCCTGAGGAGTCAAGTGAATGGTGAAGACAAGGCACGGAGGACAGAGCATCTGCTTAGACCAGGCCAGCTGCTGACAAAACAGATGCAGAACAGGCTCCACTCCACTTGTGTTCTGGGCTAAAGGCTCCAGTTCAGTAAAGCACTTAAGCACACACCCAAGAGGCAGACCTCTGCATGCATTTGATGAGAGCTAGCACTGTACATCACATTCCATTCTGCCCCATTAACTGTAGAGGTGTGGAGCAAGTGCTTAAGGGCCATAGCTAGAAGCATTATAGTTTGCAAGGACACCTTTTGTCTCAAATCCTGTCAGGACTCTGAGGCTTCAGAATTAAATTCCACTAAATAGTTAGGTTTAGTGGATTACTCACATTTTGTTGCAAATCAGCACAGCTTTAGTGACCTGGTTACAGCAAAAGAAAGTATTTTCTTTTGCTCCATCCCCTCTCCCTACTGGTCTGGTTGTTAACATATATCCTGTGAGATTAGGTGTTCTGCTTCCCAGGCTACTGCTCAAAAAGGGCTTAAAGGAGAAAATAAAGGAGAAAATACTGTTTCTTTTAAACAATGGCCACAGATGTATTCTGGAAAAATTACCAACCTGAGACTTCCTTCTTGGATACAAGCGACTCTGGAAGGTGCTATCCAATATATCTTGCCCTAGAATCCTCATAAGCTTTCAATAGAAAGATCTCTGTCATGTTTGCTGGCTTCTCTGTGCCCTATTCTGAGATTTCTAACTCTGAGGTAGAGCCTTGAACTTGAGGATGAAGTCCTGCCTCAGAGCTGGCCTTCAAATGCTGGTAAAGTGCTGCTATTTGTTGAATTTGTGTCTACAGAGGAAAACGCATGACAGCTTTCGGATGAATTTTGGGTCTTGCCACGTTCATCAGACACACAAATTGAGAATTAACTAATCACTTTAAAGTTAAACAACTTCTAAAATTACTTTCTATAAACAGATGCACTATTAAAGCTGTTTTGTTTTTAGAGTGATTTTGGAGATGCTAATTTGCTTGATCAATTAGTTGACAGCATGAGAAATACATGTGGCTCTATGGAAACGTTTTTAATTTTTATTTAAACAGAACAGAAATGACACACACCCTCTTTAGTAAAATCTGGTGACCTTCCAGATTTCCATGTGCAGTACATGTGGATTTTTAAGTATAATGAACAACTTCCATTTCAGTATTTAAGAGCTTCAAGTTCTGTTTCTTTGACAGTCAAAAGCTAATCAATCTTGTTCTCAAATGCTAATACAAGCAATTAAAAATACCATTAATTGAAATACTGCAGTGGCTGTTAGAGGTGGGTTTTTTTTAACCTCATGGTGACACTAATTTACAGTACTAATTAGTGAATTGCCCTTTGTATTATAAATCTTTAGAAGGAAGAACTGGCCTTTAAAGCCCAGCAGAGAGATACAGATGGTCACTGTACTTTCAGTAAGCTTTGATGTTAACTATAACTTTATTCACTTCACCACATACTCCAGACATGATGGATTGTGTTGTTTACAATGAAGAATATTAATTTCTGCAAAGAAAAATGCATTGCCTATTTCTCCTGTTGTAAAACATGTAAATATACTTTATAGAATGTATCATATTCTTTACACTTTTCCTAATTAGAGCAAGAGTATTACTGGCATATGCAAAACACAGGAGGGAAAGGTAAATGCACAGCATTAGACAACTGAAGAAGAAAAGCTACAAAACACAGAGAAAAATACATAACACACATTCCTTTTAAACAACCATAATTGAAAACTTTTTTCTGTGCAATTAAAAAATGTAAAGAATACAAATTAAAACTGAAAACAATCAAGTTGCAGTTAAAACATTTTAGTTATTTACCTTAACCAGTTTTTCCAGAGCATCCCACTGGTATGACCAGCTTTAGTCTCTAAACCAAGACACTTAGAATAGTTTACTTGCCAGAAAATTACCAAAGGCTCAAGGAGACTTTGATTTAGGAGCAACGTTGGGAGCCTTTAGTAATCATATTGTAATCTATTCAAATAATAATCCTCACTCTCCTTGAAGTACCATTATGGTATCATGGTAACAAATAGATGTTAAATTACACCTAGTTCCATCTGTAGTCATGTAGCCTGACTTCTTGTTATTTTTATGTGTTGCTTTCCTGGCTTTTGGAGATGTGATAAGAACTTCCAGATTTTTAGTAACAGGGGAATGGAAGTATATTGCACTTTCCAGGTGTCATGGTTTGGAACCATGACTTTCTAGTATTGTGGTTTTTTGCTCAGAAACAGGTCCTTCTTGGAGTCCTTGCCTGCACCGCTGCAGTTCCAGCCTCCAGTTGCGAGGGGAAACTGCAGCTGGGGGTAGAGGGAGCCCAGTTGAATGACTTCGGCCTGTTTAGCCAGGAAGAGGTCTGTCTGCCTCAGGCATGTTGACGGTGGGGGCTGCTGCACCCGCCTGCTCATGCCACCAGTGCGGTGAACAGAGGAGCAGCCGCAAACCAGTCATTTTGCCTGGAGATTTCAGGACTGGTGAGCAAAGGCATCCTGGCCCTGTCACGCTGCCTGTAGCTGTGGGGAAGAGAGCCTTCAAACCCCAGAGAAGGGGCAGCTGCTGCAGCTGTGGCCACTGGAGCCATCTTGGCCATGCAGCCAGCAACCATCTTGACTTCATTCTCAGTGTGGGACGAAGAAGCTCTGTCACAGCTGCAACTGGGAAATGCTTGAGTAAATGGAAGAAAGAGACCGGAGATGCATTTGATGTTTTCCTTTGTTGCTTGGCTGGACCGTGTATGCCCAAGAAGCGGAAAGGACTTGTGATCTTAATCCTTTGGCAAATTGCCAAGAGACTGTGAGTGAAGTGTATGCTGTTGCACTCCAGTGCCTGCTGCTGTCTGAAGGTATGCTCACTCACCCCAGCTCATCTTCTGGCCCGTCTGCAGGCCATGCCACATGGTGCTTGCAGGACCTCACCGAAGCAGGAACTAAGGGACTGTAGATGGTTTGCAGCAGCTGCCAAGCCCGGCAGAGCCTGGGAGGAAGCTTCTGCCCCAGGGGCACTCTCAGTCATCCATTCATCTGCAGTGTATTCCTCTCCTCCCAGGAGCTTCCCAGTCTAAAGCCAAAGACCACTACATAGTTATCTTCCACCTTCTCTGAATAAAATCTTTCCTTTTCCCTAAAGTTGGTTCATTGCCTGGCAAATTCTACCTGACAGCTGACTGGTGTGTTTAAGAATGCAAGCACAAACCAAAAGGGCCAGTTGAGGCCTTTCAACCCACATACCTGCTATTGTACTAGACATGCACACTGGGCCATAAAAATGGGAGGGTAAGAAAAGTTGTTTGAAACACTGAGATGATTAATACGACAGGTGAAGTGAATGTCAGGTGTCATAAAGGTAGTAAAATCCCCAAATGGTTTGTGTAGGATATACAGGCTTTGCTGCTAAAGCTCTGACTTTCCAGAGATGCAAATAAAGTAAACACTTTCTATTTCATGATAAAAACCATGTTGGGTTCTAATTGCCATGAGGAGAAGTGATTGACATGACTTACTTCTTGACAGTGATGATTTTCAACACAAGCAGAAAACATATTCATGGGAAAAGCCCTGTTTAAAACAGAGCAACACTTAGGGTTCTGGATGTGAGACTACCTGTAAAGCAGGCAGCCTTTGAAAAATAAGGTGAACGTAGAATGATAGGATTTGACTCCCAAAACACTAGGAAAATGGGATAGCAAAGATAAGGTTTAGTCACTAATAAATGATTCAGGTACCCTTTATTTTATATAATTGTTTCTATCCTGTTCCTGAAGAAGAGCATTAAGATCCTCTCCTGTCCAGCTTCGTTACAAACAAACTCGTGTGTAAACAACCACATGTTGTTTACACATCTGATGCTGACTGAAAATTCATTAACTGGTTCTTTGGCTAAAGCTAAAGTACACAGAGAACGATGTAGTGGTGGTTCTCTGAAGTGCAGGATGTTGATGGCCTTAAGGGATCAATACAGCTGCACATTAGTTTTACTGGTTATATCCACATTAACAGGGACTGTGTTTTATCACAGTCTTCTGTACATCAGAGGCAACCACCAAGGGAGCCAAACTTAGACACTTCATAAAATTAAACTGGAAAAGAAGACATGATGACTCCTGAAAAGGACTGTGGGAGTTCAGCAAGAAAAGAACAAGAAAAGCAAATAAGGGCAATGAGATTTTATGATGACATGAGGAAATCACAGTTTTGTAGTCTAATCTTGATCCCAGCACCATTTCAAAGTCATTGTTTCATATAATCATAAAATCATTAGGAATTGGAAGGGACCTTGAAAGATCATCTAGTCCAATCCTCCTGCAACAGCAGGATCACCCAGGCCAAGTCACACAGTAAAACCCAACTGGAACACATCCAGGTGGGTTTTAAATGTCCACAGGGAAGAAGACTTCACAACCACTCTGGGCAGCCTGTTCCAGTGCTCTGTCACCCTCACTGGGAAGAAGTTCCTTCTCATATTTATATGTAACCTCCTATGTTCCAGCTTGCACACATTGCCCCTCATCCTATCACTAGATGACATTGAGAATAGCCTGGCTCCATCCTCCTGACCACTACTCTCTCACTCCTATCCTGGAGTCAGTTCATATCCACCTCTCTACCAAATAATCTAGACCACACTGCCTCAGATTGGCTGCAAGGATGCTGTGGGAAACTGTGTCAAATGCTTTACTGAAATCAAAATAGACCACATCCACCGCTCTGCCATCACCTATCCACCTGGTTATGCCCTCATAAAATGCTATCGGGTTGGTCAAGCATGACTTTTCCTTGGTGAAACCATGCTGACTGTCCCTAATGACCCTCCTGTCCTTGATGTGACTGGAGACATCCTCTAAGATAAATTGTTCCATCACCTTTGCTGGATTGGAGGTGAGGCTGACCGGTCTATAGTTACTTGCATCCTCCTTCTTACCCTTTTTGAAGATCACAGTGACATTTGCTATCCTCCAGTACTGTAGCGGGTTGGGGATTCTCCACCAGTTTTAGCAAGTAAGGTCTCGATGACATCTCGGACAAATTTGCCAGACAATGAATGGCTTAGGATACTGGATAAAAGTTTATTAACCTAACTGTATACAGACAAAGAAAAAAGGAAACAAAAAAAATAAAACAAATAAAAACCAGCAAGTTGGTGCACACAAACCTAGAAACTGCGTCAAACATGCCATTACACTATCTGAGGAAAATACCATGGGAAGTCACTATTGTTTGGGCCTTGGGTCACGACAGAGATCTGGGCAACTACAACTCAACTCAACTACAACTACAAGCCCCTGTCTCTGTCCTTCCGACCTAAGAGATCTGGGCAACACCAACAGCATGCAAACCGGAGACGATCCACCACTCTCTCCCTTAACGCCCCAATTGCACCCCGGTGTGGGCGGCATGCATTTCAACAACAAGCCCCTGTCTCTGTCCTCCCGATCCAAGACTTAAGGACTCTCAAATCCTTCGGCTTTCCAACTACGCACGAAGGGATCCTCCCCCAAACTTACAGCACCCCCAGTCTTCCTCAGCGGCAGAAAATAACACACAGCTTCTCTTCCCGTTGACCAGTCTCTCCAAAATGGCAGCGATCCGTCGCTCAGCCCCAGTCACGTGGGGGATCCAAAATGGAGGCACATTCATCCCTGGATCAACAGGGCAACGCCCACACTCCACAGTAGGCCGAGAGGATTCTCAAGGCCCTCTCCTCTCTTCTCTCCTCCTGTCTCAGCTCCAGGGGGGAAGAGGGGGCACCCCAGCATACCACAACTTTACCAAATTGCTGAAGCTGCACTGTGGGAGGTGGCTGCACTCAAATCTTGCTTCCCACATCGCCTGGATTATGGTGTCAGGTTCAGGCCCGAGGCAAAAGGGCTGCGCGGAGCAGGGGTTTTGTTGTTGGAATGCATGCCGCCCACAATTGGGGGCATGCCGGGGTGCAATTGGGGCGTTAAGGGAGAGCGTGGTGGAACTCGTCTCCGGTTTGCATGCTGTTGGTGTTGCCCAGATCTCTTAGGTCGGAAGGACAGAGACAGTACCTTACAGTAGCGACATCCTTTATACGGGGGAGATGGATTTTCCACGTTAGTTTTTTTAATAAATTATGTATACATATAATTACTGACATGCATGATTATGTTTCTAGGACTATGGAAGAGAGAAGCAGATGATGTTTGTATTATCTGCTCAGTTAAGTAAAAGAAATCCAGGTTTTCTTCACTTATTTTTTGCCTGGTTTTGATGATCCAGATTACATGAACGTTGTAAAGTTTCACGCAATTTCTTTTACACTCTTTTCAAGAAACAGCCATCCTCCAACCCTAGCCATTCTATGATCGTACATCCAGGCAATTGTCACTTGACTGGTTTTTGCTCTCCTTGTCTCAAATCCACTCTCATATTTATGTAGACAGACAATTGCAGGTATGGCTAAGCCTCTGGCATGAGATGCAGGGTGCAATACAGCACCCTGATATTAATAAAAGAACAAAGATCTGGAGGGTTGCTGGAAGCTCGTCAAACTCTGCCTTATGTATCTAACAAAATTTGCACCAGAACACAGGTAAACACAGAGAAGTCAAGTAATTATGTGATTACACTAATTTGCTTCATGGCACATGTGTGTGGCTTAAACAGTAATCTGATTGAGGTTCTATGTGGGCTAAAACACACATACTGCTTCTCTACTGTGCTGCAGAGCTTCA
Source organism: Rhinopomastus cyanomelas (assembly GCA_013400115.1). NCBI lineage: Eukaryota > Metazoa > Chordata > Aves > Bucerotiformes > Rhinopomastidae > Rhinopomastus > Rhinopomastus cyanomelas. The sequence goes on along the minus strand of VXBP01009028.1, from coordinate 121,247 downwards.
TTATGAATTGGTGTTTACAGACAGAGATCCGATAAAGCCTGTCGTTTTGAGAATAAGTTACAAAAAGTTTGGTTAAAAAAACCCTGAAATGCTATGCTTTATTCACCTTGAAATTCACAGCACTAGACCGTCACTGAATTCAGGCTCATATCGCAACCATTCCTTAAAACAAAAACATCACTAGGAGAAGGAAGAAGTACTGGCTTATACTCATTGGCATACAGAACAGAGGTGGAAAGATGCTCTGTGGAGGAAGGTGAAGGAAATTAAAAGAAGCTTAATGCTCTGCTAGAGTCCTCCACTCCACTCTACACCAGTATGCAGAAAACAAGAGTTAAGCAACCTCTACGTATCAAACAGCATTATGTCCAGGTCTGCCAACCTCACTTCCAATTCTTCATGAATAGCAGGGAAAGACTAATCTTCTCGATTACATTCATGCAGAGAGGTTATAAATAGTGAGTGTTGTACTTTGGGACAGAGACTCTTTTAAAACAGGAATCTAAAAACATGAGCCCATGGACACATGAGCCCATTTGTGGTTATGTATTGAATTTTAATTCCAACCACTTCTGCTGCTGCTGTTCGGCTTACAGTATATTATCTGTGATCCCTGTGGTAACTCTGATAACATGCTTCCCTTTCCCAGAGAATTTCTGTTGGAAGAAGCAGCAGAAAACTGGAACAAAACCCTACTCCCTTCACAATACCTCACGTGAAGTCTCAGTGCCAGCAGCAACTTGCTGCCCTGGCTCCTCGTTTTCTTGAAAGAAAATGGAAGAAACAAAAGAAGTGTTTCTCAGAGGAACATCACAGGAGCATTTGCTTTAGTGGAGCACCAGCCTAGCTGAGGGCCAGTCCAAATTAGCCCCACTGTAGAAAGGCACACTCTAAACTGGTGTATACAAAACGTTTTCAGACAGAAGCAATGCAGAAAAGTTCAAGTTCCATCCTTGTACAATGTATTAACATAGATTCAAATTTTCTATTAGTGACCCCTCACTTTATCACACTCAGAGGTTCATTGCTCTAGCTAAGCAGCTGCCACCTTCTACCAATGGAGAGAAACAAGGTGAACCCTTTTCTTAATTAAAAGGGTTTACAATAGGTAAAAGTACTGTGAAAAGACTGCTGCTTCCTAGATTAAACAAAATAAATCACATAACTCTGATGCTTAGATTAAAACCACGGGTTTTTATCTTTATACACAACACTTGCAATCTGCAGCTGTTCAGAAAAAGACCAGAAGTCTAAATATAAAAGCAAGGAAGGCTGTCGGCTTTGTTCTTGTCTTTTCTTGTAAAGGACGTGTACTTTCCTGTTCCAGTGTGACATCAAGGTGCTTTCCATCAATCAAGATTTTCTTTTTCTCCTTTTGGCATTTGGGAGAGAGGGGAAGAGGAAATAGTAATAAAACTTTGCTTTTACTTTAAGGAGAATATTTGATGCGTCATCTTTAAAGTGCTTTTCTAAGGCTCAGAGTGCTAACTATGCTCCATTTTACAGATGGGGAAGAAACTGTATAAAAAGTAAGTGCTTTCCATTCAGATCTTATGCTGATGGTTCATCTTACAATTGTCTTTTCTTTTACAGTAGCTGGCACATGTCACCTCTATGCAGTTCACTTGCTCAGGATCTAGGAACAATATTTCAGTATCTGGCTCTAATGTTAGCTTCCTCTGATATAACTAATGGCAGAGTTGATTTTACCACCTACAGCTTGAAGTTCCCTCGCGGCATTACCACGCAGACACCACGGGGGGTGCGGAGCCAGAGCTCTGTAAGGGACATGAAACTGGAAGTCGGGCTCAGACCGCACGCAGCAGCAAGAATGTGGCAGTAGAGGAGGCCCGGACTTCGGTCATCACTGCACATGGATCACAGAATCATAGAATCATTAGGGATTGGGAGGGACCTCGAAAGATCATCTAGCCAAATCCCCCTGACACAGCAGCATCACCTACACCAGGTCACACAGGAACACATCCAGGCAGGTCTTAAATATCTTCAGTGAAGGAGACTCCACAACCTCCCTGGGCAGCCTGTTCCAGTGCTCTGTCACCCTCACTGGGAAGAAGTTCCTTCTGATATTTATGTTGTTGCNAACAACAACAGCATGCAAACCGGAGATGAGTCACCACCCTCTCCCTTAACACCCCAATTGCACCCCGGTGTGGGCGGCATGCATTCCAACAACAAAACCCCTGCTCCGCGCAGCCCTTTTGCCTTGGGCCTGAACCTGACACCAAGATCCGGGCGATCTGGGAAGCAAGATTTGAGTGCAGCCACCTCCCCCGTATAAAGGATGTCGCTACTGTAAGGCAAAGGGAGAAAAAGAAAACAGTTAGTCCTTAAAAACACCACTGGGTCTGTGTTTCCTACAGTTATGTCAGTTCAGCGTGGAAATACGTCTCTGTTTTTGTGACAGGTTTTGTGCGGGTGAAACTCACAATTGCAATGTGTGAACTGTGCAACATCACCCTTTTACAGGAAAACAAGCCATCAAGGAACCTACTCTACATGTCTGTCTGTGTCCAATGGACTAAATTGGGAAAGGAGTCCCATCGTGCTGTCTGTTTGATTTACGATGTGCCTAAATCTTGAGGGGAAAAGAATTTTACGTATCCAACCTCTGTTCAAAAGAGTGTTGCTTGGAAAGATAACTGAGACTGACAGGAACATCCACTGGTCCACAGAAGGGGGAAGAGATGTGATGAGCACTGTTCTTCTTTTGTTTCTACAGTTTTTGGCTTAAAACTATTAAAAGAGGGGGGACAAAAGTAAATCTAGCCCAAATACGAGGCACAAAAATAATATGCACAGTGAACTTTTGACACAGTGCTGCCTTGGTAATAGAATGGTCTCCAAACACAGTCAATTTTGTGCTGATACTTTGATTAGAAAAACACATTAGGAGCTCATTATTTCAAAGCCCTAAGCACAACTTCTAAACACCGCTAGTTAAATCGTGCAGCAGCTCTTGTCTGCATAGGCCAGTCAAGACTTTTTTTCCTCCAGGAAGAGTGTCACCATTACAAAATTCTATAGAAGCTATTCGAGTTCCAAAGCATGAACACTTCCAATTCCTAAAGATGTACACAGGACATCACTGTGGAGAGACCTTCCCTGCTTTTGTCATGCTTGACCAAAGTTTGCTTACTTGGGATACCTTTTGTATACCGCACGCATCTCACCATAACTGAATAAAATATTCCACTGCTGGATAGTGACTATCTTACTTCGAGTGGCTGCTGTTATATCTAGATAATGTGATGACAGGCACTTTACAAAGAGGCATAAATCTCTCTGCCCATATCACACCATTCATCATTGTGTTTGGAAGACCTAATTGTTCTGTCAATGTAGGTGGTCGCAGCAGTTGAAAGAGTTGCTTTAGGTATCCTGCCAAATACCTAATTTTTCTTGTCATCACTCACATGAAGTGCCCATTTCTTACAAGGTCATTTTTCTGTGCTTAGTCTTCCTTAATAGCTCTGCTACCTTTGATACCACCAGCCACTTACTACTCTGCAAGAAACTCCCACCCTGAAGTTTATGAGACGTCAAATTATTGTTTCCCCATCTAGCTGACAGAGAGAAGATAGTTGGAGAGTTAGTGGTAATGGATCCTCTATTCTCTCTCATCTCTACTGGCACATCTCAAGGTACTGTCATCCTTCCCTTTTCTCTCTTCACAGTCAGTGGTTGGGTCTCTCTGCCAGCTATCCCGGACCCACTTATTTCCCAGTGTTAATAACTCAGACCTGCTCTTCTGCATGTCCAGCCTCACTTCTAGGATATCTTGCGTATTCCCCATGGCTTTCTTAGAGGTTGCATGCCTAAGGATGAACGTGCAGCCTTATCAATGGTAGCTTTTCCCTAATCACCAGCTTACTCACGTGTCTCACAATTATTTTGACTGATCTTTTAGTTCTATCTCCTGGCAATCATTCCCTTTTAAAATACTGTTACCTCCCATTACTGTTCCTTCATTTTCTCTGGCTAAAGCTTACCCAAACTCTTTCTTAATGGACTGGATTTAACTTTATCTGACCTTTATTCTCCTTTGGCACTGTCTTGTGTTCTGTTTGTTTTAAGACATGTCCATCAAGGCTATTCCTTACTTTCTTTCAAAGTCAGCACTTTCAGCAGGTGTATGCTAAAGCCTATCGAGGCTGAAGCTGAAAAGTGTAGAGGCTTATTTGTTCAGAATATTTAGCATTTGACACTACGAATACTTGTAACATTATAAAAAGTATTTACTTTACACTACGATAGTAAACTGTGTCCCTGTGATTGCACTGTTCATCTCTCCAAACACACAAGATGATTTTCTACTGCAAGGTGTTTTACAGTAATTTTTATTTCTTTTCATCTGGAACTTACAGCTCTACCAATCAGTAGCTTGGCAACATTGCCTTCCAGCCTGACGTTTCAGCAAAGCTGGTATCTCTAACTAACCTCCCAAAACTGATGAGTGAGAAGAGATTAATTCTGAACCTGAGTGCCTAGGATTGTAGGCAAATAATCTCACAGGCCACATCTGACTGCTCTTCCAGTTTCCGTGATAGCAGATATAAGGAACTGGTTTATTTTGCAAATAGCAACAGTTATGACATAAGATAGGCAGAGAAAGCTTTTTTTAATCCTCTGTCCTGCAACTGTATAGCTGTACAGGAATGGAAAAGTTGAGTAAATGACTTATCTGACAGACAACAGGGGCATCTAGGCGTGTAAGAGCAAGTTTGCAACTGCTCATGTTGAGTAAACGTTTGGTGATTTTAAGTGCACTAAGTCAGGTTTGAACCATCATCTCAGCAGCTCATTCAGCAGCCAGCTGACCTGCTATGCAGGTGTGAAATAGCGAAAGTCTACTGGTGACTGCTCAGAGATTTTATCTACCGGTACTGCTGCACATTTCCCACTTTCCTCTGTCTTTGCTTTTATATTACAAGCTGCACTGGAAGGTTAAACCCTGCAGATCAGTCCAGAAGGGTAATGAGAAATAGCTAAAGTTTTCTGAGAACAGCATTTTCAAAGCGTTGTTCTAAGCAACAACTTTCTATTGCCTAATGTTTGGAGGACAAACAGATCTGGGCTCCTTTCAAGGACAGATTGTCTATTCCTTAGCAATGCAGCAGGTGAGACAGGATTTTTTTCACCCAAATCTTGAGAACATAAAACCCATAGACAGTGTCTCATGCTTAAAATGAAAATGCCAAATCTTATACTGATTTTAGAGAAGTCATCGCACATCAACATTTGCACTTGCCTACTTTTTACAGTGAATACAATGACCAAGTTACAGGTACCAGGGAGGAACATTTTTCCTTTTGGATTGTCATAAAAGCTCTTGTTCATCATCAGCTAAGCTAGTTTTTTCTGAATAAAAGGGGAGCTTGTACATTTGTGCTATGCAATCAATACTCATTCTAAAAAATGAGATTCCTTGTAGACCACAAAGTGAAGACTATGAAACACAGTTCTTGGCAAAGTTCTGGAATGGGCACGTAACAGTGCGCAGAATCTGTCTGGCTACTAACCAGACATTCAGTCATGCCAATTCAATGCCCAGGGAAATGATCGATGTGTATTGAAACAGAAGCTGAATAACCAAGAAAATAGAAAAGGAACACGAATTTAATACCGTGCATACTACTTGCCTCACACCTCGACAGAGGAAGCTTTGGCAGAAACACAGAGGGGGAAAAATTGACCCGAACAATGGAATGAGATGGATTCAGGCTTAGATTTCAAGAGCAGAAATCCTAAAAGCACAAAAGGAAGATTTACAAAAGTAATCAAAATACCGATAACCTAAGTGAAAATCTAGGTTGCTAGCACAGAAACACGACATAAAGACGGTCATCCAGCACCACAATTGTCACAGTTTACTAAAGTCTAAATATTTGAATTTTGTTTCTTTGTACAGAAACATGCAGAAAGAATCGGGAAATACTGTTAAAAAAAAAAGATTTAAACAGCAGTACATCCAATGAGGTTCTAAAGATATCCACTCCTTCTTGTGAATGATGAGTGGACTTTGCACCTACTAAATGGAGTGTATATTCATGCATTTAGATCACACTGAGGCTCACAGAAAACTTCTCACTAACTCTGGAATTTCACATATGTGTCACGTTAGACATCTTCAAACCAAAATGAATGCCTTAAAATACAGTTCACAAAAAAACCCAAACACTCAGGTAAATCAGAAGACTTTGTCCCAGCTATACTGATACCATCCTGATGGAGACTTCCAGGTTGTATTGGTGGAAGGACAGGTTTCCCATATGATAACATACCTGACTGACACTGCAGAAACTACACCCCAAACAAATATGTCTGAACTGGCATAAAAGATGAGTTTCAGTTCCAACTTCCAATTTCTCATTGTAAAATAAATCTGAGTGTGATTAAGAAAATTAAATCTGAATGTGATTTTTCCTCATCACCAGTTAAATATATGTCTTCTTTCTCAAAGGATGGTAGGGCCGGGGGAGGAGAAGCGGTATTATCAGTCCAACACCACACACTGGCTTCCCCAAAATAGGTGGATGAAGAAAAGAAGGAAAACATTTTTGGTGCAGAAACAGATTTCTGTTTAAAACCTCTAAGGAATTATTAAAACTCTAATGAATGTTTTTAATTAACATTCACAGTGTCCTTTTAAGTGAAGTCATTTAGGAGTTCCAGAGGAAACTCTGTCACCCAATTGCTAGTTGGGAAAAAAAAAATCAACTTTGCCTGTTAATAGCTCTTCTACTTCAAATGACTCCACACAACCCGCTCAGCACATCTGGGAACTGGTATGTCAGTGGAAGATTTAGCTGGTATTTAGGTGGTTTTAAAGAGGAGACATGGGCTAAATTTACACCTAGATGGTGCAAACTTGGGGCTGCAGTACATATACGCCAGCCTGCACCAGCAAACGGGCGCCGCTCTGCCCCCTGGACTAGTAAAGAGAATAGATACTTCAAATAGATCATTTTATGTAATTGATCAATATTTGGCTGTTTTACAGATTCTGGTCACACAGTGGTATGGCTGGTAAGAAAATTCGAGACACAGAGAGCGTCAGGTTTGCAGCTGGGACCAGTGCAAGGGAGCGGGGTACTGTAGCTGTCTCTCCTTCAGTCCATCCCCAGGCAGCCCTCTGTTTGTCTAAAATCTCCCATAATTTGTCAAATTCTGCAGGATTAGCAAAGGTTTCACTGCTCCACAAAGTGAGTATCTTCTCGTCTGCAGCAAGAAAAAAGGTCACCTCTGGAGCAGGGCTGTGGTTATTAATGGTAGGGGCTAGAACAAGGGATCGGTTTCACAGAGTCCAACTTGCTTGTTTTTCCAAAATCATTTGTATAAGCACAGCACCCATGCAGCACACTCCTACTTCAGCTATCTATGACAAAGAGGGATGCCTCCTGTGTTAGAACAGTCTGCTTTGCTGCACGCAGAACTGATGCTCTCCCACAGCATGTTTTATATGTCATTTATAAACATCGCTTAGAAATTAATAAAACTAAGGTTCTGGAAAACCTTTTTGTTTAAGTAAAGGTATTTTTCACATCATATTAATCTTCTCTACTACAACTCTCAAACAGGTGCACACATTTTGTTGTTTAAAAGCAATAGATTAAGAGTGAGAGAATGAAAATGGACTTTCCATGACTAAAACTGGCTGTGAAAAGGATGCAGCAGCACACTGCCACCTCCAGTTAACAGCTCACGCACAGAATACACTATCTATATTATTTAGACACTTAGAAGGAATGAAAACCAGACATGAGCTCTGACAGCCAGCTCAGCCTGACTGCCAGCAATGAGGCACAAACACATTTGAGCCTTTGATCACAGATGACTTTTTTTAAAAAAATAACAACAAAACCTGATAGCACTGCAACAAATAAACTATCACTCCCCACACGCTAGTAACAGCATGATGCCAAGCCAGAAGAAGTTCTTGTGACTGGGGAGTGTTCAATTAACGACTCTACTCTCTGACATCAATGCTTTCCCCACTCAGCTTCCCTTCAGTGCAAGGGAAGGGAATCTGCCTTCCCAATTTGCACACGTCCTAGGATGAACTACTTCTTGAGTGCTTCTAAAATTCAGTGGGATAGCCTGCGACAGCGGCATAGCCTGACAGGGAAACTCACAGAGGAAAGGAATATCAAGGCTGAGTCATGATGGTCTGTGACCCACGGAAAATAATTTAGACTGGTTTAGACTGGCAGATTGAACTGTGGTGTAGGCTGCTTACACGCCAATATTTGGCAGTAGCCAAACGCTTGTAAAAGAAGGAATGTAGGACTGCAGCTGGTGAGCAAAGATGACTATGCCTGTACCTTCCACTGCATGGGTGGTGAAAAGAGGTCAGAATCACACAATTATAGAATCACAGACCCATAAAATTACAGAATCACAGAACCATAAAATTACAGAATCACAGAATCATAGAGCATTTTGGTGTGGAAGGGATCTTTAGAGGTCATCTATTGCAAACCCCCCACCCACTACCCCCCAGCCCTACAGTGAGCAAGGACATCTTCAGTTAGATCAGATTTCTCAGAACGCCGTCCAGTCTGACCATGAGTGTTTCGAGGGATGGAGGATTGACCACTTCAGGAGGTAACCTGTCCCAATGTTTCACTACCATAACGTCAAAACACTTCCTCCTTATATCTATTCTAAATCTTCCATCTTCTTTGGAGTCTCCTTCACTGGAGATGTTTAAAACCCGCCTAGATGTGTTCCTGTGCAACTTGATCTAGATGATTCTGCTGTGGCAGGGGGATTGGATCTTTCGAGGTCCCTTCCAATCCCTAATGATTCTATGATACTATAATTCTAGTTTAAAACAATTATTCCTTGCTAAAATGATTGTCACTATCTTATGGGCCCTCTTTAAGTACTGAAAGGCCACAATAAGGTTTCCCCAGAGCCTTCTCTTCTCCAGGCTAAAGAAGATGAGATCATACCAGCTAGAAATGTGGAGAACTGTGAGAATTCATGTTCTGTGATACAGGTGGCTAAAAATTCCTTATGACTAGAGCAGAGTGCCCAAATTTTATGTAGCCAAGGTTCCTTGCTGCCGCTCCACCCTTTTCCTTACCCTCCTTTATGTCTAACCCACCTTGACCACACTCCCAAGAGGAGCTTTGCCTTCCTGCTCCAGCCACTAAGCCATGCTACATACAACTCTAGTTTGATTATTTTTTCCTCTGTCCCTTCCTCATCTTTAGACCTGAGACTGCCCCATGTCTCTTCCTTGGCTGAAATTGCCCTGGACTTTACTGGAAACATGTGCTGCCTATCGGATCAGCAATCACCACTGCATCACACTCACTATTAGTACAGCTTTTGTTTGGAGAGATACTGAGAAGCTGAACGAAGCTGAGAGAAAACCAAAAGCTATTAAGCGATGGAAAAAATGAAATATGAGTTAGGTCCATCCAAGGGAAAAAAGTAAGTACCCATGGCCTGGCTAAGTGAGGTCTGCAGCAGTGGGAGTGGAACTGTGTAGCTGTTGGTAGCAGTTAAATAAATAAATACATACATGGCAGTTGACTGAATAAACACAAAAGAAAGAGAAACCTAGCAGGGCTCATGGGAAGAGGAGCAACGATAGGAAAAAAGCCCAGGAAGCATACTGGGATGAAATGACATATATTAGACAGAGGAATTGCTTTCCAAGTGTGAGTCTTACAATAATATTAACATTATACTTTTAAAACAATTTGTGGAGTATAATTAACCTTTAAAAAAAAATCTGTATCTTTAAAGACGAAGCCATTGCCGTTTCACACCTACATATGATTGCATCATTTAAAAACCTATCACTGCCTGCATCAATTATAATGATTCTCAGAGAGGAGAGAGCAAGTGAGAACAACCAGTGAGCACTGGTATGAAATGAGTTTCCCTGTTTTTCTGGACGGCTCTTAGGTGGCTCTCTCTTTGTAAAGAAGCAGACTCCAAGTGCAATTATGGAGTGAGAAGATAAGAAAAAGAGCCACGTGAAGAGATTTGGGGCAAATACATATGTCCAAATGTAAAAGTTCCCCACAGCAACAGCTTGACTTTTCTTCGCGAAGTGAAGTGCACGTATTCAGGCTGTCCTGAACACAAACATAGCAACGATTTTAAAAAGCTAAACCATACAATTGGTACCACGCCATTTGGTTGGTTGGTTGGTTGGTTGGTTTAGGTTTGTCTTTAGGCCAGTAAAGCAATTATTTATAGTGATCTACTTCCACAAAACCAGTCCAATATTCCAAGGGTAAACCTCACATCATCTTGCTTTTCATGATGTACAGACAGTCATTGTAGTCAGCACCTCTTAAATTTATGGAATTAAAACAAAACGAGATCTCATATGACATCTGGTTTTATCCTTAGTGAATTTTTCAGGCTCTTAAAATTTTACAGGCTCCCTAGGAACACGTGCGAGTATCACGTTGGCTAAGGCTCAACTTCCTAACTACACTCAGCACTGATATGAGAGCTGCAGAATCCAGTCCTTCTGGTAATTTGTGCCAATATTTAGTCACTTTCACCGTTAAAAATGTGTCTGGTTCCTCATTTGCATTTGTCTGGTGTACAGCCGTTGGCTTGTCCTACGCTTTTCTCCACCAGACTGGAGAACCCTTTAGCACCTGGTTCACTTTTGCCATGAAGGCACCTGGACACTGTAATCAAGTCACCCCTCAATCTTCTTTTCGATAAGCTAGGCAGATTGAGCTCTTTTGGAGTCCCACAGTAGGGCGTTTTGCCAGACCTCAAATCATTTTTGCGTCTCCTTCCTGAACTCTCCCATTTTTCACCATCCTTTTAAAAAAGTGGACAGCAGCACTGATGAAATATTCTGGTGGCTGTCTCACCAGTTCCTTATGCTCTTCACTGTACTTATTCATCCTCAGAAGGAAGGCAGAGCTAGTCAGAAGGCACCATCTGGTGAGGAAGTCTGACTGGTAGGGGGCAGATTTAAATACTTAAAGAGTAGCAGAGGGGAGGGTGGAATGGGCAAAGGACATTTAAAGACTGACTTGCTAGACTATAATCATTTTTAGTTTCCCCAGGAGGTTAGTGAATTTCTCTCCCCTGGAGTCCTAGTGCCTGTGTTTAGCAAGGTGAATAGCAGCAGAGTATAAAATATGGGAAATGAAAATTTCATTGGGATTACACATGAATGAGAAGAATCAGCATATCTCTGCTAGAAAACACAGGACTAATGGGGTTAAGGCAAGCAGGGAAAAGAGAAGGGAAATGTCATGATAGTCAAATAAGAGCAGAAAAAAATCCACAACAGTCACAAAGATACAAGTGGAAAAGGGATTTCATGACCCTAATTGATGGTGTAACCTGCTTTCAAAAAGCACTTAATTTCTGAAGTCTCACGATTCAGGTCCAGTGTTCAAGCCAATGCTCACCCTGCAGAGCCAACACCTGACAAAGAAGACTGATGATTTCTGCCCCACTTTGGCTTTGCAAATTGCATTTTTTAGTGAAAGAACCTTTTTAGAAGCTTATAAAGATGCTGAGTGAAGGGCAGGGTGTAGAACCTGGGAACTGTTTACTTATGCACCCAGCTGATCATAACTGCTGGGGTAACTCATGAGAAAAAGGCTGCCAGACAAGCATAAAGCTGTTTGCTGAGATCAGAGGAGACTGTCTGAGTTGCAGACACAAAAAGCATGCAAGTCCAAGGGAGCTTTCAAATTACTCTGAGAAGCTGTGGAAGCCAAAATCACTCTTGTCCTCTTCTGCAAGGACTCGAGCATTTGTCTCTGGCTCTGCATTCAGCCACGCACGCTCACTCCTGTGTGATTTTTAGACTGTATGTGCACAATGCACAGTGGCTGGAGAGCAAACTTGAACAGTACACAGCAGCTTCAGTTTTTACAGCAGGAGGCTACTTACTGCTCTGAAGGTATTGGCCCAGGCAGAATATATACGGCATGAGCCGTTCACTCTAAGTGCTGACCCTGTACTCAAAAACATGCTTGTGCCCTTTAATTCTTTTAAGGTCATCCAAGTAAGCAATGGGAATTCATTATAAAGGACACACAGTTTTTAAAAACATGTTTCTTTGGACATTGTAAACTTAGGCTTCATTTCATAATGAATTATTAAATCCAGGACAGTGCAAAGCACTGCTGTTGGGTTTTTGAGCGTTTTTTAGAAATACTCAAATACCTAAGGCATGGAGGGACTGCGGCCGAAGCTTTCTGAAAAACCAAGGCTTGTCTTTGTTGCTTAAGCCCTTTGCTAATGCTTGCACAGCCCCTTCTAATGTCCACAGAAACATTATCATTCCAAGCCAACATTGCCTGGATTCCAATAAATTAGGCAACACAAAGAACATCAGCAGCAAAAACGACACTTCAGCAGAGCAGACAGCCAGTGTTTCCAGGAGTTTGGAATGCTTGGCTCTGCCGAACCCGTTGGTGTTACCGAGGGAATACAAAGAAAGGAAGGCTGACGTGGCAGTATCTTAACGGCCTCATCATAACTGAAACACAGACTAGATAGGGTGTGGGCTACAGGAGCAGGAACCTTTCTAGACATTCCTCCCTTGCTTGCAAAGGGCCACTGCAGAAGCATTGTCTTCTGTCCTTTAATTGTTGATTAGCCCCTTGAGCCCAACACTAGTAAATTCTGGCAATGCGAGTCCAATGCACCCCAGATTTTATCTTCCATGCAAGATGGTTGTAAAACCTTATGTTTCCAAGTAACTTGCACACCGACTAACTGTGGCAGAATGCACCATTTGAGAGCAGAAGATAGAATTGCTATAAATATTAGGAAGATTTTTATTTGCAGGTGTTACTTTTCCAAACTAAGAGAGTTACACCAGCAGAAGGTTTCTCCTCTCAGGGAATAACAGGAAAAATATATTTAACTGTTGTAATATTGTAAGAAAATTAAATGTAAAAGTAAATTCTTGTCAAGCATCCATTAACATGGTAAAAGTAATTCTTGTTTTGAGACCAGCGTTTTCTTACGTATACTTCACTCTGGAAATAAATTGTTAGGGAGCCTAGAAAACATCATGTAGCTGAACTTTTGTTGCTCTAGCATGAAGAAGTAAAAGCCACGCTTTCTTCCAATTTATATATTCTAAATTGCGTTGTATCCAGGCACATGCAGCCTTCTTACAGAGGAATAATGCCTTGTATTTATTGTACTAGTTGATGGTTTGGTTTTCCATTTCCCCAAAATATAATCATCCACCTCTTTTCTGCGCAAACTATTCCACCGTGTAATAGAATTATTAACTCCTCAAAAATCTTCCGCTCAAACATCAGACCTGCCTCACTAAGGATAAGTGTCTTTAATATATTTGAAATAGTAGCATTTGGTACTTAATTTCCAGCTGCTACACAAGTTCAGCAGATGACTTTCCCATTAGTGTTTTTGAGAGCTGTACACCTTGCGCTCATGAGCATTTTCATATTCTCCAGTATGAATGTTTATTTCATAATGTGTTTGTTAGCAGCAGGAATGTGACATTGCACATATGGAGTCAGAGCAGGAAAGCAGAAAAATCCAGGTACTATTCCTATTATTACCCCGTCTGCTTTTTGACCTCAGCTAAATTACACTGAACTTGTGCTACTTCAATTTCCCTAGTTTAAAATTGAGATATTCCACTCCCTGTGTAATGAAGCTAAGTTTTTCTTTATATAAAAATAAGAGAGATCCCTTAGCAAAATTGATTCAATGCAAATAAACTAATATGATGTTATGGTTGAGGATCTGAAGAGAGAGCTATCAAAAAATGCAAAGGCAAACTCCCACAGCAATTATAAAGTAGGTCATATCGAATGTGTGCTAATGCACTGAAGGAACATATATCCTTGCTCAGGATATATTTAAACAGTGGCTTCAAACACCTAGACATATGTGACTTCAAATCCAATGCACTCTTACAGCCTGCAAGTTGTATTTTCATTTAATAAGACTTCCTAACAGATAAAATGCATTGTTTGCATTTTATCCAGCCACTCCTGATCCTCTGCTCTATTGATCCATATGGTTTCTTTCCTTTTACACTGACATTGTAGCAGCGTATACATAGACCTCCAATGACATTGCTTCATTTGACATTGTAATATTACCTGTACACCTGCATTTGCAGCATTTTCAGCCTTTTGGAATTAAAATAGCTCCTACAAAATCAACTTACAAGCTATCATTATCAAAGAAACATCGTGAAAAATAACTTCTTTGGAAGCACTTCAAAACAGACTTTTTTATAACGTAGACTGCAACTCATCTCATTCATCCTCCTACCTGCACTGCTGAAAACACCTCGGAAAGATCCGTCCTTCTGTAACGGTCTGATAACCATAAAAAGGGTTGTATCCACACACTTACATGGTGGACACCAGATATTTAGACAGAAGGATGAGAAGCAGGCCATGAGTGCTTCCCATGGAAAATACTCAGGAATCATCGCTTACAACCATCTTGAGACAGAAGTCGTATCAGCATTACTACATTTATTAGCTTTCCCACTAATTTTCTAATTGCATTTGAAGCCATTTTTGTAATTTCAGTTACATGCTCTGCCCTAATAGCAAATAAGTTTCCTGTTGCGTGTTCCCAGAATCACAGAATTACAGAATGGTTTGGGTTGGAAAGGCTCTTAGAAATCGGCTCTTTACATGGGCACGGATACCTCCCACTCTATCAGTTTGCTCGAAACCCCGTCCAACATCACCATGAACAGTTCCAGCAAGAGGGAATCCACAGCATCTCTGTGCAAACTGCTCCAGTATCGCACCACCCTTACAGTACATAATTCATTCTCTTTATTTAGTCTGAATCTACACACTTTCTGTTTAGAACCATTGCCCCATATCAGCCTGCAGTCCTTGAGGAAAAAGTTCCTCCCCATCTTTTTCCTTGGCCTCTTTTAAGCACTAGAATACTGCTATATAGTCTCTCCAGAGTCTTTTCTCCTCCAGGTTCAACAATCCCAACTCACTCAACCTGTCCTCATAGCAGAGGTGGAGTCTCATGAGAGCAGAGTAGATGAAGAGAATCACCTTCCCTGACCTGCTGGCCAGCCTTCTCTTCATGCAGTCCAGAATGAAATTGGCTTTCTGGGCTAGAAATGTACATTGCTGCTCTTTTCTGTCTGTGGTGAGCCTCATCCACTGGTCAGGTGGTTTGTAGCAGACCCCCACTATAACGTCACCTGTCCTTGCCCTCCCTCTAAATGTGACCCGTAAGCTCTTAGTTGACTCATTCATCCTGGGGCAGAGAGCTCCATGAGCTCCAGCTGGCCATTGACATAGAAGGTGACAGCCTCTCCTTATGGCCCCTGTCTGTCCCTCCTAAAGAGTCTGTGTCCTTCCATTCCAACATAGGAGCCACCCCACCATGTCTTTGTGATGCCAAGAGGACCTGCATGCCTATACATTCCTCTAATTCCTCTTGCTTGTTTCCCATGCTACACGCATTCGTACAGAGGCACTTCAGTTGGGCCCCCGAGAAGCTGATTTACTGGCTGGAATTCCTCTGTGCTGCTCTTCAGGTGTCTCCTGGTGCCCTGTGATCCTTCCCCCAGGCTCTGGGCATCTATTGCTGGCACTGGCATCAAACTAGTAGGAGCGGAATAGATCGAGTCCCCTCCCCTGGCAACTTTGGTTTTCTGAATGCAAAATCTCATTTTCTGGAATAGAAATATGTGACTACAAAGTGATAGTTATCTAACTAGAGGTGTTTATTCTAATAAACTGGATTTGCGAGATAATTCCAGGATGTATGCCTATATGGAAGAGCTCAGGCAAACTGCATTCCATATTAACTCCATTTTTGAGCGATCCCAGGGAAAGCATTTAAAAAGCACAAAACAGGTCTGAGTTATTGAAAACTTAATCATCTTTAAAAAGGGAAGATTTAAAATGAAAACTCTCTCAGAAACACAACAGTAGCGCGGTATGTTTTTATAATGTGCCTCCATGGATTCAGTACATTTTCTCCTGAGAGGTAACTCCAAATGAAGCATGTGGATTAAATCAATGTGACAGCAAACCCAATGACATTATCAGCAATCCACATCTGATGGATTTAAAATCACAACTTTCATAAAAGCCTGTTTATTCATCATAAATACGAAAATCCCTCCTTTTCATTTGTGTCTTGTTGTTTGGTGGTTCTTCTTCAGTCAAGTTGCCATTGTCTTTCATCCTGTACAACAAAAAGCAGTAGCTACTTCTGATGTGGGGATTATGCTTCATAGTGTAATTGTTTCCAGTGGGAAATCTCCACTGTGCTGGTGAGTAAGAGTTGCCTCTCAGTTGGTCACATTTGTATGATCTGGATGTCAGACTGTTTAGCTTTTGAGATACCTGGTCTTCAGTTGCACAATAGAGCCAACCCACAGCAAAGCTGAAGACTCTTGAATTTTGTTTCAGCAGTGCACTATCGCTTCTGTCCAAACAAAGCAAATCCTCTGTCCATAGCAAAAGTAATACCCCAGAGGGGGCTCTAGTAGGGTCTTAGTATCAGGCTGCTGGCAACAGTACAACATCCACAGTTCCTAAATATTTAAGTTATCCTCTCTGCTGTAACCAGTATCCTCAAAGGCTCCCAGAGAAGAGCAGGAGAACCAACTCCACAGAGCAGGAACTAATTTTGTGTCACTACTTCAAGTCACTAACACTTGAAATCTAATTGCTTTCTTGGAGGTGAGGTCTGGTTACTTTTGAATCAAAGCACATCCCAGGTGCTATGTGAGGATCTGAAGCACTGGTTACATACAGATTCCAGACAACTCAAAGTGCTGCATCAATCAGACTTTCCACCGCCGCACACAAAGCTGCCGCATCTTCTGCAGCCCTTTCCAGCTTGTCGGCCCATAGACATTCTAACAGCTATTGCATAATTTAATCTTTGGATTTGATCTTTTGTATCGAAATATGGGTCTGGTTGGCTCAGTTGGTAGAGCATGGGACTCTGAATTCCTGGGGTCATGAGTTTGAGTTCCTGGGGTCTGTGAAATAAAGACACTGGTAAACAAGAAAGCCCTGCACATATCTTTGTTTTGCCTCCTCTGCAGTTGTAGTGGTTAGTCTTCTATGACTTCAGTTCCAGTAAAAATTTTCACAACATGAGCACACTGTGTTTTGTTATCTTCATTTTTTTGCACTGGAAAACCCTGCTTAAAAGTAGGGAAAACAAAAAATAAAGCTCACTTTTGTAGATTAAACCATTCAAATTAAATGGGTTAATGTGAAAAAAAAAAAAAGGCTTAACATTTCAATAAAAAGAAAATACTACTACAGACTGGTCATTTCTGTAGCCTAGAGGTGACCGCAGGCATCTTTCCTAGGAAATTAGATGTGGCTGTTCTTGTCATTATGTGAAGCTATAAAACTGGCATTTAACTGGAAACTTATTGAATCAGAGTTGTGTGTTCTACATCTTTAAAAACAACATTAAAAATCTGATAAAGCTCTACAATAATGATATCTTTATGATTTTAGAGGTTTCTACTTGGGGCGTTTTCTGTTTGACTTGGAGTTTTTTTAAGCTTTGAATCCCTCAGAGTATTCACAAGAAATTCAGCTTAATTTTAATGCTTCTGCAGCGGCTGCTGCAAAGCTTCTTAACTTTTACACTGTAATGCATTCAATGTATTTATAGTTCTTGAAAATGTCACATGGCAATGTTATGCCAGGGACAGCACATCGCAGAGACTCCTTAATACGTCTGCATTGTTGCATTCTATTTGTGGAGTCATTTTTGTCAGCAGCATTGAAGAAACAGGGCTGCTGCTGCAGCTCTTTCAATAACATTCAAGCTTATAGTTGACCTTAGGGGCTCACATTATGACATCCATATTTAATTTAACAATAAATTGTATTTTCATAGACCACAGTACTGCATTATAACCTCACTGTTTTGTGTGCATGGGAATGCAGCAGAAGCAGGCTTGTGCCGATCTACCACACAGACTAGATGGTTAGGTCATGAGAGCAAGGTCAAAGTGTATAGCAGTGGCAATATTTAAAAGGGTTTATAACAACCCTTAGAAGTCTGAGGGGGAAAAAGGACAAAAAAAGCTGTCTAGAAGGGAGTGCATTTAACTTAGGGTGCATTTAGAAAAATCCTTTTGACTGCTCCCCCTTGCTAACTGTCAGGTTTGGTTCTGCTCTGCACTTCCCATTGCAGTCAGCATTCTCTGTATCTCGTTTTCTCTTCTGCTTCATTCAAGCATATTTAAGAAGAAAATTAACACCATCTTAAGCTTTGCCTATCCTTTTTTTCCTCACAATAATTTCTCCTGTTTGCCCTGAATTTTATACTGCTGACCTTCTAGCTGACTCCAAATTAAATGCTCATATGTTTTTTATTCACTCCCACATCTAGTCCTGCTTGTTCACATTTATTCTTGTTCATCTCCCTCTTATTTGCCTCTCCTATATCACGTCACATTATCCTCAACTTCTTTACTTTCTGTTCCTAGTAATTTCAACTCTTTCCAGTGCATACTTCTTGCAGGTTTGTGCAACCCAAAATACATTTCCTTACTCCTTCATACCCATCAGCATTATTAATAATCTTCCACTAGCACTAGCCAGATCACAGAATAACTGCATTGCTCTTCTCCATCAGCTGCCTCTGGCAATAGTTTGCCCACTATTTGCACTGCTCTCATCCACAGACTTTATGAGAACTTATTATCTCTTTTAGAAGGTTCTACTTTTCAAAACTAAGTAGTTTCAATTACCTTTTATTGGCAGCCTTGATCTTTGGTCCAGATGTCATCCTTAACATACATTACATAAAATTATGGAAGAACAACCCCAGTAAAAAGCATTTCACTGCTGCGATCCATGTTCTCTTTTTGCCTCTCGTCCAGCTTCATGCATTGTATCTAAATTCGATTTTCAGCTCCTTGGGGTGAGAAGACATCATTTTAATTTATCTGCAAAGCATCACGCACAGCTGTGGCTCTGTAGAGATGCTAAATATCTATATCCACATTTATTAAAATATTGATGCTTTTACTTATTCATATAGCACAGAAGCAACATGGCAGCAGTTGTACCCATTTAAAAACTATTTTCCATCTATAATGGCTATAATATGATATATTTACAGTAGCTGCATGCTGCTCGCTCTATTTCCTAGTTGATATTTATGTTGGTCTTTCTGATCTTATTAGCTACCACTGCCCCCAAAAATGAAACCATTCATTTCCTTTCACAGCATCAGTTTTTTTCCTAAAAATAATGCATAGGGGTAACATACAGTGGTTTTACTCTCTATGCACATTGCATGATCACTGTCGTACTGGACGAAGGTTACTGCATCAATTCAGGACTGCTCTCACCTTCCAAAATCTTGTCATTTACAAAGTCTGATGACAGCAAAGATTTTAGGAACTTTGGACACCAGAATACTTGCTACCTAGCTCAAGAGGCATCAAAGTGTGTGATTTTCAGAGCACAGGAGCACCGCCTTTTCTAAAACACATGGTCCTGAAAGGGTAATCTCCTTATAAAAAAAAATCTCCTTTATGAAAAATTACTATAGTAATGTTTTAAAATAATGGCTGACAAAATTACTGCAGTTAGCCAAAGCACGTGTTCGAAGTAGGAAGGTTATTTTAATCCAAAAAGATAAAAAGAGGCAGCATCAACTCAGTTACAATGTACTGCAATAGTCCCACGAACAAGTGCGACAGGCTGTGGATACTCTGTCCTTTGTACTCAACCATACTGGTTTCTTGGTTAGACAAAAAAGCACCTAGGCATTCCCAAATTCCACAACAGAATCCACACCAGCCCCTGTCCTGACCCAGAGCTCGCTGAATGAATAAGCCTGTACTAATCATTTCATAAGTTAGCTCAAAAGATAAGGAATTATTGTCAAGTTGACACCATATGCAGAGCAATTAAACTGTTCTGCTTCACATACCGCTTAATCAATGGGTAAGCATTTAAGCATTGAATAATCTTCAACTGTCTTGCAAAGAAGGGTATCTGCAATGAAAACATGAAATGGGTTGCTGATTAGTGGGTCAGTACACATGAAGTGGCCTTAACAAACTGTTTACTCGGAGTAGAAGAGGAGTTACATGGGGATAATGTTACCAGCTTTTTTCATAGAGTGTCGTAAGGTGATGGACTTCATATTTATATTAACTTTGCATATAGTGGCCCGTTTCAGACAGTGTCCTGCCATACTTTTTACTGGATAAAATGATGAACAGCCATCCAACCTACTATCAAACTGCATATAACTAAACCTGTGAGAAGTTGCACTGATTGCAGTCAGACCACACACGCGTTTAAAAGCTTTGATGGGCTGAACAATAGCAAAGATCTACTCTACCAGGCTCTTCATGTCCCCCATTTAAGCCTCTACCTCATCTTACCTTTATTTCCTTACTATGCACAAAGGGAACAGCGTCAACAAATGCACTAGGGTGTGATTCATCAGACCTACCCTGACTAGACCCTCGCCTACAGCCAGATTTGGTGCGTAAATCTCGTTTCATCAGACAGTGAGAACTGAATGCTTATTCACTTCTTTACATCTTCAGAGAAAGCCAAATCCAGATATCCAATGCCCAGTGTCAACAGTGACACTCCAGATGTGGCTCAGGATCAGTTATGGCACAGCCCAGGTACCGCTCTCCAAAGGCACCTAGAAGATGACCTGCATGCCTCAGGTAGATGCAGGCCCTACCACTTGTTTCCAGTGCCAGAAAATGGTTCTTTGGTGACAAACTTAAACTGCACTTTCAATGAACAAGAAGATAGAAGAGTTCTTAAATGGGCATTTTAATGAATGTAAGGATAAAATAAAGAATAGTAACAGCAAAAGTAAAAGAGAAGCATGAAGATGGAAAAATGGCTACAGAAACCTGCTGACCTATGATATGACATTCATTATTGTGATCACTTTGGAGAAATAGAACAGGGAGACTAGCCATTATCTAAATGAACTGGCATTTTAAAACACAGTTCACTTGATACATGGTGAGAAGATCTACTCCCTGTAAGTTACCCCAGAGAATGCTACTAACACAAGGAAGGTAAGGATGGAATCTCCACAAGATTGGAAATTGGGCCAACTTCATTCCTGTCAAAACTAGTGGTAAAGCATGTTTAAAACAAGTAGAGCTGCCATGGTGCTGAACACTTCTGGTCAGGCCCAACTGACATACAAAGATTTAATGGCCGTGTACAGAAACGAAATGCTCCAGCAGTGGGGATTGGACTTAGATGGTCTTTCGAGGTCCCTTCCTACCCGTAACACTCTGTGATTCTGTGAAATGCCACACAGACCTCATTGTATGCGGGAGGCTGTGTTCTCTGGGGAATAGTGTCAGAGGTAATGGCCAGGTTTTGGATGCACCAACTTTACATCCTTCACTGTAAGATGCATGAATGGCAAGCACTTTTGAAAATCAGTGTGTTTTCTTTTCTCAGCGAAGAACCGATCAAACCCTGCAAAACTAAGTTTAGAAATAACGTATGTGTTGAGCACCTTTTTGTCTGTTTCCACTCCAGGATGGGGGAATGGATTAAAACTCCCTGCCTTCCTTTCAGCTGCACTTTTTTTCCTAATGCCATCCTCTTACTACAATTTACGTGAGTTTTAGCTTCAAGAATCGTTGCTCATTGCTGAATGAGGATAAGAACAAAGTAAAGTTATATTAAGCTTGTACAACTGATCTTTTAACATTTTAAATGGTACCTTTTAAGATTTCCTGTAGAATCAGCCTGAAATACATCGTTGACTATCATCAAGTAGAGTAGGGTCACTTTGGGAAAACCCATTCTCGGTGGTGTAAATTATAGGGTTATTATATGTATCTAGAACAAGAGAGCAGGAGTTTTATTCAGAACAGATGCAAGAAAGCCCATAAAATCTGATGCATTACCCTCTATCTTTTCTAAGCTACAAACTAAAACTAGTTTTCATCAAACTGCACTGACCCTATTAACTTAATTTTCCATGAGCTGACCTTTTATGACTAACAATGGAAAAGCAAAACTGTGCAAATATCCATGAAGACAGTGAAATGACTTATTTTAATGAGAAGACTAAAATATATTTCCTGCATTAGCATCTGCTTGTTGTCACTGCTCCTTAACCCCTTGGTACTGGCAGTCACCACATGTCCCATTGCCAGGAGTAGATGCATGCCAGGAAAGCCTTGCTGCTGGCATCAGACAGATCATTTCTGGAGTTTGAAAGATGATATAACACTGGTGTGCCATTTCAAACTGCAAAACAGCCACCAAGTACAAAGGCACCAGGAAAACACTAAGGCTTACACTCTTTACAGCCAGCACTCAAAAATTAAATGAAGAATCCAAAGGTTTATATCTTATACAAGTTCTTACCTTACACAATATCTTATGCCATCCAGATGGGCTTCTTAGCAAAAACCCAACCCAAATCACAGGTCTTAGTCGTTGAATTCTCAGGTGCCCTTACTGTCCAGTGCAAAATGGTCCTGTAAGCTTTAGGTCATTCCTTGATATAACACAGAAGTCAGTAGGAACCCCATGGTACTGCTACCACAAACTCATTTATTTGCAACAGGCTAGTTTACTCAGCTTCACAGTCTGTCGAAACACATTGCCTCTTCCCTGCATTTTCTTGGTCATAAGCTTAGCAGATCAGACTACAGGTGTCAGCAGTAACTACATTCATCTTTCCCCCTCTTTAGTAAAGTCCAGATGCTTTGTTGATTTGAGTGCACTGCAGAAACCTGTGACTTAATCATGACAGACTCTTCGCCATCAGGAAATGTTGTCCCATACATTTATCCGCTTTTTGATCTACCACATAACTTGTGGAGGTTCTACTCTACAAATTGACTTAAGAGCTATAGATGCAAGACCCCATCTCTTTCTCCAAACTGTCAGGCCTTAGCATGAGATTTTATCAGATGACAAGCTGCCTTGTAAGCTCTGGTACCAATGCTGGGGCTATACTTTTTTCACAACCACCAACAGTAACAACAAATGTCTCATTAATAGTGATCACTCAGTCTGTAAATGTTCTGAAACTATACTTTGCATGAATATCAAAGGTCTCAGTGATTTTCATATCTCCAGCCACACTCATCTTCTAAGGACTGAGGTAAACCAAAGTGATACAGGAAGCAGGATACCACTTCCCAGGTTTTTAATGATTTTGCTGTAATAATTGACTCTGAGAATATTAAAGGAAACAAAAAAGGGTTAGCTTAGTAACCTTATTACATTTTAATACATGAAGGAACCACAGTGCATGCTTTCTCTGTTATAAGATGCAAATATTTCCTCTCAGCTGCATGCTGACTACCATTACAAGATCCCAGAGTCTGTAAAAATGCTCAGCACACAAAACCTTCCAACCAGGCACATAACACTAAATGAGGATGCAAATTTTCAAACTAGATCAGTGGACACCAGCTCCCCAGGAGAAACATAATTCTGATAGGTGCTGGTTGCATGGAAGTATAATCCTTTCATTAAAATGCCTGAATGGCTCTCTGGTTGCATGTACAAGCTGCGAGTGTGTTGAAAAAATCCCAACACTAGATCCTGACACTAGAGCCTGACAGGTAGGTTTGTTCGAATGGAAACATTTCTCTCCTTGATAACTGTGTCTCTTAAATAGTGCCCCACTCAGCAAGGTAACTAACCTGACCTTTTATGGTTTGAGCATGGTTTGCTGGGTGAGGTGTTCTACTCTTCAGCGCTGTGCTGGCACTGACAAAGAAGATAGTGCCAATGCATTCAGTATTTTGCCATGGTGTGAATTCAACAGTACCCTCATTAGATCTAGATGACATTTAAGACTTTTCATTGGCTTCTATTGGATTGTAGATGGAGTTTAGGACACCGGTCTCTTTAGACTCCAGCTCGAATGGCTTGGCAATAGTTTATCCGAGAAACCAACTCTTCCTTTTTACACTGCTGCTGCTGCAGCCCGCTCAGCCCCTCTATCTGCAAGAAGGAATTAACTCACCTCTCTAAAAGCTCATGACTTCCGACCTTTCTTGTCCCTCCTTGATAAGACTGAGATCAACTCTAATTTATTGGATGTGTTGTTAAAGCTGTCTGGTGCTGTGGATGTACTTCTAGAGGCTTAAAAGGGATTCACCTCCTGTTCAGATTTAGCAGTGGCTGATGCGAATATGTTTCCTAAAGGGCTATTTTTATGCTGCTGCAAGGTCACTGCAAGTTTAAATATCAGGATACCTTAAGCTCTTATATGGGCAGTTTAATTTTGTTTACACCCAAACACAACTACGTTGCTTTTAAGCCTTTTGGAAACACTAGATATTGCAAAACACATCGTAAGCTCTGGTTCAAAGAGTATCAATTAGCTTGCTCTTTTGCTTGAACTATCTGGTTTAGTGTGGTAATTTGAAAAGGCCAAGAGTGCCCTTGAATTATTATGCACTAAGCTAAGAGGCTCCAGCCAGGAATAGGTCTCCATCACGCTGGTGGAATGTAGAAATCAGTAAGGCTTTGCTTCAGAGACTTGGGCTGAACATACAAAAATGTTTAAGGACCTTAGAAACACAAAACCCATAAAAATTGACTGGCTCTTATACTAGCACACATCTTAGTAAGACAGATACTTATGAAATGCCTATCCCAAGGCCTTGCTGTATTGAAACCCGCAGCTGAGACAGGTCCAAAGAAGTTGAAAACACAGCACAAAGGAGGAGGAAGAATAAGTTGCAAATGTTATCAAAATATATGATGAGGAGGTTATTCATGGTTTAGATCATTATTCTTAACAGTTTCTGAACCAGAGAATGCATTTAATGCAGGGCTGGAAACTTGTTCATCAGTAAACAGGTCTGTCCTCTCTTGTGCTACATGTTCCAGGTTCAGCTTGCTGTGTATTGATATTTAGAAGTTCCATCAGAGAACCCTAAATTACCTCTTCCTTCAAAGACAGTACCAGACTTCAAATTATCCTAATTTCAAATGACTGATCATAGGGAGTTTCATCAAATGGCTGTTTTAAGATTGTTACTGCAGCAATCAGTAACAAGCCCTGGATTTAAACAGCGCTTCCTCCTAAACACCCAGCGCGCGCACACGCTTGAGCAGAGCAACATTCGTTAAGTTGGTTCACGCGGTGCTTGACAATAACTCTCACAAGCAGTTTGCTTTTCCTTCTGCATGCAGCACCAGAAAACCACATTAAACTCTGAGTTGTGTGTCTGTGCCCGAGAATGCACACGTGTAACAGAGGAAGGAATATACAGGTACCCTAAAATTTGAAAAGCAAGTTCTCGCAAATTGCTAGAGCAAGTAGAGGCAAATACAGTCTGTTATGGCTACCTTTGAACAGGGACCGGTTTGTCTTCAGTGGAACTGGGCGGCTGTTAACTGTTTGTTGGTGGAACAACAAGGTTGACTGCATGAGCTCAAGCTAGTTAAAAATTGAATCCTTCACTAGTTCAGGGTTCTGTTCTACCATATCGAGAGTCATGCCTGCCTACAAGTCATTCCAATGTTCAGAGTACAAGATACTGAGCACAAATTATAACGTTTAAGTGCAAACAGCTATCGTTATTTTTTTACATCTGAATTAAACACTGATGTTGGAAAAGGTTTAATTTTGTGTTAGGAAATTAAAAGCAATAGAACTACATTCGTGAAAAAGGTAAATATCCAAATTACACCTTCCAGAGTAGCCTCATTTCGTGTGTATGGCTGTATCTGTGGGTCATCTGGAAGCAGCAATGCAGAAGAAAACATTATTTTGTCTATAATAAGGTGTTTGTGCAGATAACCACAACATTTGGGATCACAAACATGAAGGACTATTTTGTCACTGGAAAGCGAAGGGTTGCTCTTCTCTCGTTTTTGTTGTCTTCTGTCCCCATCCCGATTCCTTGTCTTCATGATGAAGTCAGACACAAGGTCAAGACTCTCCCAGACTTGACACACCAGTGCCTGCTGCCACTGTGTCACTCCACACTGTCAGCTAGTGTTTAGCAGCCAACTTGCTCTGCTCAGGGCATCTTTTAGGGTAAAAATCACTCTGCAGAAAGACTTTAAAGCCAAGGTTTAACCTAAAATCTGACACACCTTGGGAACAATAGACCTGCAACATCACTGCTCGAAAAGACTCCACTGAGTTAGAAACTCGGCAGTTTTAAAGGCTTTCAAGTGTCCTATGTTTTAGGTGTGAAATTGGTAGTGAACCAGCTGGTGTGAATGATTTTATTTGAAAGGACATTCCTTTAAGATTTCTAATTCTTCACATGCTCTTTGTAAAAATGTTTGTGTGGAGGATGATGGCCTTTCCATGCTATGCAGCTACAATTGCTTCAACAGATCACTGCACAGGAGAAGCGAGCTCCTGCCTAATGAAAGCTGGCCTACTTGGAGCTCCTCCAATGCCCTTTCGTTAACTGTAAAGTTCATAATATTAATCAGGCAACTGCTTATACTGGGGATCAAGAGAATATTCTTTGAAATTGCAGCTGAGTTTTGTCAAAATGCTAGCTGACAAAACCTGATCAAGTGCTTTCAGAATGTCTGCGTGCTATTTCCCACTCTGACATCTAAATAACAAAGCACACTCGGTAGGCAGCTCTGTGGGTCGCACACTGCCTGCAGCCCCAGCTGAAGGGATATCAGCACAGGAAAGGAACCACAAGGACCCAACCAAATTTCAATTCAACACACCACAGAAAGCATTCCTAGGAAAGGACAAGCTGTGCCAGTGAAAGTGGGCCATACATTGTAAATGTTGGTGGCAACAGAAAGGCTTCCATTCAAGCCTCTCTGGGATGCTGGCATAGCTTTTGCAGTCATGCTCTGCAGGGGGAAAATGGCTGGTTGGTCTGCTTATAGCAGATTCACCAACCCCCACCCCTTCCTGAACTCTTGAAACAAAGGCTCCTCCACTCTCTCGTTAAAAAATGTAATCTTCAGGACGTAGAGGACAGGCTGCTGTCTGTGGAACAGCCAAACTCTACAAGAACAAGCGTCTGCAGAAAAATAGTGCTTCTGCTGGTACATGCATTGTGCAGATGAGGGTAACCTGAAGAGCATTTCCCTTTGCAGCCTTCCATCTTTGCAATCTTCACACAAGCGGAAAAAACACTGCCTGAGAAGTATAAAGATATTTATCTTCTTGGTGGAACTGAGGTTCAGAAGAGGAGGAGGCAGAACTGAGATTCAAAGGTTGTTCATCCAAACCTACTTTGGTTTTTTTTCTCTCTGGAACATTGTCCTCCCAGCATACAAGAGATCTCATCCAACTACTTTGATTCTCTCATCTTTCTGGTTCAGCTTCAGTTGCTTTTATTTTTTTACCATTTTCTTTATTTCTTCCTCTTTCCATTCCCTAAATTCTGCAGTCAAAGCTGCCATTTCCTATTTTTTCCTAGTGAGTGCCCCTACTCCTTTCCCCAGTCCTTCCCAGGTGAACGAAAGTAAAGAAATCAAATTTTATGTATGACTTCCAGCTACCTGGTCGGCAGGTTTGTGTGCAGTACCCCTTTTCACTTTTACACTGTCTGCTGAGCCTGTGAAAACTGTTCTCTTCAGAGCAGGGATGATCTCGTGTTTGTCACAGAACAAAGCACAGTGCCTAGCTCGCTCTGAAAAATCCTCTCTAATTTGCTAAAGAAAATATCAGAGAAAAGTATGTCCCTATTAGTGCAAAATAGTCGATGTAAAGTTCAGCACATCGGAGTATACTGATAAACTGTCTATATGCGTTTGCCAAATAAGATACTTGTCTCTTGTAAGCCATCCAAAAATATCCTTATGGCTAGGAGCCCTGTAAGTATAAACATTCTGATGAAGCAAAATGATTTAGAGTTACAATTAAAAAGACTAGAGTAAGCAAAAAGATACATTGAAAACATAACACTAATCCTATCCCAAAAGATTGTGCTATCCGAGGGGATCTAGGATATTAATTAGTAAGTCATTGCAAACCTATAAAAATCATCCCATAATTACTCTGAAAAAGTTGCAATTTCAAAGCTACACAGCAGAATAGCACACTGGATTAATTATGCCAGACTGCTGCAATAACCTTGAATTAAAGCTGCAACCTTCTATTTTTAAGAAACAATTGCCTTTCTGGTTGATGAAACCTGTCGTCCCATCAGGTAACAGACGTGACCAGGAAAGAGAAATGTGATAATGAGTCAATCCAAGCTGTTTGATACATTTCAAATCTTCCTCCCACAGAGTGTAGCTGCCACAAGCTACATCACCAGTCTGGTTCTTGAAAACTCGATCTCCTCCCTGATGGGTGAATGTGTCCCAGGCATTAGGGCCCTTTCCATCTGTGTTCCAGCCTTCTGCTTGAAAAACAAGACTCAGTTGTTACACTCTTGACATCAAAAGACATATGCTGAATGTAAATAGTTCTCACAAAGTAGGCACAAGCCCCTCAAAATCCTATCAGTGACATGAGTATTCCCTTACCCGCTCCTTACATCGTTTAAAGCAACTACAAACTTTGAAGCATTAGTATGCATTTGCATTTATTCATATTTTTGCTTGCTGCTAATTATTTGAAAATCCCTTTTTAAAAAGCATTCAAAGTTCTGACACTCTTCATACTTCCTTAGCCAAAAATCAGATGTTTGCAACTCTTAAGATATTATAGGTTTTCACAAAGGGCATTTTCTAATGCAACTTCCATCCATAAATGTAAAAGATCAGTCCATATCAAAGAAAGCCTTCAGGGCATGAGAAATGCATCCAGCAAATAGGCACTTATGGCTTTCTGGATGTCCTTTGAAAATCCTGACAGTCTGTTAAAAAGAAAGGAATGCCATTATGAGCCATGGCCCTAGGCGTATACAAGCTGAATTAATAACACAGCTCTGCAAAACTTGTGCTTTTCGCTTAGCCAAACGGTCACAGAAATGAATTCTGAGTGCTCAGAACCCCTGCACCATTTTCTTCACTTTCATAGTTTTGGGAAAGTTCTTTCCAATTCCAAAATCAAGATAGACAGATTGCCTTTAAAATATTCCTAATTTAGCTGTTGTTTGAGATGACACAGTGATGAAACTAAATAAATGCGCCTTGCTGCGTGTCAAGCTTCTTTGTCTTTCCAGAACAAGACTGTAGCTGAGGCAAACTTCATTTTTAACGCAGAGAGGTTGGCAAATGCATACCCCTGCAAAGAGTGAGTTTGTTATAAAATCCCACATAACCCCACAATGGCAACCTCACTTACCAGCAAGGCTTTGCAGACCCCCAGTGAATGTACCATTCCGGGGTTACTCTTTAAGAACTGAAATGACATTGCGTGTTAAAATCATGTATAAATTAAATATCACTTGGGTTGTAAGATTAATAACTATATAATAGCTACATATCAATCCTCAATAAAAGTGTTTTAATAATCAATTAGTATCATAGAAATTAGAGATGGAGGGGAACTATTAGGAGGTCATTGAGTCCATCCCCTGCCAATGCAAGATTGCTCCCTTAAGTATATTCAGTACTTAATACGCATCTGTCTTATTAAATCTAAGTTTAATGCAAGGTTAAGCATGTTGAAGACACTTAATTTAAAGCATTACTAAAATCTGTAATATCACTTCTATAACCTGGCTTTTAAGAGATCATTGTCACACTGCATGTTCTTTACAGAATTTTATTGCCGCACACGAACACTGATACATCTACATTTGGTTGGTCAGTAAATTAGGCTCTAGTGTGGGACAACCTTCTGAGTAGGTCAAACTTTAGATCCAGGCAGCCTGAGTTTCTTTTCATCTCAAACCTTATCACAGACTTTGTGCTCTGTCCATGTGCTCCTTGGGAAAATGTAGTACCAAATTTTTCTATATCCTGCTTCCGAGTTCAAACATGCTCGCTGCAATAAACAGTCATTTTATAGGAGCAGAGGAAATAACAAATAACAGCAACTCATTGGTGGTACCTAGAATGTAGAAGCCTTTAAGAGCAAGCTTCCCGCACCATAGCGAGAGCTCTTTTTCCGGTCTGGTTGAAGCAAAGGGAAGACAAAAGCTGCCCTAATGGGCAGCTAACCCACCTTCATTTTATAATCAGCAGCTAGTGCTGATGCTGAACAATTCCTTTTCTGTCTGCCTTCCTCCAGCAAAGGAGACGGGAGGGAGGAGGAGAAGAATTTCTTTTTCAGCAGTCTGGTAGCACACTACACCGGCGGTCAACAGCCACTGTGAAACCCTCGCCGGGGCTGTGGCAAATGGTTCCACTTTCAAGCCTACCTCACGGTGTTCGAAGAGCCTCTCTGTACAGCTAGCTAGTCTGTACCTGAGCTAGCTAAACAAAACGGTGGAAGCAATCTAGCCAAGGCAACAGAAAGCTCCACACACACTAATGTATCCTGCTGAGCCACAATTAGTCCGCACAGAGCTCTGCTCTGCTTCAGTGAACCGAGCTCGCACGTCTACGCTTGCTCCGAAACCTCCACGCTATGCCGCAAGCACCCCCTGGATTTCCTGGGGCCAGGACACAACAGCAGTGAGCGTCAGATTTTACGTTTCAAACACACAGGTGAGACTTAGCTACCACATCACCAGGTAACACGTCATCAAGTGATTAATACAAATGATCATGAAGTGTGGTGCGTGCTCCCCGTTCTCCACAATCATTACAATGGAACGAGATGGAATTTTTTCCATTTAAACGAAGCTAGCGGAACAAGGATACTGTCACTCAGAATATTTATGTTTCCACGTACTCTTCCAAGTTAGCTTTTCTTCTACTCCTGCTGTGCTTTCACCTTTTGGAGTGAAATTTTCTTGGCCTGGTCTCTGCCTGAAAGATGAAATTTTGTTTGAATTAATGCATTCCAACTATTTGGCATAAGAAAGAAGCAAAGAAAACCACTTTTACTATTACAAGATTTTTTTTGCACCTTTTTCCTCTCTCTCTCTCAGGAAAAAAAAAAAAAAATCAAGCAGAAAGTGGAAACTTAGCATTGAAATGGCCTGCGGTAAGAAGAAGTGCTTTTGAGTGTTCTGGTGAAAATTGATTTTGATTTGACTGAGTCATGAACCTTTGAAATCTGCACTTTGAGCATGCAGAGTACAATTGGTATGATTTTTTAGCACTTTGAAATATACAGAGTGGAGAAGGTTGTGCTGTGCATAAATACATAGCTGACAGTAAAAAACCTAAAATAGCCTGTCAGCCCTTGCCTCATCCACTGTGTATCCTGTGTGCAGCAACTGAGTTTGGACTCTGCAACAACGATGGCTTCAATCACGCTGCCTCTGAGTTGGAAGCTGCACAACTTCCAAAGCTTTCAGGAGGAGGAATTCCCTGTTGAGTTTCTTCCTTCTGTGGGAAAAGGATCGTTTGAGTAGTGCCTGGACCCCATTACAGATTGTATTTTTTTTTACATTTCTCCCACTCAGAAGCCTTAGGAAAGCTCATTAAAAAAACATTAAGAGGACATTAAAGTTGCACATCCAACCCCTCAAAAGACAGGAAATTATAATGTCATTCTACACGCACACACAATTCACTTTTTAAAAATTATTTAGCAGAGCTATGCGCACTGAGTTCGACTCTGGCACAGAATATTGATTTCCTGGGACCCGCGAGCTGTTCAGTCTATTAGGTGAAGCCAACCGAGCTCGTTAAAAGGTACCAGGCGCGGGCAAGCGCTCTCACTTTCAGCAATAACCAAGAACGAAAGACTGTGTCCTCAAAGACAATTTTAGATCTACTACTCCCATTTAGGTACTGAAATCAATGAGAGTTAAGTGACTTTATGCTGCAGGGTACAATGTGGGAGAATCAGATCTATATGTATTTTAAAGGTCTCTAAACACACATTTATGAGGGATAAAGTTTCAGGGGCAGGGAGGGGATGGGGAGGGAGGGGACTATGGCTATGGGTGTCCGTGCACCTTGTGGGTTTATATGCCCTGACCCGCCACACATTTTCATATCAGGCTGCACCAATCACTTTATCAGCACCTCCATTCAGTTGAAAACACAATACATGTCTCTGGTGTGGGGCCTCCACACGTCTGTTGACTGTTTTTCCTATTCTTTGGAGAGAAATTCCTAGCTGAGGATCCCTTGTGAGCACCAGTGACTGATGAGGTAGTTCTCCCATACAGTTTTGGAACAGTTGATAGCAATATACTTGAATGAGCTCTAGAGGAAGGAAACGCTCAAGAAGTAACTAGAAAATCACTTACACCTGCTTGCNCTACTGAAAGGTTTCTCCCTGATTTCCGTTACCTAGACGTATTTCTGGGATTTTAAGCACTTGTTACTCTTTTTTTATATCTTACATCCAAAGTGTTTAAGAAGTTTAATCAGATGGATTTGCATCTGGTGTAGCACCTATGTAACAAGGCAAAGATCGAACACCCTGCCTCGATCCAGACTTTTTGTTCACTTCAAACTTCCTTAACACTTTGGTAGCTAAAAATTGACACCTTCAATTTGACATGCTGCTGTAGCTACACCCCAAGCAAATCCGACTGGAAAAGCAATATCCTCTGGCAGCAGCTGCCGAGGACGAGTGAATACACAGCATTATGTGGTGCTATGGAGATGTGGGCTTCATTTACAGACAACAGTTTCTGGCTCAATCACTCTTCCACTTGTTACAAGCAGATTCTATAGCAAAGACAAAAATAAACCCTGTTCAGCTTCACACACCAAAGGGCAAGCCATGCACTTTGCATATCTCAGGATTAAAGCAGAGACATTCAGTCAGCTAGCAGTGAAAGTGGGAAAGGTGGCAGCGGAAAAGCAGAGGTGGTCGTAGTCAAAGGGCCACACCTAGCACAAAGCAATAGCACAGAGAACAGACCCCTGCCACCCCTCACTTCCCCCTCATCTCCCACTTCCTAGCCAAACAATTTTGTAGACCTTCTACTTAATCCCTAGGTCACCAAGCAAGCAATAAGTTATTTCCACTCCTCTCTGTAAGTTTTTAGAATCCAGCAGCATTTTTTTTCCAGCATCACATTTATGCTTGTTCTCTCCCAGCATCCGACTTCCCTGCAGACAGTGAGAGAGGTATTTTGGGCATTCCATGTTTTGCAGTGGAAACCACTGTGGAGAAGAGGAAGGTTTGTATGGGAGTACAGATAGAATAGCTATCTTTCTCCTTCTCTGAAATCCTGTGAATGCTCATTTATTTTAGAGCAGCAATGACAACCTTATGGCATGTGTGGCAGAATCAGCATCTGCACAACAGCCCTCAGGTCCCTTCCTCTACCTTCTGTCAATGCTGTTGCTGCTTTCCTGTCAGCAGGCTGAGAAGGGAGCAGCAGCAGGAAGGTGAGTCAGGGTACAGCTCTAAGAAGAGGGTGAGCTGAAAGCAATTCCTTCCCAGAAAGCTGAAACACCTGGCACACTAGATGGCACTACCACAAGTTTATTTTTTTTACTTACAAGAGGGTTATTTTTTTCCCCGTTTACTATAAAATTGCATCCACGCTGATTTTGCCAAGGTCAGCATCTGCACAGCTAGCCAGTAACGTCTGACCACTGCTAATGTTTGTTCTTGGTTACTCTTCTTGCGCCTGTGTGACTTTGAAATCTTTCTGGGTACGGATCTACTCCTGCAAAGCACTGTACACATAGGTGACGATTGCTTTTTACAACAAAAATAGGGAGAACCACAGCGTATACAGAAAAGCTGCTAACACAGGTAACACACGGACTTTTGACAGAAGAACAGGATGAAAGACTCAACTTCTTAGGGAAAAAAAAAAAGCAATGCAATGGAATATCTATTGAGAAAAAATTCTTTGTAGCGACGCAGAGAAGCTGATTTAATTCCGAAGTGCACATTGCAGAACCAGGGAGCGCAGATGCAATGCAAAATAAATCAGGCTTTCGCAGCAGGCAGGCATTTCCTTAAGTGTCTTTCAAAGGAAAGGTAAAAACCCCTCGAGTACAGAGGAACAAAGAAGGAAATGAGGCACAACACACCAGCCTGCTCTCAAAATGCATGCTGCTGCGCCGTCTAGGCAAACATACCTCTACTTTACTTGTTTTGGCCAAAAATTGATGTGAGGAAGTGGTATGTTCTCTAGTTGAAGAAGACTCCTCAGGCCTTTAGTTGCAAGAAGGTAAGCGTTGGATGGTTAATAGTAAAACTTGTCAGGGACACCTTAAATCATGCCTAATAGGTATTAATGAACCAGAGTAACAATACGTAATTTTTACATCGTTAAATGTCATAGGCAGGTACCTTTGAAAACGTAAGTAACATTAAACCTTTCCCCAGAAGATCAACTTTCCAATTTCACAAGAGACATAATAAATACGTAACTCAGGAACAGGGGGAGGGGGGCAGGCAGGGGATAGCGGCAATAAAAACCCAATAAAAAGTTTTATAAAAATGCTTAACCATAAAAACAAGGCTAAGAAGTGTCATTGCTGATTCCCTAGCGGGAATCAACAGAGACAGAGATCGGGTTTAGGAGACATTGAGTGGGAGGAAAATATTCCATAAGCACTTTGGGGAAGAGTGAGCAAAATCTGCCTGAGAGGTTAAGGCAGATTCACAGTAATGAGACAGCAGCCCATGCCAGGTAAGTAGGCAGATGCTGAAAGATGCAGAGCTTCAAAATTCAGAGGAATTGCATTTACAGCAACTAATCTCAAGCTCTTCTGACAACCCAATCTCTAGATTTGTGACCCCAATTCTCGTGTTCTTGGACTCATGAATCTACTCCTTGTTGCAGCAACAGCGGGACTTGCAATTATATTCCCATTAGACCCACGGCATGCCACGGCCTCCAGGATGTACTCACCCACTTATTCTGATCATTTTTTCTATAGCTGACAAATAACCTGTCCCCAACCTGAATTTCAGTTTCTCACTGTCCCATTACTTTTTTCAACAAATATAAGTACAAAACTGTCAGAGAACTCAGTTCTACCTGGAGACAATTTTTTTTCCAGACCAGCCTCAAGGTTTTTACATTTGCAGTGACACAAGCAGTGTAACTAAATGAGTTCAAGCTCAGTGTTCACAGGAAAAATCAAGCAGTTCTTGGATACCCAAATGTATCTGGAAAGAGAGTTTTCTGTCAAGTCAGTAAAGACCACGATTGATTGGTCCTGATGCTAAAGTCTGGCGGCCTCACTTTACGAAATGCTAGGCATTAGGTCAAGGAAGGACCAAGAGGCTGTTGCTGGGCCCTTGCACATCTCTGCAACGGCTAAAGATAGACGTTCACACATTCTGTGAGTCGCCTCTGTAATTGCCACTCACAAATTTAGCTTCTTCCTCTGGCAATGTAATGGAATTTCTGTTGAGAAAACAAATTTACACAACCTCCTTGAAGTCTGCCAGACAAACTAGATTTCTTTAATGGTAATACAAAACTAATTAATAGAGCAGAAGCTATAGTGTCACACATCTGAATTTTAGCAGCATACTATTTTCTTTACAATGCTTTAGCACTGAGCTTAATGCGTTATCGGTTAAGTCATGGAGACAGTTTCCACCTGACATTGTGGCTGCAGCAGATGACTCCTAACTTAGATCCTCTAAATTGTGCCTTAATTGGAAGACCCTGCTGGATTGTTGATTAGCCTTTCTTCCCCCACTCCAAAGTGTCAAAATTCTGTTCCCAAACTTAAATCAAATTGGAAATGAACTATCATGTTGACTGAAATGAAGGGTGATGACAAACAATGAAGGGTAATGATAAATAATAACTTTGAAGGGAGGCATTTAGTGCAGTACACAAAGATTAGTATTACTTCTGATCCCATTTAATAGCTTCAATAATGAGCTGGAAGAGGGAGTAAATGGTACATTAATGAACTCTGCAGATCTATTAAACTAGGAGGAGCTGAGCACACTGCTGAAAATCAAGAAATAATACAAGGGGTCATGGGAAGATTAAAAACACAGACAGAATATTGCAATGAGATTCAGTTTAGAAAACAGAAGAATAATATTTGGGTTAAGAAAACTAATAGGTGGTAACAGGTTAAAATCTTGAGAGCTGTGATTCTGGAATATATTTTAAATTACGTATTTTAGGAAAGCTAGTAAGAATCTGTAACCAGCAGAGGAAAACAGTGATATTTGGGCACAACCTATTCAATCTATTCATTAGTGACTTGGACGAGGGATTGGCATGCACTGTCAGCAAGTCTGTTGATGACACAAAGCCTGGGTGNTGAGGGAGCTGGGTCTCTTGAGCTTGGAGAAGAGGAGACTGAGGGGTGACCTCATTAATGTCTACACATATTTGTGAGGGGTGAGTGACAGGAGGATGGAGCCAGGCTCTTCTCAATGTCATCTGGTGACAGGACAAGGGGCAATGGTTGTAAGCTGGAACATAGGAGGTTCCACATAAATATCAGAAGGAACTTCTTCACAGTGAGAGTAACGAAGCACTGGAACAGGCTGTCCAGGGAGGTTGTGGAGTCTCCTTCTCTGGAGACGTATAAAACCGCCTGGGTGTGTTCCTATGTGACTTGGTCTAGGTGATCTTGCTGCGACAGGGGGATTGGACTAGATGATCTTTCGAGGTCCTTTCCAATCCCTAATGATTCTATGATTCTACGAAAACTATGACAGAATAAGGAGAAAAGTGATGACTCATCTCAAAGCAGCTCTACAACCATCAGGTCTCTTCTGAGTTTAGTCTGGGCACTGGAAAACAGTCAGTGAGTGAGATGTTAGAACTTTTGAACCTATAGAATTCTTTCCTGGGAGAAAACGTGACAGTAACAGTGTTGTCCTTCATGAGAAGAGCTGCTGCCTAAATGGCCATAAAAGTGCATACTCTCCCACAGCTTCTGGCTATTGTATCATGCAGCTCGAATTTCTTTATATTTCTGGGGGAAGGGCCAATGTAACGACAGATGCTATGAGCTTTCCAATACCAGATATGTGTGCACAATAACTTGGAGAGCTAAACCTCCAAGTGAGTGAGTTAATTGCAGTTGAGGAGATCACACAAATTCACATTGCTAGGAATAACTCAACACAAGCCATAGTGAAGTGCACACTAGTGTTAGCTCACTCCCTGTACAAGAGATGGCCTTAGCAATTCTGCACAGCACTGCATGAGGTGTATAGTAGGCACGTAATGTGATGTTCCTCATTGGTCATCAGTCTTCGAAAGTCCTTGGCAGCTCTTGACTGAAGGCATTGTCCTTTACTGCTGACTGCCTCCACACAGTATTTTTAAATGGCCTTGGCCGCTCGGGAGTTTGTCATTGTCACTGTGTTGAGACCCAACACTGAGTGTTAAGACAGCAGGGCGTTGATCCACAGCTTTAAATTTGCACACTCCAGTAGAAAACCCAGCAAAAGTCTTTCATATAAAACCACCCTCCATTCATTTATACCTGGCATGTCCTGCCGTTCCATGCTTCCAGATTGTTCAGCCTCCAGGTGAACAAGCTTAAAAACAATAAGCCACCATGCAAAAACCCCAGTATCAAGAAGGTAGTTGTATATATCTATATCTATATGAAAACTAGCACAAAAAGACCCCAGAAGCTTAGGCAGATCCCCCTTGCCCCGGTCTTTTGTGAATGCAACTTATTTCTTGAGACAGCACGCCTGATGTTACAGGAAGAGCTGTCTACATCTTCCAGAAATTGAGATTTTTCAAGACCTTTGTAGATCTACCTGCTGGCAAACTCGAATGATATGATTTTATTGGGAACCTTGTTTGCTGTACCTAATCAGATTATCTGCAAATGGTTAGAATGATGCACCTTATGACTTTAAACTAAACTTGTCAACATGTTAAAAATAGGATCCTACAAAAATAATAATTTTAAAACAGAAGGCAAAGAAGCATTAAGCACACGTGAAGGCACTACAGTTTCCATACCATGAATCTGCGAGCCACTTCAGCTGACTTTTCAAAATCACGTACATGCTGCACACACCAAGTTCAGCTTTAAAACCTGCGTGCCCCAGTTTTAAACAGTATGTGCACATCAAAACCTCAACACTTCACCCAAGGGTTACCTCACTCTGAAACATCACTTAAGCATCCATATCAACATAAGACTAGACGTTACGTGTGACTCTTTGAAAAATGTGGACCCAGTATCCAGTTGTTTTGACACTTCTGAAACATCTCCTTTCTTAACAACTACAACATATTTACCTCTAGAAACCCATTGCATCACTTGATTTTTATTCCTGGGAGCTTTATATATGTGATGTCTGTATTAGTCTCCAATTCAGCACTCACAACATACATGGTTCCCAGCAAAGCAGGGTTCTTTTTCTTTTCCTTTGCTTCTGACCACTCATGCCATCAACATAAAGAGGCCAAAGAGGTCAGAGCCTGTGGAGACTGTAACCCCATCCCATGAACACATCCACTCACTTTGCTCCCTGGAAGCAGAGGTATGTGCTCCCATCACACCGCACAGCAGGTACAAATGTTGACAAGTTTATGCTTACAGGGATGATGAAGCTTTGTCCTCACAATCTATCAACCCTGCAGCAATATCAGTGGAAATAACCAGCCAGCATCAAGCAAATTTGGCAGAAAAATAACACTTGTGACAATATACAGCTGGATAAATTGGCAGAATGATATTGCTGCTGCAACTGATGGCAAGCCTGAAAAGTAGGTGAGACTACTGCAGGCAACAGAGACTATACTCAAAGGAGAACATTACAGATGCTGATACAGTTGGAAAAGATTCAAGAAAGATGCATAAACACACAAAACTGCAAAATCAAACCCCTTGGGCAAACCTGGTTTTAAAACTGAGTGATCAGAAAACAACATGTTATGTTTTTCTCAATTCTGTACATGTTTTCAGCATAACATTAACGACTTAGAAAAGTTCTTAAGACTTTATACTGGTTTTTTCCCTTTCAAAGTTCTTTTCTTATAAATTAGGAAAGGATTCTGCTCAGAACCACTTTATACTGGAGCTATATTCATAGAATCAAAGAACCATGGAATGGCTAGGGTAGGAATGGACCTTAAAGATCATCTAGTTCCAACCCCCCTGCATGGGCAGGGACACCTTCACCCAGGGATCCATCCAACCTGGTTTTCAATAGTTCCAGGGATGGGGAGGCCACAACTTCCTTGGGCAACCTGTTCCAGCATCTCACCACCCTCAGAGGAAAGAAGTTTTTCCTAATGTCCAACTTAAATCTCCCCTCTTCAAGCCTCTAATCCTTTTCCTCATGTCCTCTTGCTATGAACCTGTGTGAAACGCCCTACCCCAGCTTTGTTGTAGCCCCTTTCAGACACTGGAAAGCTGCTAGAAGGTCACCTAGGATGGAGCATTTTCTTGTCCCAACTGAACAATCCCACCTTACCTCCTCATAGGAGAGGTGCTCCAGCCCTCTGATCATTTGAGTTGTTCTCCTCTGGACACATTCCAGGACCTCGATGTCCTTCTTATGTTGAGGACTCCAGAATTGGACACAGGACTCCAGGTGGAGCCTCACAAGTGCAGAGTAGTGGGGGACAATCACCTCCCTCAACTGACTGTCACTGCTTCTTTTGATGAAGCCTGGGACTCAGTTGGCTTTCTGGGCTGCAAGTGCACACTGACAGCTCTTGTTAAGCTTGGGTGGTCCATCAGCACACCCAAGTCCTTCTTCTCAGAGCCGTCCTCAGTCCTTTCTCCTCCCAATCTATATCTGTGCCTGGGATTGCCTCAACCCAGGTGGCAAAACCTTGCACTTGCCCTTGGTGAACTTCACACAGTTTGCATGAGCCCACTTCTCGAGCCTGGCAAGGTCCCTGTCAATGGCCTTTTTCTTCCAGTGTGTGAACCTCACCTCACAGTTTGGTGTTGTCAGCAAACTGGCTGAGGGTGCATTCAATTCCACCGTCCATGTTTCTATTTAAGGTGTTAAATAGCACTGGCCCGAGTACCAACCCCTGAGGAACACCCCTCGTCACACCTCTCCGTTTGGACACTGAGTCATATTGACATAAGTCCTGTAAAGTCCCACATTTTATTTTCAGAATTTACTAGAAACAGTGTGACTAGTTTTTATAGCAGTGAAACTGTACCCTTCGTTCTACTTTCTTACAGAAATGCTGTTTCTAATGTCACTGACAATGACTGATGACAGTGACTATGACTTGCAAGTATGCTTGAAAAGCTTCTTCCACAAGTCAGGATTAAGAAATCCCATTACATTAGTGCATTTTAATATAATTCACTTCCTTGTATCAGCAGTATGGAACTATCGACTATTAAGCAGCAGCATACTGTGAGAGACAGTAGTTGATGTTGCTTTTCAAAAGATTTGTGCTATGCCATTACGCTGTAAATATTTTTCCCTTTTGCAAGAAATACATCGTCCTCTTCATTTTTGTCCTGCAAAATACTAGTGAACACTATTGCTTGCACCTGGCAAGGGAGATAAGTAGTACAGCAGTACTTCAATTCGACAAAGTAATCCAAATGCCTAGTTGAAATTCAATAAATACAGGCTATTTTTCAAACAATTTGTGCTTTATAGATATACACACACACACACAGGCACACGCACATGTTTGGTCTTCCAAACAGTATTACAGATGTGCACTGATGTCTCAGGATTACGTTAGTCTGAGGATATCACAAAACACGTAGCTGACCCTGAAGCTGACCTGAAGCTAAGTTAACAGAGTGACAAAAGACCCCAATGTAGCTGCTTCGCATGGCCCTCTCTGGCTTGATTTAAACACATACATTCAGAAAAGATTAAAGGATACAGTAGGTGTAATAGTGCAGCACTGACCTTCTCATCATCACAGAGGTTGTCTCTTTACCAAGAAGTGACACGGATGAATTCCGTATCTCATTCCATTCAAGCTCTTTAGATCT
Source organism: Rhinopomastus cyanomelas (assembly GCA_013400115.1). Taxonomy (NCBI): domain Eukaryota; kingdom Metazoa; phylum Chordata; class Aves; order Bucerotiformes; family Rhinopomastidae; genus Rhinopomastus; species Rhinopomastus cyanomelas. The sequence continues at coordinate 80,457 of VXBP01009028.1, read as the reverse complement.
GCATGTCTTAGCCTGGCACAGAGAAAACCAAACAGGCGCATAGTTTAGATGAAACCATGAACATTTTTCCTCTTTTGATGAAATACTGAAGAATTTTATAAGCACACAGCACAAAGAAGTAGAGTTTATGGATAAGAAAATCTATTTTTGTATTCAGCTATTTCATCCCTCTCTCTCTTTTAAAAGCCTTGCTCAAACTAGACTGGTGAATAGACCTCTTAATGGTTGGAGTAAAGCTTTTGGCTGCTGAGTGATCAATACCCAGTAGAAGGCAATAGCTAAAGCTGTGAGGGTGTGTGGGTTGGGTGACCAAACACACCGAGCTCTTAGAAATATTTCCATGAAGGCCCACAGAAAAATAGTGAGTGTTTATGTAAGTAAAAAAACAACACCAAGATCTGACATAGATTGGGAGGGTGGATACAAAGGCACCTTCTTCTGGCCTTTGAAGAGTAGATTTTATAAATTGCTGCTATTTTAGCAGGATAGATGTAATAGCTAATGAAAAGGATTTAAAAACTGACTGTTGGTGGTGCTGCTACCCACATCACTCAGTCTGAGACAAGGCAAGTTGTAGCTATCCAAACCATTACATTTAATGCAGACTATTACTACAACTTGTCATTGCTTTGTTGTTTCCTTGCCAGAGACTGAGTAACTGTACTCCGAGTACCAAGTTCTGCAGTCAAGCGCATTCTACTGATTATCAATTATTTTATGTTCTGCCCCTGAACTGCATTCCTTATCCTAGTGTCTGGGGTTTTTTTTTAAACAACCTTTGGCAGCAGTAGGAAAGTAGCAGGGAAAGTTTTGTTTGGCCTTTGAATGACAGCACGGAGCCTCAATTTCTGCAGGAGCAGTCCAGTCAAGTTGATCCAAAGAAGCTGAGAGAGACTGAAATGTTCTCAAAGGAGACTGAGCCTTTGGCAGATACACAAACATTTCTCTGCTGACCTTACGTAAGGTGCACTTCTTCCAAGGCTTACGTTGGGTTCAACTTGTAATGAATCTTCACAAGCTGACAAGCACATGTCTTTTGTGTCCCAGTTTTGATTCCATCCTTCAGTGTCTGGAGATGCTGAGTTATTTCCTTCCTGCAAAAATCTCATGTTTCAGACATCTCTGATCCACAGCAGGACAAATTTGTGACTGAAATAAAAAAGGCAGTCAGGCTCACAGTCCAGAACCATGAGGACTAGATGTGATCGCTACTAGAGGTGTTAGCTAAAATATTTGTAAGAAAAGAGTCCAGTCCTCACTTTGTCTGGGTCAGGTTAGAACATGCATTTCCCACTAATCAGAGGAGCATCCTAAGCAGCATATATTTGCTACCCTGCAATGAATGGTAGGGGCAGTCCTTGATAGTAATACAGCCTGGGGCCAATGCAGTCAACAGCATCCCTGCAGAGGACTTGGGGGTACTGATGGGTGAAAGACTGGATGTGAGCTGACAATTGTGCACTTGCAGTCCAGGAAGCAAACTGTATTTTGTGATGCATCAAAAGAAATGTGTCCACCAGGCTGAGGAAGGTGATTATGCCTCATCTGGAGTCCTGTGACCAGTTCTGAAGTCTTCAGCACAAGAAGGATATGAATCTTGGAGATGGTCCAGAGGAAGAACACAGAAATCATCAGAGGGATTGAATCCCCATCCTACATAGACAGGCTGAGAGGCCTGAAGTTGTTCAGCCTGGAGAGGGGTCTGGGGCAAACTTCTTTTGGCCTTTCAGTACTTAACAGGGGCTACAGCTACACAGGGACAATCTTTCTAGCAAGGTCTGTTGCGATAGGACAATGGGTTATGCCTTAAGATGTAGATCAGACAACAAAGACATTTTTTATAAGGGCGTTGGTACACTGGAACAGGTTTCCCACAGATGTGGTGGAACGCACTTGGGCTGGATGTGGCTCTGGGCAACCTGATCTAGTTGAAGATGTCCCTGCTCACAGTCAGAGCATTGTCCTAGACGACCTTAAAAAGGTCCCTTCCAGCCCAAAGCATTCTATGATGCTAACAGAAAGATTTCCATTTTGCACTCTACATGGACACAGTCCCTGCAAACAAAATCAACACGTACTTGCCGTTAAAGGCATTGAAAGTTGGGCCAGGCTTGTAGCTTTCACCAAAATAAACCAGTTAATCAACCCGAATAAAAGAAGAAAACAACACAAGTGGCACCCACACCTTCTTCCTCTGACAAATTGTCTTCTATTATTTAACTGCCACTGCCATTTTAAAAGCTGTTTTCTGTCTTCTTTCAACACAGCTGAACTTCCACTATGTAAACAGGGTGGGTAAATGGGAATTGCAGAAAGGGACTGGGATTTTTTTTCTTTCACTCTCCCTCTCCCAAACAAGATTAGACAACTCCTGATTAATACATGTTATATATAGCATTTCTAAGGATTTCTAAAGATTGCAGGTTCTGTACTTCTCTTGCAGTTATAGCACGGAGTCCTGTATTGATGCCTAAAACAGACCGGAGGTGTTTATCTCTCAGCATGCTCTGTCGAGTGCCATTGGTTAGAAAGCTTACAACTGTCACAGAGCTGGATTAGTGCCTTAAGCAGCCTTTGCCATTCAAGGAGGAGGTGCAAATAAAACAAAACCTTTGTTCTCCTTGGAAAATTCGATGAGAATGTCAGCATGACAAAGCAAGCTGGGAATATTTTCTTCAGTGAAAATCTAGTGCTTAGCCTAACTTTCCTTTCTGGCAATACCTAGTTCCTAGTATGGCTAGGCATTGGTGCATGATCTACCATACTTCAACAAAAAGAAAAGCATTGATTTTATTAACTTCAATTTTTTTCCCCTTGAATGTGTTGAGTTTTCAAATAATCAACAGATGGAACAGTGGAAAGAGAAGTTAGGAAATAACACTGTCAAAAGACAAAGAAACCTTAAAAAATATCTACTGATACCAACCGTTTCCTGCCACAACGCATCAAGCGCTCCAGTGCAAAAAGATGCCAGTGCTCTTATGCATAGACCTTTGTCCCTGAAAAGACACTTTACAGAAGAACGGAGTCCCTACAGAAAAGAGAAATGATTTCTCAAAAGCCATACAAAAGATCAATATTAGGATTAGGAAAAAAATTTAGATCTTCCATCAGGCAAATGTCCAGGGACCTTCCCACGTGTACTGCTGAATTATCTGGCACTGAGCACATCTCTGAAGAGTTAGGAAAACACACAGATAGGTATTTTGCTTTACAATATACAATTATTGACATGCATGTTTTTATAATATATAAATTATATATATATACACACATATGTTTTTTGTTATCTTTGTCTTTGATATTTGTGTACATAGTGAAAGTGAGTTTAGAGTGGGCAGTATGTCTGTAGAAATACTCAACAGAATACGATACTTCATAGGATCACAGAATGGGCCAGGTTGGAAGACATCTCCAAAGATCATCTAGTCCAACCCCTCTGTGGTGAGCAGGGACATCCTCCATCAGATCAGGTTGCTCATAGGCTTGTTTAGCCTCACCTTGAATATCTCAAAGCATGGAGATATTTAACTCAACTACCAACCTGGGCAATTTGTTCCAATGTTCAACCATCCTCATACTAAAGAACTTCTACCTAACATCCAGTTTAAATCTGCCGTTCTCCAGTTTGAACCATTGCCCCGCATCCTATCACTACAGGCCTCTGTAAACAGTCCCTCTCCAGCCTTCTTGCAGGCCCCCTTCAGGGACTAGACGGTCGCTATCAGATCCCCCCAAAAGCCTTCTCTTCTTCAGGCTGAACAACCCCAGCTCCCTCAGCCTGTCCTCACAGCAGAGGCACTCCACCCCCTTGATCAGTTTTGTAGCCTGCTCTGGACCTGCTCCATCAGGTCCATGTCCTTCCTGTATTCCAGACTCCAGAGCTGGATGCAGGACTCCAGGTGAGGTCTTACCAAGGCAGAGTGGAGTGGCAGAATCCCCTCTCTCAATCTCTTGGCTACGCATCTTTTGATGTAGCTCAGAATGCAATTGGCCTTCTGAGCTGCAAGCAAACAACTGTCTGCTCATGTTCAATTTCTCATCCGCCAGCACCCCAAAGTCCCTTTTCTCAGGGTTGTTTTTTGTCAATTCCTTCCCCAGCCTGTATCGATAGTGAGGATTTTTCTGATCCATGTGCAGGACCCTGCACTTGGTCTTGTTCATCTTCTTGAGGCTCACCAGGGCTCACCTCTCCATCTTGTCCAGGTCCTTCATATATTCCTTCAAATCTCAACACTAGCGTATCTTTGTAACTCAGGAGTTAAAATGTCAGAAAGAAGACTGGAACCTCAGAGCTGTGCATCCCAGCTCTGCCCTTCTGAACGCTGTTTTTGCAGTAACCTGTACGTACCACCGAGTGGATGCTGAGACGTATCTTTTCATCCATAATTTTGCAATAGCAAGTTTCCTGTTCTAAATTTACTTGATTTTAAAAGTTTAAAAAGTGAATGATTGCCTATTAAAGTCTCTGGAGAATCTCAGCTTCTGTGGAGACAAAAATCTTACAGGCTTGTGCCCAGTATACAATCTTTCAAACACAAACACTATAACAACATCGGAGATTACTTTTTTATCATTCAAATTTCTCCTATGAATCTGTAAGGAAAAGGGGTGATTTTTATGAAAGACACAATTATAACTGCTTTTGAAGTGAATTGTGATCACAATCTACTAAGAGGGTGGGCAATATTTGACTGTAGGACAAGAATTTTAACAGAAGGGGCCAAATCTTTCTGCAAACAATAGCTTTTTCATTGGAGAGGTGTCAAAAAAAACCCTTCTATGCTTTTTGGTTTATCTCTGCTATTGCCTACCTAGCACTTTAACCTTTATCCTCTTAACAATCACTAAAACTTGAATACAACCTCTTCTCAGATTATGTTCATGTATGCATAGTGTGGATCACCACGCTAAAAAACTGGAAATAGGCAAAAAAATGGTTTAGCTGTTTCAGACTGATTCAGGGAAGTGTATGGAGGAATGCCGTTGTAACACTCACAGCATCTGACACCTCTGACCTCCCCACAAGTTCCTTCATCCCACTCACTTCAAGCACAACAGCTCTTCACAATTTTTTGACCATTGTGAACTCTCTACTAAGTGCTGGTTTCCCATGTGAAGTCAGTGCATCATTTTGTGAGATCAATGTTTGCATGGACTTACTGTGACACAGGAACCTCATCAGAAGGAGAGGAAATAATTCAAGTTTCCAAACACTGGCAGTCTCGTGATTTAATTTGTTTCTTTAAGTTTATTCCACACATGGCCCATACCATTGAAAAAGAAGCATAGCTTTAATAATCCATGTAACTCTACCAAATGAGAATAGACCTGCACCAAAGCGCTGAAAAGAACATGTGCTCTCCAAGATACTTTTCAAAGTGTTCAGGTATAAGTGTTGCTTAAAGCTCTGCAAGACAAAAAAAAATCTGCAAGCTTCCATGTAAGAAAAAGCAAACTGTTAAATGACTTAAGATGACAAAGCCGGAAGAAATGTCTCTGTTTTCTAAAACTTACCAGGTGACCTAGGATCAAACTGACCTTTGGTCAGTGAGAAATTTCAGTTATGAAGGTGAAAGTTTTACAAAGTCATAAATAACTGAAAAGGACAGAGAGGAAACATTAAGAAAACTATAAATGTCACTGTGCTCTCCATCTGGAATACTGCCGCTGGTGCTTTCACAGCGCAGCACAGAGAGAAGAGTAAAGTGATCTATGGAAAAACAATCAGTCATTAATAAAGAGGAAAGCCATCATGAAGACTGGAGATGAGATCATGGATCATCCAGAAGACCACCTACTGAAGAAAAAGACAAAGAAGCAAAGAAAGTCTGTCTTAGCCTACTTCAGTTTCTTACCGGACTGACCCTTGAACCACTAAGTCATCAGTTTCCAAATATCTAGTTTTACTGGCCAATTACTCAGCAGAACATGACATGATCAATGATCTGAAAGTTTTCAGCTAGTTGTATCGATCACATATATAAACAAAACACAACTGTCAGCTGCTCTGGGTTTACTGATGATGAAGCGATGTTTAAAACCATTAATGAATTAATGCTTGAACACAAGAAAAATCCCAATTGATATAAAAGAATAAAAATGTTTAGTGCTCAATTAATTAATAATTTGCCTTATAATTGATTTCTTTTCTAAATTGTTTGACTGGAAAACATAGGTGTGAACTATAAGTAATAGCTACCTAGAAGAGCTCTTTTTTTAATTAGATTTCTGTTAATTATTTCTGAGGTGGAGGAAGCAAGACCACTGAGGCAATCAAACTGTGAATTATTGGCACTAAAAAATAAATATCAGAAAATGCTAATTATTAAAAAATGTGAAAGTTGATTATTTTTTGTAAAAGAAGGCAGGTGAGCAAATGCTATGAAAGACTGAGGCAGGACTGGGGCCCACAAAGGAATTATGGTGAACTAATGAGCTTCCAGGTGTTGGCTGGGCTTAGGTAGCTAACGATATTTGCACTCTTAGCCTCAAGCAAATCTGAAGCAAAACCTGTTAGATAAATCTTGAGGGAGAGCACCCTCTGTTAGCAAGATCAGCCCTAAACAAAAACCAAGCTTGCAATGTCACACCATGAACAAACCACCTCATTTCTCCTTGTCCTATCTGATAATAGGAAAAACTTCAACTTCTAAAGACTGCAGTTTAATTTCCCTCTGACAGCAACAGAATAATCCAAGACTCGTGCTGCCTTTTCAGAGGAAATATCTATGAAACAGGAACAGATTTCAAAACCAGACTTGGAGTCCAATTCCACATTGGTCTCACTAGAAAATGTAAGTTATCCCTGGCTTAGGCACGTGAGATGGGAAGTAATCTAGCTCTTAGAAAACAAAGACCCGAATTAAAGAATGGAAGGGGAGAGAATCAAGCACTAAAAAACACTATTTAAAGAAAAGGCGAAAGCGGAGGGATTAATTCACTGTTACCTCCATTTTACCTCTTGTTAAGTACATTTTTTAAAAGTCTTTAAACCACAGTTCTGCTCAATGTGTGTTGCCATTATTTCCTGGGAATTGAAAATGTCTGTTTTGTTCAGCCCATGCATGTTAGAAATCTTGGGCTTGAAAAGAAAAGATGTTGCCAATGCTAACTGTTCTACGAAGGATTAAATCTTAACTAAGTAGTATTAAAAAGTGACTCTACAAACCTTCAGTTTGTTGGTACTTTGAGATTTTTCAAAGAAGACCAATATGAAGGATTAATAGTTAAGGCTATGCAAAATCCACTTAATCAGCATGGCTAATTTTAGCTTTAACTAAAGCTGCTGGCAACTGTGTGTATTTTGCTTTGGGGTTTTTACTTTTTAAGAGAGTGATGAATACTTTTGAGGTAAATTTATCTTAACTGAGAGTCTACCTAATGCTCTTTAATTACCGAAAAAGTGATTTTAATGGCATTTGCATTTAGGAGAGGAGGGAGGACTTCAGCTGTGCATCTTTAAGACCCTAAAATAGGCATTTTATTTTCACATTTAGGTAATATACTGCTTGACTATAAAACAGGTGATTTTTATAAACAATACAGTCATTAACACGGGCATTGTTTATGAAGAAAGAATTGTTCTCCTGACAGTACACATCCTATTCAGTTAAGAGCCTTGGAAAATCAGAGCAAGCTCTGAAAATGTGAATGCAATGAGTGGCCGGACTATCTGGAGCACAAATGCTGAGGATGAGGGTCTTTCATTGACAAGGGTTACCTAAGCAAGGCAGATGCACAGAGTGTCAGCTCAAGCATCCAAAACATTCTAAGCCAGAAATATAAACTCATGGCTCTTTTAACCAACCTTAAACCACAAAGGATTCAATTATTTAACATGAAGTGGGTTAGATACGGTTATCCTTTTAGTTAAACAAAATTATATGAATACTAAATTTCCTGTCCAGTGAGAGTTAGATAGAAATCTGACTGCATTTCAGACTGGTGGGGTAAGGTGTGGAGAAAGCAAGGGAATGGGCATTTGGTGAACTCAGCTTTCACAAGATTATGAAAAATTTGTGGGAGGAGCTACATTACAAAACCTATAGCTATAGGTTTACAGCTATAGCTATAAAACTTTAGCTATGTTACAAAAACTAAAAGTCATGGCCACCGCTTCACAGTAGACTGCAAAAGGTTTGTTCTAGTGGGAAAAGTGGGTAAGCCTGGTAAAATGAGACCACTAATTCGCAAGGATGTTACTGCAGTTAGAGGTCCAAGAGAAATTTGGGTGAGCATTCCTATGCTGGTATACTGCTAGTATTTATACAAACAAGGCAATGCTATGTTAAAGTCTAGATCGTAGCATACTAGTATGGGATCATTCGACTTATCATAAGCTAAAGTCTTTTTAGGCACCTTCAATACTATTTTTTCCTGTGTCATGATAAAATCAAATATAACTCCTGCAGCTTTGCCTCCCTGTGCCTGCTGTCAAGGCCTGAGAAGGTCTTCCCAGCTTCCCATTTCTTTTAGGAATTTCACCACTATGAGCTTTTCAGTGGAATGTGTTCGTCACATACGATCATGAGGGGTGATATATTGGATTGGATTCAGTGTATCCACCTATATGGGTCTTCTGTGCATTGCAGTAATCAGCACAAGGTGCTTCAGAATAAGGCACATAAACCTCCAATGAGTAAATGAACTTTCCCTTTTGTTTAGATCAATGGTTGAAGAAGGCTTAGGCCAGCTGCTGTAATTAAGTCTGTTCACTCTATGTAAAATTAGGCAGGGTCAGTACCTGAACAAAAAGCCATTTTAAGGTAACAGGGAATATCCACATCAAGTCAGGAGGGATGCTCTTCCTTCCAGCATTAAATCTGTGCCGTAATGAAGGCTATGATTACCTCTGTGCACTTAGGGTAGAGTTTCAGCTAACTAGCTTCAGTGCTGTTAGTACTGTTGCTGTGCTAGCAGCAATGCTTAGCAATCTACTAAGGATTCACATACATATTTGGATGTCAAACTGGTACTGACCTTGGCATGGCCATGGCCATATGGCTAGCCGTGGCTGTGTAACAGGTTGTCTCTGCTACAGTTGGTAGCTGCAAAAGCTAGTTTTGTAGATTTGCTTGGGGTTTTATTCAGTGCAGCAAAGAGTCTCCAGAGACTTGTGTGTCTTGGATCTACATCCTACAAGAGGACTGAATCATGGTTGTGACAGAAAAGCTTTCTTCCAGATTGCAAGCCGCAATTAGATTGACTATACTCAATGAAACTGAGATAACATATGTACTATTTCCCCTGGCTAAATGTCACCCAGTAACAGAATTATAGAATCGCTCGGCTGGAAGAGACCTTTAAGATCATCAAATGCAACCACTAACCATCACTGCCAAGCCACCACTAAGTCATGTTCCTCAGCACCACATCTACATATCTTTTAAATATGTACTGGGCCTGTTCACCTGATTGATCTGTGTGTGTTGTGTGATCTGCTCCACAACTTACCAAGGCCAGACTGACAGGCCTGTGTTTCCCTGCATTATGCTTCCAGCCCTTCTTGTAGATGGGCCTCACATCTGCCAACCTACAGTCAAGAGGTAACTCTGCAGTAAGCTGTGACTTCCGATGAAGTAAAGTGGCTTGTTGACCACTTCTGCCAGCTCCCTCACTATTCTTGGGTGCATCCCATCCACCTCCATAGAGCAGCTCTCAGAGAATAATTGCTATTACTAATGAAGATTGATACGAAGTAGACATTCCATTACTTTTCCTCATCCTTGGTCACTGTGCATTTTGGTTATAACAATCCCAGGCAGAACTACAGGCTGGGAATGGAGTTCTTAGAGAGCTCTCAGGTGAAGAGAGACTTGGGGGTGTTAGTGGACAGCAAACTTAACATGAGTTAGGAGTGTGCCCAGGAGGCCAAGAGGGCCAATGGCATCCTGGCCTGCATCAAGAATGGTGTGGCCAGCAGGTCAAGGGAGGTTATCCTTCCCCTGTATTCAGCACTGGTTAGACCACACCTGGAGTGCTGTGTTCAGTTCTGGGCCCCTCGGTTTAAGAGGGATGTCAAGGTACTGGAACGAGTCCAAAGAAGGNGTACTGGAACGAGTCCAGAGAAGGGCAACTCGATTGGTTAAGGGGCTGGAAGATCAGCCCTGTGAGGAGAGGCTGAGGGAGCTGGGTTTGTTTAGTCTGGAAAAGAGGAGGCTCAGGGGTGACCTTATTGCTGTCTATAACTATCTGAAAGGTGGTTGTAGTCAGGAAGGGGTCGGTCTTTTCTCCCTGGCCACTGGAGACAGGACAAGGGGTCATAGTCTTAAGCTCCGTCAGTGGAGTTTTAGACTTGACATTAGGAAAACATTTTTCACTGAAAGAGTGATCTGGTTTTGGAATGGGCTGCCCACGGAGGTGGTTGAGTCACTGTCCCTGGAGGTGTTCAAGGTCAGGCTGGATGAGGCGCTGAGTGGCATGATGTAGATGTTAGATGTTAGGATGACTGGGTTTATTTGGATTTAGGTTGGACTGGATGATCTTTAAGGTCTTTTCCAACCTGATCATTACTGTGATACTGTGATACTGTGATACATCAAGTAAGAGATGGAGAGTCTCCTTAGCCCTGCCTTTGCTGTTAATGAATGTATAGAAATATTTTGATTTAACTTTGTGGCAGCAGCCAGATGGAATTCCAGTAGGGCTTTGTCCTCTTTAGCCTGCATAGCCTTACAGTATTCTTGCAGGCTTGAGTGGCCTGCTCCTTCCTCCACAGGCCTTTTCTTTTCTGCTTGAACTTCAACCAAAGCTCCCTATTTAGCCAGGCTGGTCTTCTACCCCACAGGCTTGTCTTGCGGCACGACAGGACAGCTGGTCCACTCTCTGTGAGCAAAATCTTTTCTTTTTGTTCATTTTAATTTTTCAAACATTGCTGTCATTGTTTTCTGTAAAAAGAACATGCCTACTTAGAAAACTGAGTTATAAGGGAAAAAAACTCTATTGAGGTTTCTTGCATGTTTTGAACCCTTACCTTTACCTTAAGACAGTGTAGTGATCGTACTCACATTTGAGTAGCTTTCATTAAGGAGAACAAGTTACCTTGTTCTTTGCACCTCTGCATGTAATACATCCCCTGAAAAAACTCAACGCAGTATTCTGTTTTTTAAAAATATAAACTCACGATTTTGTCACCTAAATCTACCAAATGATATTTTATCCTTGCCCTGTTTTGCATTAACTGTTCAAGTCATGTGGTATTTGGCTGAAATTAGAAGGCACACTGCTTGTGAGTGCAAAGCCATTCCAAGAGTAGTCAGAAGCATTTTACATTTCCTTCAACTTTAGTGCAATCTGGACTATATTAAGGCTGCAGAAATGACTGTGGCAAAAGTTCTACTGGCTGGGATTTTACGTGTTGTCTATATCTTACTGGTTCTATTCATTATACTCACACACTGCTGCTGTCTGTGTGGGAAGACAAAATAAAACGCTTAACAATGCCTGACGATTTGCTCCCTCTTTTTGTGCAAAACACTGTGTTAATTGCATCTGCTTATTCTGTGCTGATCATTTCAGTCTTTTTCTGTAACCAATGTTGCCTTTCAACACTATATTTTTATCCTAACATCTAAAATACATTTGTTATGTTTTATTGTCAGATCTTATTAGCTTGCTGTCTGTTCAAGTGTGTGCTGCCCTTCTTACTTGGGTAGGTTGTCTTGTGAGAATCTGCAAAACTATGATAACCCTCCTTTAACAGTCCTAAAAACGTTCCTTTTCTCCAACAGCTATGAAAAAATCTTGACAATAATATGGCAGCTGATGTTCTTGCTACTTCTCTGGGTCTTACAAAAAACCTCTCATTGATATCTTGGATTCTCATGTCTGTCATCTGTGGTCTCTTGTCACATTAGCTGTACTCTATTTTTGAAATCTACAGTATTCTCTTAGGTGGCCAGTCTGGTTGCCAGAACTGCCAATAGCATGCCTATTTGCTGCGGTAAAACCAAATAAATGGTAAAAAGAATCTCTATTAGGGTTTCAAAGAAAACAGTACAAAAATTCCCAGAGACATGTGATGCCACTAGACATCTTCCCTCACTCAGTCACAACAAAAAGGATAAACAGTTCATGAGTCATGCAGTTTTTAGATGAATGAACAGAAGAAATGTCAATAAATGAATTTGAGATAATTCTGCAGTAATCAAAGCTCTATTTAGATATTCTTTGGAATATGTAATACATCTAAATAAAGAAATTCAGCTGTGTAGCAGGAAAACGATGCTGATGTAAGCTGTTCTGGTGCTGGCACAGAACCAAAATGGTTGACATTTTTGCTGGTCTGTTCAGTTTCTTTATCTAGGTGTTTCTTGCACTAGATGATGCTTTATAAAAGGGGGGTTGCCTTTAAAAAAAAAAAGCAAGCAAAACTCATTCGCATCTAAATGGAGCTATGCAAGATGTTTGATCATCTAGTGTCTTTGATCTCCTTCCACTTCCCAGTCCAAATGTTCATAAAGTTCCTCAGTACTTCAATTATTTACCTGTATATACTTTATACTGGTTCAACTGAATCCAACTTTCTGATAAAGCCATGTACAAACCAGTTATCAGTGTCTTACTAATATTAAGAAATTGTGTCTAATTTTGCTTTACATATTTATTATTCCATCAAACCAACCAATTAGTTTGGTTTCACTTGATTTGTGTTTCTTACAAATGTGTTACCGATTTATCACTGCATTTTCTTCAAGCTGTTTACATACTGATTGCTCTTGCTTTACTAATTGTTCTAGTTATTTGTAAGTTATTGAAGTTGTATTTAGTGGCTTATAATTCCTCATCTTTTCTCAACCCTCAGTTATTCTCTTATTTTTAATTGTAATACAATTGTAGCCTCCCCTGGGTTTCCAGAGGCAAAGAGATGGAGATGGATAGTAAGTGAAGCACTAAACAGTGACATTTGATTAATAAAATCTAGTTTGATCAACAAATTACTTTACTGGGCTAAGTAGAAAGTTCTACCTAAAGTAGATTAGAGAAGTGGCTTCTATTTTTGGCTCACTAGACCATATGCTCTTTCATTGCTTGTGCTTATTGTTCTCCATAGTTGTGTGCTTCTTCAGGGTGAGAGGGACAGTAAAATGTCTGCCTTGTTGTTTGCCTAGTATTTTTGGATCATGACTCAGCTGAGATTAAACATCGCTGCTCCAGCCAAACTACAGCTAGGGCTATAACATCAGTGTTAGGGCCGTTCAGTAAGGAATAGATGGCAAGAGCCAGAAAAACATAATCAAGACAAAGAAGATGGGTACTACTTGAAAAGTCCAGAGAAACATAAAATATCTTCTTAAATAGCTGAGAACTGACCCACAGAGACTTCCATTGCTCACATCTCACCAGCTTTTTGGATGTTGCCCTTAAACTCAATGGTCAGGCACAAACAGCTAAACAATCTAAAGGGAACTAAATCTGTCTATGTAATTCCTTTAACTAGAACACCAATTAATTCTTAAACACCATTTAACTCTTCAAACTTGATTTTCTCACACTGGACAGGATTATGAGGCTTGCTGTCTTTTATGGCAGGGGCTGCCACCAGCTCCTTCAACTTTCAACTTTCACAGGAGAGAAAGCACCTGATGAAGACCCTAGAGGAGCTGTGGATGAGTGGGTGAGGCTTCACCCACACAGTTTTATCTCTGCAGCCAATACAGACTCCACTTCTAAATGTGAAGCCAGCCAGAGGGGCTCAATGAAACGAACTTTTTAAAAGCAGTCCTTTGACTGGTGATCTGATGTGACATATCATGCCAGCTTCCATCCCATTCTGGGACACTGCCTACCAGCAACAGGTGGACAGTTGACACATCTGGCACGCAGTGCAACAGAGTGGGGCAAAACCTACGACATGGCGTTGCAGACTCAAGAGATCTCAGGCCAGCTGCAAAACACTGCAAAACAAGACTTGACTCGGCAAGCTTAACACATCTGCATAGAAGCAGAGAAAACACAGCTGAAACTTCCCTACTTGATATTTGGAAGTCTTGCGTCTTGTAAAGTAACACATTTGATGGTGTCTCTTTGCTGCGGCCTTGGAGAATATCATACAACATCTGTAAAGGATACTTTTTTTAGTGCCCAATTAGCCTGTGGCTGAGACTCCAAGGAGTCTGGTAACCATCTCCCTCACTCAGAGATGTTCAAGCTAATATATCTTGTAAAGCTGAATGAATTCCAGAGAACAACAGCAGTATTACTGTTGTGCCAGTATTTAAAGCAAAATTACCTATATAAACCTTTAATCTGCAAAAGTATGCCAAAGTCAACACAGGGCTGAATGGATCAACAGAGAAAACTTAATTAATATCTGTTAGGGTTTTTGTAAGTATACCTCTTAAACATATTAAGCTTGTTCTCTCTTGAAACGAAGTTTGAATAACTGAAGTAAATTTGTAGGTATGATTTCGTTGAGTGCTCTAACACCATACCAAAGGGCATTCTGGTTTAAAATACATTGTTTTTAAACATTTAAAGTTTCCCTATGCCGAGATGTTTCTAGGGTGTCTCATGGGAGACTTGGATCTAGCAGTATCCAGCATTTTCATTTCAGTTCTGGAAATAAATAATGCCACAGGACAGTGATGGATACTATGTATAGGGTAATAAAACAGATCCCTTAGGACTGTAGCATGGTAACTTGAGTGGGATTTGGATAAAAGCTTGCATAGAACAATGTAAGGGCCAGGGCAACCTGATCGAACATAGAAGTTGGCCCTGCTCAGAACTGGAGCTGAACCAGATGATGTAAAGTGTTCCCTTCCAATCTTAATTACACTATAATTCTAATTTGAAAATTGCAGGTTTCAGTGGGAATGCTTTAGGTAAAAAAAGACAGAACACCATTCTGCTGTGCTTGTGGTTTGATGTTGGATGGTATTGTAGCATCAGTGTAATAACTCCATCAGCAGAACATCAATAGGATGATTTCAGAAACGTGGAGTCTTTCACACAAAGCTCACAGGCAATACATGGAGCAGCCCACTGTACTGTTTGTATTTAAAACCTTCTATGCATCTTCGTATTGCCACATTCAAAGATACACCTAGCAATGGTATCTAGATAGGACAAAGAACTCTAGGTAAATCTACAAACTAACAGACTGATCAGTGGTCTCCTGAGCACTGATTTTCATTGTGAAGTGTGAGAAAACCAAACCACAGCCACTGGAAATAATGGTAAGTAGGAACAAAGACATTATATGGCATTTATGAGATTAATGTTGGAATACTGCCTACAATTCTGGTGACTACTTTATTTTAGGGGTGCTGAAAAACTGGAGAGAAGAAGAGATCCACAGAAGGGCTGGGAAGACTTCTTTGTGACAGAGATTTGTTCGGCTTTAGAAAAGAGCGAGAGGCTGTATGATTGGGTACAATCCCGAGAATTAGATCCCAGGTGCTGAACAGTGCCTTTACAGTAGCTTATAAAAATAGCACAGGCGAAGGCAGGAAGGGTCAAACCGGTATGCGCAGTTCTGAACCTGCAGGCGAACAGTCATTGGAAGAGATTTAAAAAAAAAGCAATGAACTGTCTGGCTAGGGATGTTTTCAGAAATATCTTTCCAGAGCGCCCAGATCAGATACAATATACTGAGGTCAATAGAGAATTTTGATGGCTTTTTACAGTATATGTTAGATTAAATGATTCCACTGTCTCTTCTGGTGTTAATTTCAGGTAACCTTATCCCTTTCTCTGGTGAAACACCTCTTCATCAAATAACCGAATTCAAGGTCTGCATCCAGAATTTCTGCAGCTTTTCACATTTCTTATGCAGAGAACTGCAAGAGGTAGAGATACTTTTATATCAGGTCTATGGTGACCTTGATTGATTTAAAGAAGAAGACTATTGAAAAAAAAAATCACTCTTGCATCCTTTCCTGAGAGTTGGTCATCTGTAAACTTCAGCTATGCAAATCCCAAAGACAAATTTTGACTCACTGGTTTTAATGAACTGCTGAATGTCAGTTCCTTCAGTCAATAGGGATTACTTTTCCTAAACAAATACGTGATATTTTATTATCTTCAGGTAACGCTAATTACACTGGAAGAAAATTGGAGTGAATCTTTAATATCACTGTTAGCCGAGAGACTTGGCAGAACATGATTCACAGGTTTTCAGAGCACTTAGGAACAATAATCTAAATGAAACAAATTGACTTTTTCTTTAACACTAATTTTAATAGAAAAATATGAAACAAAGATCAGTTCTTCTGGGAAAATAAGGTAACCTTTTAAATTAATGTTCCCTGAGCCACAATTAATTTAGATTTAGGACAGTTAATGTATGTTACTTGAATACTGATTATTAAACATCCACCAAGGATTAAAAGTTATGCAACAGATTCATAACTGTGAAATTGATATAGACCTCTTGTATAGCCACAATATCCTGCAAATATTTTTTAGAGTGTCATTGTTATGTAATATATAACAAGTGTTTAATTAAGTCTAAATTACATATGTAAATCTCAACTGAAAAAATATCTGGGAAGTATAAAACACCATGTGTAACATGTTCAGCATGCTGTGTTAATCAAGATAAAATCACGGGGTTTTGTAAAGAACAAAAAGTCTTGTGGGGCCTGTTTAAGCAAAAAGTTTTCCCTAGACAGTTTCACTGCCCAAAGTAGCCTGAAAGCGCCTGGATGGCAGGATGATTGAGTACCCAAAAAGCAGGATCCAGAAATTTTGCTGATGCTGACATCAAAATGCATTGTTTTCCCTGCTTCCTTCCGCCTTGAGACGCAAACCTATAATGATGTATTAATTGCTATTTATTATTATGCTTCCTATTGCTTCTCCTTTTTTTTTTATGGCTTGTGGCTGCTTTCTAGAAAAAAAAGTAATCTTATGGATAAAATGCACTGAGAGAAAAGGCCAGTACAAGTCTTACTGCAGATTGTTTGGACGGTGGTTTTATTTACTAATTGAGGATGCCACAAAGAGCACTTCTCCAGTGACTGGAGCACAAGCTCTCAGCCTGGTAGGCATGCTATAACCTACTGCTGTGGCTCCACCTGCTGAAAGGCTTGGGTTTGAGTTCCACAGGAGTCCCACGGTAAGACACGTTGCTTTTCCTGCCCACTCACTGCTCTTTTTTGCATCTCTGCACGGTACTGGCTGTGCCACGTGCCTTTATGCCATACGGGGTGTAGATATGTCTCCGTCACCTGACAAGGGACCCAGCCACTGGCTCAAAGGTGACACATTACTTAGTGTCATCAGTATGTTCCACTGGCTTCAAGGACACTTCTGAGCCCAGGGCTACTTCATATACTCCTTCCCTTTTGCGTTTTTGACCCTTGCCCAGGCCCAGCTCAGTACAGCAGGGTATTACCTCAGTTACAGTCCTGTGTCAGTGCAGCACTCAGCTGCTACTTGCCCCTGGCCAGTGTTGCTTTTTTATTTTCTTTAACCACCACATCAGCCTTTTCCCTTCTGAATTTTCTGCCTGACTTCCAAGTACTGTGTAGGGAAGAGAAAGAGAATCTCTTGCTTGAGGCACTATTACGAAGCCAATAAAATAGGACTTTTCTAGAGTTAATGTTCTGTAAAATCTACGGTGATAAGATTTGGGAGGGAAGGAAATTCTTCAAAGTATTCATGTTAAGGAAGTTTAACTTCGGAACCATTTGAATTGCTTAAGCATCAGACAGCTTTTCTTTCACGTGCATTGTTCACACAACAGCGCAAATCCCCATCTATCTAGCTAGACATAATCACTGCCTTCTTGGAATATCAGCTCCCTCCATTCCGGTGATAAGCGCTGATGTCTAAGTAATGGAGAAGTTCTGCTTTTTTTTTCCTCTAGTAGTTTTTCCCCACAACCCTGTGTCTTTGGATCCTGCTTAAATTGTATAATATACAGAAGTTTTTAACAAAGTATAAGGAGTAGAAGCAAAATTGTTTTGTTTCCCTTTTAAATGTTGATGTTGGGAAGCCTGTAAGCTTATTAATGCCGGGTAGTATGCCTAACTGAGGACAGTCTTTTCAGAAAGGGCTAAAATGACAGGTACACATTTTTGCATAATTTTTAGTGCAAGGTTGCAAGAAAATGAAAGTTTTTAATACATTTCCACAGCTTCATCTATTTTATCTTCTAGAAAATTCACATCAGCTATACAGAAAGCCAAGAGGTTCCAAAATGTAACAATTATTTGAAAGCCTAACACTGAAAAACTGGTGATGGGACTGAATGTCAAAAGGAAACCTTGCACAAAATACCTCAAATATTTTTGAGCAGCATACACTGTTTTCTAACATTTAGTGATAAGACTAGTTTCCAAGTCAGTGTTTTGCCTACAGTTATACACTAGAATAGCAAAAGAGGAGTGAGATCCCTCTATGAGTCTGCTGAATCCACACAGTACGGGGTTTTTTCCCTTCACTCAAGGTAAAGTAAATAGTGAAAACCAAGCATGAAAATCTTGACTGTTCTTTCTGCAGAAGTGAAGCTAGTGGTATTTCAAGTTTTCACACACAAAATTTCAGTGTCTAATTCTGGCTTAATTTGGGATTTCTTGATAACCAAACCCAGAGGCTTCTAAACACACAGCTCTGAGAGCAGTCTTCTTTTAAGCATTTCCAAAAAGTTTTCCATATAAGAAGCATACAAACTAAGCCAACTAACGTTTGGTATTCTGCCAAAGCCTTCTTGAAATATGTCTGCTTAAAGGAACAACCTCATAAAGGGAAATAGTGTTTCTCCTTAGTTTCCCAACTGAATATTAAACCTGTATTTTTCCACAGTTATACTACTGATACCGAAGATCTCTGATTCTTGACTGCAGTAGGCTGGAGAGATGGGCTTGCAGACAACATGTCACAGAAATGGGGAATGTTCAATGTGGCAAACATGAGCCAAGCATCTGGGAATACCTGTGTTTGCCACAGGCAACATCAGAGCTTGGGGTAACTCTGTGAAATGACAGAGGCAGTGATATAACACTAAAACCTGCAGCTCTGTAGGAAGTAGCTGTTGCAGAAAGGTGAGTCTGCCTACCCGGACTTAGTGGTTACCAGAAGCAAGCCAGAATGTGCCAGCAGTCATCGTCATCTCCCTGTACTTGGAATAGCAAATAACCACAGTACTGCAGACATAGCTGAGGGCAACAAAATGTTTTCTATACAACTGCTATAGCAAACAAATCATAACTGATGGTGTCCCAATCCATTAATGTAAGAGATGAAATGTGGTAGGTAGAAAACTCTGTGGCAGTGAGGAAAAAAAAAAGAGGTGAAGATATGAAAGTAGTGGCAGCATGGGATACCCTTGAGAGGAGAATTAGGGAGTAATCATTTCAGTGGAGGTGATGATAGCTCAGAAATATGAGCAGGAATGTTTAACCTGAACTGATGAAAGCAAAGGACAGGAGTTAGCAAGGAAAAGAATCAGAACCAAAGACAGAAAAACAAAACAGAAATCACTTAAAACCTTTTTATCTCTCTGACTTGAGGACAAATGAAGGATTTGAAGTGCTGCCAAAGATACCTTTGTTTGCATATAAGTATTTATAAGAATTTATTTGCTGGTCCCCTCTCCCCCCACACTTCTTCATAATATCTTGGATACAAAATTTAGTAGTTAGTGGACCAGAAAGAAGAGAGGAAAAACTGATTTTCAGAGTGGAATGTACAAATGGCAAATTTTATGAAGAGTAAGGAAATGAAATAACAGAAAAGGACAGAGTATACCTGTTTGCAGTCTGGTAGCAAAGCACATTCAAAAAGATTTCAAGTTACACACCCCACCACAAGTAAAGCATTACCAGCACCAACACTGATGGAGAGTGAGTGGTTTGAAGAAAAGAAAGTTCCGTTTTTGTTATTTTTTCAATTCAGAAAATGTGAGATTTACAGAAAGAGGTCATATTTTAGAGTAGCTGCTATTCCAGATATAAGCATTAAGTTTTGGGAACAGCCTGCTCTGTAATAAAAGCTGCAGCCTCCTTCCAAAAGCCTTGTCTTAAAGGTCTTTAAGTTATATACAAGGGCTTACTTTGCTGCCCAGGTAGGAGGTTCCACTCCCTTCACTAGTGCCCAGCTTCCTTCAGCTCTGACACTTTTAACCCTTCCCTGAGTTGATTCAACTCAATAGCCTGGCAGAAAGCTAAGCTCAAGTTTAGCTTGTTGAGTTGAATCAGTTTATTACAGAATCAGATGACTGCCATAGGTGGAGAAAGAGCATATAATAAGTTAAAGGTAGAGGGGCTGTTGGAAAGCTATGGAGAACAGAACAGGACTTGCTGGGTTTTGACACAGATGCACCATTTAACTGTGTCCTTACATCCTTAGACAATTACAACCACACACAGGTAGTGAGCAATCTAGTCAACTCGCCAAAGGTATATTGAAGCTCAAAAAAAACCCACACGAGATTTAACCGACTCATGTGGGACTCATGTTTTGGATTAAGAGCTTTCCTGAGACAACTGTATGGAAACGCATTTTCACACATTTGTCACAGATTGGAAGTTGTAGTAATTTGCATGAAAGAGGAAAGATGTGGTTTTCAGGAAAAACCTTCTGCTTGAAGCATTCAAGCGTTTTGAAAACAATTGAGAATGAGATTAAGTGTGGAAGTGGATAAACTAAAACAACATAAATCAACAAACAACATTTCAAGGTTTCAACAATAGCCGTGTAAACATAGGCATCATTTAAAATTGTAGGAGGATTGTAACTAGGATTCACAGTAAAAAATCTTAGAAAGGGTGATCTCAATGGCATAGAAAAGACAGAGCAGGTAGTTCAGAAACACTGAGAGCAAGTAATGCACCTACATTTATGTTCAATTACATTCCTTTTAACTTACACATTAAGTTAAGGAGTCTATGAAGAGTCACCAGAAGCAACTGTTCACCACTTTCATCATCATCCGTAGATTATGTGACCACATGAATAATCTCACAGATGGGTCAAAACATGCATTGCATGACAAGGAAAGGAGTAAGTATCTTCAGAAAGCATGGGTATATCCCTCCAGTAGTGTGACCTTGATTAGCCGTGTGTTTCACACCAAATTCAGGAGGGATTAATGGTTTTAAATAGTGCAAACTGGCTCTGCTGCCAGAAGAGGCATGCTCTATCTCCATGTTAACCCTTAACCCAGCACAACTTTTTTATGTAGCTGTGCAGTGAACTGCATGATTCCATTGACATAGCTGAAGGTTATGGAAGAAAGAAGCCAACCAAAAGTACTGTTCAACCCAGCACTACTTCTGAAGGGAAAAGGATCTTTGGCCATGGTTTGATACAGTCAACCTACCCTTGAAAGTCCTGGTACCGTTCAAAAGTGCCGGAGCTCCACAGTACAAAGTACTGATCCACTCCACATGCTTGCTGCAGTTTGGATTTGTTTAGAACAAAGCCCAGAATGGGAGACTTGACCTCAGAGTGGTGAGTTTTATGCTAATTAGATCTCTCTTACTGTTGACATACCAGCAGTGTTAAGAGGACAGAAGCATTGTGCTCTGCGCAATTTATGTCCTGACCTAATTAGTTCAAGTGTAATAGTGGTTTCACATCTCATTCCGATCAGGTTGGTCCTGCTGTGCAACTCCATGGCATGCAAACCTGGTATTAAAGTTCAAGGATGTGTTCTCTTTGCATTCTGGTCAACAATTTCATCACACGGGACTGGTTCCATCATAATTTGTGAGAGGCCATACCATATGGCCTCTGTGATCTGTGTTAGATAGTTTTGTCCTGCTCCAGCAGGGGGGTTGGACTCGATGATCTCTTGGGTCCCTTCCAACCCCTAACATCCTATGATCCTATGATCCTATGATCCTATGATGTGATTGAGAAAACACCATGGTAGCTAAACGGTACCAACAACTTGCCCTGGTCATTGTGATCTTATTACTGTAATCTTGTTACACTTGCCCTGTTCCACAAATCCTACTGTTTGCCTCTGTCTCCCATTAGGTTCCATTTAAAAGGACACTTTGTAAGACCCATTGTGGCAGCTGTTATGCCTAAAATTGCTTTTTTTTAAAATTTGTGTAGTAACAGGCATTTTGCAGAGTGTTATTTGCCAGGGCTCTTCTGTAAGGACAGGGAATTGTGAGCTCTTGGTTAGGGGCCAGGTCTTCCCATGGGTTCTGCAAATTTTCTCTTAAAATTTTTTAAGTAGGTGCTGCCAGCTCTTTTAATGTGATTGCAGGTTAGACAACAGTTCCTTTATTGTCCTCACACCTTCTGGAGGCAAAGAATGCATTGAGAATTTCTGCTGTCACCGGCAAAAAGTGCCTGGCTGTCCTGGTTGTAGAGAAACATGAGAGCACGACCCAGCTACATCCAGAGAAGCAGCCCCAAGTGTGCAATGAAAAGACACATTGTAGACTGGTGGGTTTTTTAAGGTTTGAGAATGATGATACTGGAGTAACTTTTTTCCATCCTGAGGCTCCTAGGCTGTCAAGTGGGAATAACAGTGTTACCTCATTTCATAGGGAATCATTTCAGGACAAATGTCTTACAAGCACAAGATACTTGACACTTGAGTACTGGAAGCCACTCTGCATCTAGTTAGAGGCTTATCCTTTATCTATGAAGCATGAATGGCAACAGTCCTCCCTGAAAGACCAAGGACTTGTGAGACACCTTGAAAACTGTGTTCAGTTTTGAGTGCCTCACTGCAAGAAGGACATGGAGTTGGTGGAGTGGGTCCAAAGGGTGATGAAGTTGGTGAACGATATGGAAAACAAGTTTTATGAGGAGTGGTTGAGGTGGGATTGTTCTGGAGGAGATTGAAGGGAAACCGTAAGTCTCTCTACAACTATGTGAAATGAGGTTGTGGAGAGGCAGGTGTTGGTCCCTTTTTCCAAGTGAGTAGTGACAGGATAAGAAGAAATCACCTCAAGTTCTGTGAGAGGTTTAGGTAAACTATTACAATAAAATCTCTTTACTGAGTGGTCAATGATAGGAACAGGCTGCCCAGGCAAGTGGTGGCATCACCATCACAGGAGATTAAGGATGTGCAGCAGTGATGCTGAGGGACACAGCATAGTGGGTGTGGTGGTGTTGGGCTGGCAGCTGATGATCTTAGAGGTCTTTTCCAAGCTTAATGGTGCTATGATTGGAGTTGATGGAAAGAAGTCTGGCATGGAAGCACAATGGATGCAGTCCAAACCCCTCCACCATGTTCCTGAGACGGAGACAGGACCCATGAAGCATCGAAGGGCGCCTCGGCCCA
Organism: Rhinopomastus cyanomelas; assembly: GCA_013400115.1. NCBI lineage: Eukaryota > Metazoa > Chordata > Aves > Bucerotiformes > Rhinopomastidae > Rhinopomastus > Rhinopomastus cyanomelas. The sequence continues at coordinate 57,254 of VXBP01009028.1, read as the reverse complement.
CTTAACGTTGTGAGCATAAAGTCACCACCAACAGCCCCTGCAAACAGTACACGGCCGGAAGCGGAAACCAGCCGCACGCCGCAGCGCGACCCCCGACCCCGCACTCCGGGAACGCGCCGTCCCCCCTCGGCAGCCCCTCGCCCCNCCGCCACTGCCGCCGCCCGGCGGGGCTGCTGCCCGCGTTGCTACTGCTGCCGCTGCTGGCGGCGCAGGGGGGTGGCGGCGGCGCCGCGCTCCCCCTGGGCTGTAAATGTGACGGGCGCCCCAGGAGTGGCGGCAAAGCGACGGCGGCGGCGGCCGGGGCCCCGGGGGGGGGGAAGGTGGTCTGCAGCAACCTGGAGCTCACTCGGGTGCTGCCAGTCGAGGCGCTGCCCAACCGCACCGTCACCCTGTGAGTACCGGCGGCGTGGCGGGGTTGCGGGCAGCGCCGGCCTGGGGTAACGTGGGGTTAGGCGGGGGAGCGCAGGTGACCTCTTTGGGTTGCAGGGGAATGCCACCGGAGCGGGCTTTCCATGCTGTCGCTAAGGTTCCCGGGATGGTGACTTTGGGTGGGTGGGGGAGAGCCTCCGTCGGTACGAGAACCCCCAGTGCCGCGGAGCATCATCCCCCTGGGGATGGGAAGCGGAGGTCTGCTTCTGTTAAAAGTAATTCTACAGTTTATTTTATGCTTTAAAACTTTTATAAATTAATGTTTCTTCCATCTCAAGAGAAGCTCTGCTTGGGAGTCCTCGCTCCCAGGTGGTTTAACAGCCGAGCTGTTCAGGGTATGGCATGGTCTGGGTGGGCCTGAAGTTTTGCTGTAACAGACTGCAACTTGGTCCTTCTGGCTCGCAGTCAAAACAGGGAAAGGGGTTAACTTGGTTTCTTTAAAGTCAAGGTCAGTTTACTTCCATGTAGCAGTAGGCGTGCACCTCTCATGTGGAGACAATTCTAGTTCATCCATTTGAATAACAACTTTTAAACAGGACGTGCATCTGTAGTCCAAGGTAAGAAACACGTTGCTGTTTACTTAGACGTGAGTGTGCACATGTTAAAAAAGGAGCTGCGTGTAGTTTTTCTTCTTATGACATTAACTAGACACTCTAGTAAAGAAGTTCATAGGATGGTCTGGTTGAACGGGAGCTTTAAAGATTGTCTGGGCCAAGTGCCCTGATGTGGGCAAGGACATTCGCAGCAGTACTGAATTATCTTGGTGTGGAGCTCTACTCTTTCTTCGGAGAGCCATAACGTGCCTGTGCTACTGTGGGAAGATTCCAAGTGCAACCAAGTTATGTACAGGAAAAGAAACTGAGTCTAGAAACTGGGTCTAGCTTAGGATACCTATCTACCTAACTGGAAATTACAGGTTTAAATTCTACCAACAATCCAAGTTTAATAATCACAAAATGTATAAAGATCTGTCAGAAGATCAATAGTTTGGCTACTCTTTTTCAGAGCTTTTGCAGTGCTGAAACACCGAGTAAGTGCTTCTTTCAGAAACTTGTAGTGAGGTAGACCTGGATGGTGGCAAATGTGTGGATCTGAACTTAAGAAGAAGGGAAGAACAAAACAATTGCAACGACAGAAGATGTTGGAGAAATCATTCATTTTTCATCTTGATTTTCATACTCCTGTATTATCTAGAGTGTAACTAGAGCATGTCTACATACACTAATTAGCTGCTTTCAGTGTTAACAGGGCTTTGATGATCATAACTTCCAAACCATTTTTTTCCCTTTTACACTTTGCAATAGACATAGCAAGAATCAGTGTGATTTTTTTCATGATTATTTGTAGTATCATAATTCTGTTGATACAGTCAATATGAGGACTTTGACATTTTACTTAATATAAGATGAAGATAATGAAATGAGTACTTCTGCTTTTTCTAAGAGACTGTAAAAACTAACTCTGGTGGTTCAGGATCTTTAGGGTTTGTTGGCTTTTGAGACATAACTGTCCGTATCGTGGAGAAAGGGGGTTTTTGATTTGCTTTGGTTTTACTGAATCAATGTTAACCTGGTTAGAAAGTTTTAGTGATTTATGGGGTGCGTTGCCAAGTGTCATTTCACTAACATGCTGATTAATAGTGGCTGGGTTTAATCCTGTCTCATCTTTTGCCAAAAAGTTCTTCCTTTTTTTTTTTTTTCCCCCGAGCAGATACTTAAAGTTGCGGCACTTGGTGGATAGTGGAAAGTGGTCTGATTGAAGTCAAACTGTCCCGAGTTATCTTGAATCTTGATTCTTGCGTGATGCTTTCATTAGGATAAGTACTAGTCCTACTGTGTCTTTTTGCATTAGCGGATCACTGCAGAGATAAAAGGCTGAAAATAGTGTTGTTGTGTTGATCAGCTGCATGTTAACTAAATTTTATTTTGACTTATTTTGAATAAGTGCATTTTAAATATGAGGACCTGTGTGGTTTTATATAATTTTTTTGAGTGAGGTAGGAATGACTCAAATGAAGTTATATTCATTTTAGGAATGTGTTACCCACTGTTACCAAACTGCTATACTTAGAGTTGACCAGCTGCATTTTTTTTTAGCATTTAGCATTTCATTTAGCTTTTTTTTTTTTGCCCAGTGAAATACTCTTAAGGATAAAATCCTCTAAAAAATGAGGAAGTCACAAATAGTGATTATGATGATAGATGAATATCGTTTGAGGATGCTGGCCATGTTCTTCTGCACCATTGTAGAAGAATAATAAGTTGGGCAAGGTCACTTAATTTATGGAAGTTTTATTGTAAATACAAGAGAATTATTTAGTTTGCTATAAAACATTATCATCGTGGTGTAGGTCGGTATTATTTAGAACCTTTACTTGCAGTTCAGAAAAAAATACTGTAACTTGGCTTCACCTTGTTTTATGAAGTTAAGTTTGTTCAGAAGTTAAGTTTGTTTCATGCTTGAGAAAGAAAACCAAACACTGGGAGAAGAAAACTATAAAATATTGTCTATGGAACAGTAAGTAATGCTAGTAATGTTTAGGATTTTAAGCAGTTCTGTAAATTGAGATTCAAGCAGTTAGGTCAAATTTCAAGGCAAATTCAAGTTTAGTTGTAACCAAGGAAGGGACTATACAATAAAACCTGATTGCGTTGGAAGTGAAGAGTCTATCTACATGAACACCATAGATGGCTTTGACCTTCCTAGTTCAGCCTGGCAGAAGAGACACTTTTGGTATGAAGATGACATAGCTTGGTGCTTTGTCTGAGTGTTCTGTATTTCAGTAAATGCCAAAGCCTTTGCCATTATTCACCTTGGAGTAAGGAATGCACTATAGTAGTGTAGTAGTACAAGTCTGAGATAAGATAGCGCTTGCTGTTGTGTTTCTTGTTGCAAGCTCAAATTATGATGTCTTAAATAGTTGGATATTAGCCACTACTTTGGTGTTTGGAAAAGGGAATTCAGTCTCTCTGAAGGCAAGGCCATGATGTTGTAATCCTTGCTGTTTTTTGAGACCGTGTCTGTTACCTGTTACAGGAATAGGAATCTACAGAAACATAGGAAAAGCATTTATACACAATTAAGAGTCGTATTTCTGCGCCAGCACTGTACTGGTCTGCCAGCAACTTACATACAGCCAGCAGCTTACCTACATACTCTGATAGGAACGTGTGAGTATTGGTGTTTGCACTTAGAAATGTTAGAGCTTACAAGCCACAGCAGGAGCTTGGATTTGTGCTCACAGCTATTCAAAGATATGCTTAACTAGGTTGCTGTTGAGAAATATCTTAAAGTGTCAGGTTTTGTCCAGCTCCAAAGCAGAATTGTCTCTCTACATCCGTTAAGAGGCTGAAAGACATGCACGTGTTTGGCTTTCCAGATAATGTGGCAGCCTTTCCAGTTGTGACACAAATTCCTAAATTCCCAAAGTCTCAAAGTAAAAGGCCACTCATATTGCAGGGAGTCGCTTGTATCGCAGTATGTCACTACACTGTAATTATGTGAGTAATTTTTTCCTTATTACAGAAAAAGAGCTCTTCAAGCTTAGGAAAAAAGCAGATAGCTATTATGGTACATTTAAGATCTTAAATACTTTTTTAGGTGCAGTCTGGTGCTTTCCTAAACTGTTTCTTTGGGGCATTTCTCTATTATCTGTTTTGGAAAAAAGCACCTTGTACCAAAACATTGAGAAATGGGAAGTATGGCAGAGTAAATGTATACTTAGAAAGTTTGCATCCTCTTTTAAAATATGTTATTAACTTGAATGTAGTCTTGGCATCTGATCCCTACTTTGCTAAAATAGTCTTGTTTAGACTGTTTTAAGTGCTCAGTACTAATAACTTAGACAGTGATGACGTGTTTTCAAGACATGAAGGCCTAATAACTCCCATTAAAAGTGACTGAAGAAAATTCCAGTTAGATACACAGACTATGAAAAAGACATTTTACTCAAGAACATGTGACAGTACAGAGACAGTTTTTGAGAACTGTGTACACAATTTAGTAATCCACAGGTACTCGTGTATGCCTTTATGCCGCTGGCATCCAACGCCTAAAAGTCCTTGGTGACGTTTTGTTTTCTGTTAGACCAATTCTGCATGCATTGTCAGGTTTTGTGTAAATCTTTTACCTTGTTGAGAAGATAGCAACTGGCATTCAAAATCAGATTCATGCTTTGCAATGTGCCCTTTTCCCATTCTGGTTCGTTACTGGGGGGTTATTATCATAGGACATTCAATGCAGAGTGTTCTTCTGTGATTATGCTTTCATGTATATTTGAGTATTATAAGAAGATTCTGAGGTTGCCATTTTAACAACATTTTCTACTAAATGGCAATATTTTGCTATACCTAAGTAATACAACTTCGGAAGACACCATGTTAATGTTTTTATTATATATTCACATATAAGTACCCAGCTAAGTTTGAATACTGTTCTCCTGCTTCTTTTAGCAGTATTGCAAGAATGGCTGTAATGTATATGGTGGCTTGTAAATGGTAATAGTCTTCATGCAATTATGATTGTATCAATATACATTGATTATTTTTTTTTAAAGATTGCTATTCTGTGTAAGGGAGTTTTAATTGTTTTTACTCTTCTGGTATTGCCCACATACAAACATTAATGGCTTGTTTCTGTCATACACAAGAACTTGCTTAGCCCTTGTTGCTGTAGGATAGGTTTTACTTTAAAACTCAGGCAGAGTTTTCAAATTACACTGTGATTTATAAAAGGATCCTGCAGGCAATCTCAAACAACTCAGACTGTTCTAGGATAGCAGCCTCAAATGGTAAGAGGTGTTCAAAACAAATCTTGAAATTGTGGGTTGGCTCATTAAAGTTGCTCTGTGCTGCAGTTAAGCTGACATTACAGACCTGTGCTGGAGAAGGGAGATCACCTGTTCCGTCTCTTCTGACACAAATGTGGTTAGGGTTCAGTGCTAGGGACAGTCTTGTTCAACATTTTTATCAGTGATCTGGATGAGGAGAGTGCACACTCAGCAGGTTTCCTGATGATACAAAACTGAGAGAACTGGCTGATTCACCAGAAGGCTGTGCTGCCTTCAGTGAGATCTGGACTAACTGGAGAGCTGGGCAGAAGGGAACCTAAGGAAGTTCAGCAAGGGTAAGTGTAGCGTCCTGCTGCACCTGTGGTGGAACAACACCATGCACCAATATAGATTAAGGGTTGTCCTGCTGGAAAGCAGCCCCATGGAAAAGGACCTTGGAGTCCTGGTGCTCTTGTGTCCCAGAGGGCTTGATGGTATCCTGGGGTGCATGAAGAAAAATATGTCCAGGATGTTGAGGGAAGTTCTTCTCCTTTACTCTGCCATGAATGAGACACCTGGAGTGCTGTGTGTCCAGTTTTGGCCTCCGCACTTCAAGCGGGTCAGGGAACTAGAGGAGAGAGTCCAATACTACAGGGATGATTAAGGGACTTGATCACCCCTCCTTTTGAGGCAAGGCTGAAAGAGCTGGGATTGTTTAGTCTGGAGATGAGAAGGCTGAGAGGGAGTCCTACTAATATCTACAAATATCTGAAGGTTGGGAGTCAATATAAAGGAGCCAGTCTCTTTTCAGGGGTGCCCTGTGATGCAATGAGGGCCAGTGGGTAGAAGTTGGAGCATATGAGGTTCCACCTCAACATCAGGAAAATCTTTTTTACTGTGAGAATGACAGAGCACTGGAACAAGCTGCAAAGAGCGGTTGTGGAGTCGTCCTCTCTGGAGACTTTCACACCTGCCCTAGGTGATCCTGCTTCTGGGAGGTGGAGTTGGACTAGGTGATTTCTGGAGTTCTCTTCCAACCTCTACCATTCTGTGATTTTTAGGATCAGGAAGAAGGGCAGGAAAGATCTCCTGCTCTGAGTGCGGAAAGTTAGGTTAACATCCAGCTGCCTGTAAAACTGTAGCTTGAACCTGAGCTGATGTGCTTGTACCTTCACCTCCCAGTCTCTTGCTGAATGGGTGTGGTGTTTTTCCTTTCTTTTTCTCCTTTCTGCTGCTCTACTAGCATTCACCTGACTATGCTTAGGCAGTTCAGGAAGCTAAACTATCCAAAACCTGTTGACTTCTATGGGATTAGGATGTAAATTCTCGAGAAAATGTGTCTTCCTGTGCCAGCACTTGACAGGGAGTGCTTGCTGATGTGTCTAGACAAAGCACTTTCTAGAGAGCACATACACCTTACAGGAAATGTAAACGTCTGTGAGACTGGGTGTGACAGCGTGTGCTGTAATTAATGCTCCTGTGATCGTGTGACACGTACTATGTATTGGCTGTAACAGTTTAAGCTGGAATCTGGCTAGGCATGTCTCTGTGTGCAGTATTTCCTGAGAAGCGAGTTCCTCTCTTGCATGGATGTATGGAGATTGGAGGGGTAGGGTACACTTGCACTAAACTGCAAGTCAGTGAGAAAGGGTGTATCTTGTGGATAAGATTTGGGAAACCTGAGAGAGCAGGAGAGGGGAGTGATACAGGAGGGTTACTACAGAAATATCAATCATCTCTTTAATGCAGATTCTACAGATAAGAAGAGTGAGAGAGAAAGAACTTGGAGGAAGCTTCTTAGAATGTAATGGTCACAAGGGTTAGGTTGATAGCGCTTTAGAAATGACAGCTCAGATTTAGTGTTGTAAGAAATAGGATTTCTCTCTGTTAATTTTCTAGCTAGCCTTTCCATCCTGAAGTAAATACTGGAAAGAAGTTTGGTTGGTAAGATAAGGATATTTTTTTGCAGTATAGTTTTCAGCAACATTACTATTCATTTTACATTCTGTTTTACCCCTCAATCCTGTACTTCCTCTTGGATGGCTTTTATTCAATACTTTTACATAGAAAATTAACTGATTTGCTCCAGCGATTGCTGTCCTAAAAACACTGATCTGTCCTTAAAGAAAGGCAATAAATAAAGCATCTGCCTACATAAAGGTTAACAAGAAAAAAAAATATTTAATAGCAGTGCACAAAGTGAGCATCACTGCTTGAATGGCGCAGGCTTTGCATGACGGTAACAAAAAAAACCCTAAAACAAACCAAAAAGTCATTTTATGTCATTTAAAGTTAAAATGGAACAGTATAAATAAACACAGTTTTAGTTCTGTTGTTTTATTATTTCTAATGGTTTCTATTTTAATATTGTTTAAAGTGCATGATAATAAAATAGCACTGGAAAACTTCTTGTCTGCTGTAAACTTCAGTTTTGCCAACAACGCCCTGCTAAGCTTCCTCAATTGTAGTGTTTTGGTTAAATTTAGAAATACTGCCCCCTTTAGTTAGGGGCTTTGGAAATATTTGTAAGACTGTATAGGGCTTGTAGAGTATTTTCAGAGTTACTCTTGGGCGAGTAACTGTTCATATTCTGCTCAGTCCATTACTACTTCTCCTTTGATACCAGTAGCACACTAGAAAGTAAAATACTATCTGTTGAAAAATACTGATCTTATGTCCTTGCTAAATCGTGACTTATACAAGATAAAGCTCAAAAAGTGATGTTCTTGCATGTTCACAGCTTTCAGCAGAAAATATGTTTCTTAGTTGTACAGATGGTTATTTAGTCCAATTTTTGCTGGTGGCTGCTTTCCCAGTCAGAGCATGAAGCCATCATCATGAAATGATCAGATTTGTTTTCTGTTTCCTGACTCTCTATTTGCATATCTTAAAATGTGTTCTGGAAACATTCAGCTAAAAGTTTCACTGTCTTCTGGTCTTCAGACTTATTGGAGGTAATTTTGACTATTTTGTAATAATGTTAACTGGTGTGTATGTATTTTAATAGTTCTCTTTGAAAGAATAAATTACTGAAGTTTTGAGATGCGTTCTAAATTTCTGTTTAGTTGACTGCTGTCTTAGTGGTGGTTGTTGTATATCTGACAATCCAAAATTAGAATCACAGAATCATTAAGGTTGGAAGAGACCTCGGAGGTCATCAAGTCCAACTGTGAACCCACTGCCACCATGCCCAGTAAACCATGTTTCCAAGTGCCAGATCCATATGTTTTTTGAACATCTCCAGGAGTGGTGACTTCACCACTTCCCTGGTGGTATAGGGTTTATCCCAAGAAGAAATTAACCAATTAATTTACTTAGGAACTAATGAGCCGAAACAAAACAAAGAGGATTTAAAACTACTTCAGTTGCAGGCAAAACCAAAACTAAGTCCGTTTGGGGAAAAAAAAACCAAACCAAACCCATTTAATTCACCTCACGTGAAAACCCCGCACAAAGACATATGGAGATTCACGTTCATACATAACTCGGCCAAACTGCAATCTCCAGCCCCTCAAAGGGAAGACAGTTCCAGTGGTTCTTGCTTCTTGTGGAAACATGGAGTCCATCCAGTCTACGCACATGTCCCTCACTGTCAGTGGGCATTTGACAGTCTAGTTGTCTGTTCCATGTTCTTCCAAGCCAGTGCTCTGTTCCTACAGCCACTAATGAGAGGAAAGCCCTCTCTGTTTCATCAAACACTGTTCTCTAGAACCCAATTCTTTTATGTAAATTCCTGCTGCTGTGAGTGTGTTTGTGTGCAGAGTTCCACATTTTATAGTTTGTTATGTAAGGGCTACACAAGAAAAGTGCATTGGTTTCAAACAGCTATTGTTAATCCTTTCTAAAAGAGAAGAAAACTGTCTGGAGCTTGTAAAATGTACAGACGTTAAATGGTAAGGAGTTATGAAAACCCCTTTGTGAAATCTCCAGGTACCTCACTGATGTTGCAAACTCACCTGTTAAAAAAGAGTTAAGATGGGAATATGCAGCTTTCTACTGTTTTCCCCTTAAACTGCATATTTTCAGAATTACTTACCTCTAACTTTTCTAACAGGAAAAGTTAGGGCTTTGAACTAGTAACTTTGAATTGTTACTGATCACAACTAATTGTCTGTGTCTGAGTGTTACATAGTGGTCCATCATTTTACTGTGCATTAATGCACCAACATTTTGGATGTGACTATAAAAATTCTGTTTTGAGGCAAATGCTTTATATTGTTTTGTCTTATTATCCTTTATCCTTTAGCACCTCAAATAATGTATAGGCTAAATACAAGTTTTAAATTCTTTTTTTTTTAAAAAAGATCACACTGAAAACATTCTTAAATTTGAGGAAATGTCTTAAGTTATATAGAGTGTTGTACTAAACCTTTATTGCTGAGCAACTAACAGCCTCTGCAGAGGAAATACTACATCAGGCTGACTGTAATTTGTACATCACACTACAGAGAGAAATTTACCTAGGACACAGATATTTAAAGGCTTCTACTTTAGGTGGTGTCAGATAACTTTTTTATTTTACAGAACTGTATATTTTTTGTTGCTTAAATTTAGTTCCGCCAGTTACGGCTACGTTTGAAGTGATTTTGAGTAGCTCCTTTTCCAGGGCAAGGTACTGGTAGAATCAATAAATCTTAAGATTAAGTCAGTTGTAGCTATAATAAAAATTATTTCTGTGCCACTGAAGACTGTCTTTTGCCTGCTTGCTTGTGTTGGCTTAGATGTTTTCTAAACCACTTGTGTTTTCCTATTATCTTTAAGTTTTAAATTGGTCTGTGGGGTTTTTTTTGTTGGTGCTGTTGTGATTCCTTGTGTTCACTTTGCATTAACTTTTAATAAGCTTTTTTATAAGCTACTTCATTAATTGCTTTAGGTACTATTGCTGTTTTTGTTCCTGCATACATTTCTGAAACCAGGAAAGGTGTTGAAATGAAGTTTTTTTTTCTGAGTAGGTTTGTATTGCAGAATGAATGCTGTATCTACCACTTCTGCAAATAACAGTTACTATTTAGGTTGAACCTTTTTGTGCTTGAAGTAGAGATAAAAGTAGCTTCAAAGACTGTAGGATGTGTGATTTTTTTATTTTTTATTTTTTTTTAGTGCTTCTGTTGGAGTGTCTGCAAAAAAAAATATCAAATCTAAGTTGTAGATTGCTGTTGTTGTGATTACAGTTATATTTACCAAACTTGCAAATATATGTCCTGATTTTCTGTTATGTGTTGCACCAGGTAAAATTTAGGTTAGACTGTAGGAGATACTTGTTCATTGAAAGAGTCATCAGGAAATGGAACAAGCTGCCCAGGGAGAGTGTTAAGTGACCGTCCCTGGATGTGTTTAAAAGTCCATTGATGAGTTGGGTGAGGGATTGGCATGCACTGTCAGCAAGTTTGCTGACGACACAAAGCTGGGTGGTGTTGCCAACACCCCAGCAGACTGTGCTGCCATTCAGCAAGACCTGGACAGGCTGGAGAGCTGGGCTGAGAAAAATCTAATGAGCTATAACAAGAGTAAGTGCAGAGTCTTGCATCTGGGCAAGAACAACCCCAGGTAACAGTATAGGCTGGGGACTGACCTCTTGGAGGGTAGGGTAGGAGAAAGGGATCCTGGTGGACAACAGGATGACTATGAGCCAGCAATGTGCTCTTGTGGANCCAGTGAGGGTGACAGAGCAGTGGAACAGGCTGCCCAGGGAGGTTGTGGAGTCTGTTTCACTGGAGACCTTCAAGACCCGACTGGATGTGTTCCTGTGTTCCTTGGTCTAGGTGATGCTGCTGTGTCAGGGGGATTGGACTAGATGATCTTTCGAGGTCCCTTCCAATCCATAATGATTCTGTGATTCTATGATGTAGATCTGGAGCTTAAGGACATGGTTTAATGGTAGCCTTGGTACAGTTAGCGTAATGCAGGGGTCCTCAAACCCTGGCCCGTGGGCCCGATACGTCCCCCCAGGGTGTGCAATCCAGCCTGCCAGTGTTTACCCACCCGGCGCCGAGAGCCACAGTTTGCTTCTTCCTGCCGACTGCACCGCCAGGTTGAGGCGTGCGGCTCGTCGTCTCTCTGTCCTGCTCCCAGGCAGGACAAACTACAGCCCGGCCCCCGACACTGTCTGAGGGACAGAACCTGGCCCCCTGTTTAAAAAGTTTGAGGACCCCTGGCTTAATGGTTGGACTTTGTGATCTTAAAAGTCTTTTCCAACCTAAATAATTCTACGATTCTATGTTGGGCCTTCCTAAGTGCAAGTTATTCTTTGAAATATGTGTAGATTTCTGAAAAGTACCCAGGCCACTTTGATTTGTACATGTGTTTTTCAAAAAATGCTGGTTTTTTATGTGTTTGGTTGTCTAGTTGATCTCAGCTGCAGCCAAGGGGCAATTTTCCTCCTTCTTTCCTTCTGGTTTAATGTATTTGACTTTAGAACTGTATTTTCACAGAGCAGAATTTCTCAGCGGACTTGCTAGTGGATATTACAGACATACAGGCACGTAGAAGAGCAAATCTGCAGTATACTTCAAAGTATTTTTATTTCTCATCCTTTCCGTCACCCCTGTGGCTTCACCTGGGATAACCTGACTGCATAACATTCTATGCTTTTACACTTGACATATAAATCTTTGAAGATGCCCTAGGTGAGTGTGTGGTTTAGTGTTGGTTGCTCATAGAGCAGTGGCCACTAGGGCTGCGAAAATACATGATGTGACTGTAAGGGGAGAAGTGGGAAAGAGATCTCTTGCTTTTAGCACCAAAATTGTTAACTTGGTAGTGATTTAACTTCAAGAACTCTCAAACCTTCAGCCTCTCAGGCTGAAAATGGAAAGATTTTAAAATACTTTGTTCAGCTGTCTTGATTCTGTGTATGTGAGATAGAGACACTGACTCAAAGCCAGAGCTTTGAGACAAACAATCGCCTGCTGTGTGTTTGTCTAAACCACAGAGGCTTGAGGCAATCTTTGAGAAACCTGGAGAGAAAACTACTTAGTGTAATATATGGCTGTGTTAAAATGAAGCTGTTTTCATAGACTGGAATTTCTGTATTTTAGTTTTATCTTTTTCATGATGTGCTTTTGAAGTACTAATCCTTGTCATTCAGTAACAAATTTTATGCATTTGAGGAAAGAAGGGGTGTGTGTTTGGTTTATGGCTGTTGTAAAGGGTATCTGAAAGCACGGAGTAGACGGCAAAGAAATCCCCTAGTGGCAGTTGTGTGGAAGTCGTTATCCAGCCTCAAGACGTAATTGGTTTAAGTGACGAAGTGCATGAACATGTCAGATTTGCAGGATGCATTTGCAGAGGACCTGTCTGAAATTGAAGTGACTGTAGCAGAAGACGTGGAACAAACTGACAGGGCGAATAAATTTCCAGGACAAGATGGTACGTGCTGGAGAGCTTTTAGAAAGGGGATGAAAAAGTCAAATGATGAATGCCTGAAGTCTTGTTTAGAATACAGTTGATTTTGGAGGCAATGTCTGCCAAATATCGATTTTTCTTTTTTTTTTGTTTGTTTGTTCGTAAGAGCATCAGAAGTTTAGGGGAACTACTTGGTTCCAAGTCTGATGTTTGTGTTGAACAAACTGAAAGAATATATAGTAAACATATTGGATAACCTGGGTAAAGAGAGAGATCTGCTCAGGAAAATGTACGTGTACCATAATGGGAAGCTTTTCTTCTCAAACCCTTTGAAGTTCTTTAGGATCACCAAAGTATGATTTTCTAAAAGGCATCTTTCAATCCCTCACCAAAGACATCTATAAAAATAGTGTGTCAACCTAAAAATAAAAAATGAAAATGCAGTGAAAAAATTAAAATTTTATTGGGAATTTTGACAGCTCTGTTTCCATGAGTAAAATGGTGGGCATGGAGCTGACCAGAAATGTTCAGTTCTTAGTGCAAGTGGTTAAGGCAGACCAGATGGTAGGAATTGCTAGGAAAATGGTAGAAAACAAAATAGAGTATCGTCATGCCTCCGTGTAGATTTGTGACTTGTCTGTGTGTTAAAACCGTTTCAGTTCTGGTCTGGTGGTCATATCTCGGAAATCTTGAGTGTAATAAAGCAGAGAGCTCAGACATTATTTAGGCTACACGAAATGACTTTTCTGTGAAGAGGAAGTAAAATGAATTTTCCATCTGGCAAGAGACCATCTAGATTTGAACAACATTACATGTGGGAAAGAGAGACAGAAGACAGACTGATTACAGCGTGTGGTACTGTAAGCAATGGGGAGCATCAAATGAAGCTAGTAGGAGCTGCGCTCAGGACAGCTGACATCTTTGTGGAACAGAGGTTTTTGCTATGAAACCTTTCATAAGGAGTTGTGGATGCCAAAATGTTATGTTTGCAAGAGCAAATAAGGCATTTTTGTGACAAATATGTAGCTGTATAGAAATGAGGTACTTCTAGGTGAGGACGCACCTAGCTGTATGAGGCATTGCAGAACCTGTGAATGATTTGCATCTGCAGAGATCTGTGGCTGGAGAACAGGATATTTGGCTAGATGAGCCTGTTCCAGTTACACTAGTGGAAGAAGCAATTTGCAATTGTGTGGCCCTTTAGGATAGGAAAGGGGCGAGAGAAGTAAATGAGTGCTTGCTGAACTTAGTTCCAGATGCCTTGAGAAGGAACAGTTGCATTGAGAAAGACAGCAAAGTGAGGGGTGGCTGGGAAAGGTGGTGTAGTGTGGGAGAAGTGAGCAAGGGTGACAGCAGAGGAAATGGGAAACCAGTGATGTGTTACATGGCTTTGAAAACGGAAATAAGTATGGAAGAACAGAATGTTCAACGTGTAGATTGGTTGTTCTGTTATGCCAGTTGTTTTTTATGAAGGTAATCCTATGTGGAGGCACCTTTTTTCCATGTGTTCATAGGCTTATATGGTACTTGGTGCACGTAACACAAAAAAATCCTCTTTCTGTCCTGTGTGATATTTAAGCCTTGCTGTTACCTACACCTCAGACAATAAGCTAGGCATTGCAGTTTCATATAGCAAAGGCTGTTACAAGATCCACACCAGAAGTGCAAGCTAAAGCAACTAATTTTGTTACCCAACTTACATTATTCTTGTCTGTTTGTCTTAACAGGATTCTGAGTAACAATAAAATAACAGAGTTGAAGAATGGTTCCTTCACTGGATTACATCTTCTTGAAAGACTGTAAGTATGTATTAATTTTTTAACTGAAAATATCTTTTCATGTGACAGACTGCTTATGTTTAATTCTGAGAACAAAATATGTTACATAAGAGATAGGTTCTTACTTTATTTTGATGAGTTTTTTGTTGTGATAACATAGTTAATTGTTCTGTTCATGAACATGAAAATTGTATAACAGCATTAAGGGTAATTGCATCTATGGGTAAGGTTAGGGTTCACTGGGATGCTAGAATGCTGGTATTTACTTTTGTTATTGGTGCTTTAACGTGAACACTCGAGCTGTCAAGAAAAAGCTTTCTTTAAGTGTGAAACCCTTTTCCAAACAAATGTAAAAATACTTTTATGAAAAGCAGGTGCATTAGTTGAAGGTGTCAGGGGAAATGTTAGTCTTATGGGAGTTAACTTGGACAACTTTTACTTCCTGTTTTCTCCTTCCTTGCAGATCATATATCACCTAAGCAGCGTTGTAGCTTCTGTTACAGTCAGCTTTTTTCCAGCTGATAGAAGGTCAGGATTGGCAGGTTGATCTACCTGGGAGGAAGATAAGGATTTTTCTAGGCCATTTGACTGGGAGAGTAGCCAGTTTCATAATCATCTTGCAGCATCTAGGAAGACTTGCAAATTACTTTTGGCTTCAGGGGATTAGAAGTATTTTATTTTTCCTTTCAAACTTGAAGGATGCAAGCCCAGTCACCTGGCCTAAATAAATTTGGACATTTCCACTATTCCATCCCCTGCAAGCCAGAGGAAAGATTTGTCTGGTGTGCTAGCAGATGAACTTTATTGTAGAGATAAGCCGTTGTGCCAAAGAGGCAAGGTTATCAGCAGTGATGGCATTCCAGATATTTAAGCATTATTTTGGCACCCTTGCTTAGGTAATAAAGATGTTGTTGTGACTCCTTACAGTATTCAGACAGGAAATACTTGAAACTCTAATTAGCTTGAGAGTATAATTTGCATTTGCTCTATGAATTCAAATGTTCATTTTCTCTAAAATCCTAAGGGCCCAGCTCTCCTCCATTCAACTCTTATCATTTGTAAGGATTTCTTAGGTTAGTTTAGTATCTCCTTTCATGAAAGAGAAAAGAAAGTGGTAAGGGCTTGATGTCAATGGGACAGAGTCTGGTTGGAGGCCTGTATCTAGTGGAGTACCCCAGGGGTCAGTGCTGGGGACAGTCCTGTTCAGTCTATTCATTGATGACTTTGATGAGGGATTGTCATGCACTGTCAGCAAGTTTGCTGATGACACAAAGCCTGGGTGGTGTCGCCGACACCCCTGCAGACTGTGCTGCCATTCAGTGAGACCTGGACAGGCTGGAGAGCTGGGCAGGAAGAAATGTAATGAACTATAACAAGGATAAGTGTAGAGTCTTGCATCTGGGCAAGAACAGTCCCAGGTACCAGTATAAGTTGGGGACTGACCTGTTGGAGAGTAGTGTAGGAGAAAAGGACCTGGGGATCCTGGTGGACAACAGGATGACTATGAGCCAGCAATGTGCTCTTGTGGCCAAGAGGGCCAACAGCATCCTGGGGTGGATTAGAAGAGGGGTGGTTAGCAGATCAAGAGAGGTTCTTCTCCCCCTCTACTCTGCCCTGGTGAGACCACACCTGGAGTATTGTGTCCAGTTCTGGGCTCCTTAGTTCAAGGGGGATGTGGAGCTTCTGGAGAGGGTGCAGCGTAGGGCAATGAAGATGATGAAGGAAGTGGAGCACCTCCCTTATGAGGAAAGGCTGAGGGAGTTGGGTCTCTTTAGCTTGGTGAAGAGGAGACTGAGGGGTGACCTCATTAATGTCTACAAATATTTGAGGGGTGGGTGTCAGGAGGATGGAGCTGGGCTGTTCTCAGTGTCATGTAGTGATAGGACGAGGGGCAATGGTTGTAAGCTGGAACATAGGTGGTTCCACATCAACCTGAGAAGGAACGTCTTCCCGGTGAGGGTGACGGAGCCCTGGAACAGGCTGTCCAGGGTGGTTGTGGAGTCTGTTTCACTGGAGATATTCAAGGCCCGCCTGGATGTGTTGCTGTGTTCCTTGGTCTAGGTGATCCTACTGTTGCAGGGGGATTGGACTAGATGATTTTTTGAGATCCCTTCCAGTCCGTAATGATTCTATGATCCTGGCAGTTCTATCCAGCCATGGTGATTCTATGGAGCCACCATGTTCTGAGCATTTCAAGTGATCTGGGTTATCAGTATTTTAGAAGACCTGAGACAACACATTTAATGTACACTGGTGCAGGAGTTAACAGATCCACAAGCTATTAACAGCCGTATGTCTTCATCATAAAGAAAAGGATAGCCATCATGATACACTAACCGTGAGTGACCATCTCTTCTTGTGTCTGCAAGAATTACTAAAGAATTATTTTCTACTTTGTTGCTGTGACTTTAAACAGTAGCAGATCCTGTAATTAAAGTAGTTTTTCAAACTTCAATGGCTAGTCAATGGAAAACAATAAATTGAAAGCCATTGTAACAGTTTCAAACATTAACGTTACGTTTAGCAGTTTCAAACTGCATTCCTTGAGGTTCAGTGTGATAACTTGCATGCCTTAAAAATTACAAATTTTTTTGGCAGTTCCTTGCTTATTTTTATTTTTTTTTCTTACTAGGACTCCCTCTTGTTTTCTAAATACAGAGGTAGTTTTTTTTCCCCCCTGCTTTTAATCTAGGAAATGAAACAGAGATAAAAATAAAGGAAATAAATCCCATCAGCATTTATTCACATCATTAGCTCAGGCTGTAGCGTCCTCACCATTACTGCTTACCAAGGGGAAGATCATGTAAACGTTTAATACTTGTGTGTTCATTCCTTCTGATGTCTTACTGAATACCAGTTTTATGTCTTGCTTAATAGCAGGTTTTTGGCCATTTTTCCCTCAGTAATTTCTGGGTAGAGGTTAGATGTGTAGATACATTTAACCAAAGCTTTTAAAACTAATATCATGCGGGTATATGTTCCTGATGATAACTGCTTCTAATGACATTTTAATCAATATTTTTGCATCCTGTAATGCAGATCCATAACTTAGTTCAGCTGTTAACACACCACACAAAGTTTGGTTTTGCTGTTAATTTCTTTAACGTATTAATGAAAATTTACATATTTTTAAATTATGGGGGTTTTTTCCAGTTCTTGAGATAAACATGAGCATACGGTAACTTATGCTGCTGGTAAATAGTTGCATTTTAGGTTATCATTTTGTGCAAACATATCTCCTGACCTCTTTCACAACTGACAATTCTTCACTTCTAGTATGAAAAGGGATTTACTTGTAGTATGTGTGCCCCAAAATTGTGAGGAAGAATATTAAAAATGCTGACCCGAGTAGGAGTTCCAAATAGAATATTTGTTAATATTTTAGTGTCAGTAATAATTTCAATTAATTATAATTGAATTATTTTCCTGTGTATCGGGGAGTAGGTTCTAATTTTAAGTAATGAAACTGAAGATCACTGATAATCTAGACTAGCGGATTTCCAAGACATGTCAGAGGTTTATAAACATCACAATTCTTTAGGCACCTCATTCTGCTTTGGAAGTAGTTGGCAGTCCCACCAACAGACACCACACGGAGCAAGAAAATTGAATCTGTATAAGGAAGGCATATGTCATAATTTTATTGTAAGTTAATGTATTGCAAGGTGAAGTTAAAGTATTTCAGGTATTTCACATATTTATTGAGTGCAGCGTTGGGACGTAAGCCATGAGCCGTGGCACTGTCTATTGTACCACATATGTTAATCTCACTACAGGAGCTGTTATTGTGAAATCCTGGTATGAGTGTGTGTTTTCATGTATACTTACCTGTGGGATGACAGATGTAATCCTCTTATACTGTTCTATTTTGAGCAGAATTATTGATGATGTTGTAGAGTTAGGCAGTTTTTGTATTTTAATCCTTGCTAACTAAAACACTAAGTTTTTAATTAAAATTACCAATTTTCTTTTCAAGTGTAGAATGTTCACATGTTACCAAGGAATGAGAAGTACTTCCTTCAGTAATAAGTGCCTGGGAAGTTTCAGTTGGTAGTTTAGTAAAAATATTGGATGAATAAAGAGGTAGAAATAATGTTAGCATTCATGCAGCGATAAAGTTTATAAAAACTGTGTAAATGCTGGCAGATGCTTTCCTTGACTTTTCAAATTAAGCTGTATCTGCAAAGTTTCTCAAGTTAGGAGTTAAAACTCCTATATCACTTGTACAATTAATTGAGCTGTTTAATGACATAGTTAATTAACATTTGTCCTTACAGTCTCCTGTTCTGGAAACTTAAGATTTAAAAATCTGTGCTCTTGAGTGTTTTTCATGAGCTTTATTTGGAATTGTCAGCGAGGGCTTTGCTTTTGTGCCTGTAACATTGGTGGAAACTTTCAGTGTTGCATCTGGTGTGTTTTTTGGATCTTGCTTTGCTTCTTTTGGTCAGTGTGCACTGCTGAGGTATTTATAGTTGGGCCGGTTGAAGAAGACCACACTGTGCAAAACAGGATTGTACTGTGTAATGAGCAAATGTTACACCCTGAGCAGCTGTCATCTGTTTAGACACTGCAGTATCTTTGACTCTGTTGCCTTTCATGTCATAGAAACAGAATGTTTAAAGGAATACACATGCTGTTTATATTTCTCTGTCTAGTTTAAACAGATTTGCAAATTTTGAAAGGGTCTATGTTGTGAGAAAGTAGAAATGTGCTGTATTGGTGTTTTGGGCACTTTTCAAACAAGTTGAAACAAGTGTATTTGTGAGCATGTGTATTTATTGTAAAAGGTAGTTTGTTGTAAATGTACTGTCTAAATTTTTCTCCGCAGGGACCTTAAGAACAACTTCATTAGTACTATAGATCCAGGAGCTTTTCTGGGGCTTTCATCTCTGAGGAGACTGTAAGTAGTGTGTCCACCTAGTCAGTTGGTACAAAACAAATACACATCCCCCAAGAGTAGAGGAATTTTCAGGTTCTAGAAACTTGGACAGCAAAGGTATTATATATTAAATGTTGAATATGTATATGCTTTCCAAATTTATATTCATAAAACAAGGTGGTCTTTCAGTGTTACGACTGAAGAACATCCACTGCCCATGGCTTGGCAGTCTTACTCCTTACTGACACTCTCCTGTACTCTTTCTCCTTTTTTTTTTTTTGTATTTTGGCGACTTGAAACGTCACTGAGTGGACATTCATTCAGAGCTGTGATGCCATCAAGCCTTGCTTTGTTAAGTGTTAAACTCCTCATGATTTTTATTTTTTTTCAAAGGTCACAGTGGAACACAAAGTCCCTGTCTATTAATGCTGCACTGAAGTTACAGCACTGTTAATACTCTTTATTGAAGGTTGTGCCAATGTGCCCATTAACGCGTTTTTGAGGGATTTATACCTTGGCTACAAAAATTCTGTCCCAGGTGAAACTTGAAAAACAAGACCTCGACGTGATGGCCTTTCCCCCCCCCCCTTTTAAAATTTTTTTCTTTTTAAAAATGCTTTAAATTTTCATAATATTTGGGACAGATTTTAAGTTTCAATGACTTTGGTGCTTAAAAATTTGTAGCACACATGTTCATCAGTGACTGATCGGATCATCTGTCTCACTGAAAAGGAGATTTTATTTTTTGGTAGTTGCACCTTTGAAAACCTTAAAACTGGAGCTGAAAGACAGATTCTCTGGACCGTTATTAAGCTTAATTCTTCATTTTTTATTCCTTTAAGAACTTCTGGCAATTCAGGACCCATGTTGTAATATTTAAATGTAATATTTAAATATTTATGTAAGAATAAATATAGAGAAGTTATAATTTAGGTACCATAAATGCACTAGCATGGGTCTCTCTGGCACGTCAAAGTGTGATGAAGCGCATGTGATGATTATACTACACGAACACAAAAATGTACTTCATAGTGAAGTAAGCCAAGCCTGTTCTAAGGGTATGTTAGGTACATTTACCTGTACCACTACTACCTTAGAACTGGAATAATGACTCTGTGCGTGTATGTACACCTGTTTGGCAGAACCTTTTAGTTTTGTTTGTTTGTTTTTAAAAAAAACCTGGACGTGTGTGCTGTCTGTTACTGGTAGATTTTCATTGAAATCCGTCTGTTTGCAGACTGTGTGTCCCTTGGAACTAAATCAGTTTATTCCAAGTTGTGCTTTCTTCTGTTTGTAGAGATTTAGCTAACAACAGAATAGGCTGCCTGAATGCAGATATATTCAGAGGACTTGTAAATCTTATCAGATTGTGAGTATGATTTGTTGTGTATAATATCACTTCCTAAATTTTACTTCTGTGTAAGCTAACGCTCTCTGTTTCAGTGGGAGTGGTTTGTTTTAAGTGCGCTCTTGAAAGAAATGCGGTGTGGCTGTGACTGTGGTTTCTTACTCTGAAGCAAGCCTAAAAAAACACAAAGCAAAATGGGCTGTGGGGGCATAACCCGCAGTGTTGCTGTCCTGCTCAGCAGACTGTCTGCTTTGCAGTTGCCCCGAGTAACACACATACGTGCTACTCAGTGGTCCGTCTGCTTTGTGACAATCTTCCAGTTACTTAGAGAGGGTAGTGGTAATAACAGACTGTACAAAATATTTCTCCTAGAAATATGTTTCATAGTATTGGAATCTTTTCATATCCGTGGTTTCTGCCATGGGTGTTTTCTGGCTTTCCTGAATATTTTGTAGCTGCTGGTTACTTGAAGTAAAGATGTAAAATGATGGAATGTTGCTTTGCCCTGGTCGGTAGCTTCTTACACATTGCTTCCTATAGCATGTTAATAGCTACACATCAAACCAAGTTAATTTTAACCTTACTGAAAGGTACACTCAATGTGTACTAGTTGTTGCTTTAAATAAAAATAAAGTAGTTGCTCTCAGTCCTCTTTATTCTTAATTTTAAAATACTTCAGCTGAAAAAGTGTCAGTGTATTTGGGGGATTTTTGCTAGGCTGTCAGACCTGATTGTTATTTAGAGTCTTGTGAGCTATGACAGTGTTGGAGTAATATCTTACAGGTTAAAAATAAAGTCATGGAGTTTTGTTTTAACTATCAGTTACCTGAGTTCAAATAATGATGATTTCATTTCTTAGGAATCTTTCTGGAAATCTGTTTTCTACTCTTACACAGGGAACATTTGATCATCTTGGTTCACTAAAGTCTCTGTAAGTACTGCCTGCATCTAAGCTTAATTTGCGTGTTCTTAATAAAAAAGACTTTATATATACTTGCTTATACGTCACACTTTCCAAACTTGTAGCACTGGTTTCTTAATTGGAGTAAGCATATGGGAAATGCATACACAGATATTTCAGTGTTTAAGTGGCTCACTTCAAAAGATGCTTTGCATTTGTGACATAGTTATAGGAGAGTAAAGCTGTACCGGCACCTGGACTCCTGGAAGCTTCATTCTGTATGCATCATTTATTACCTGATATTAACTAAGCAGCTTTATACACCTTTTTAAACAAAGGAAACAGATAATTTTAAGGAAGATCTTACATCTTGAAGAATAACATAACTTAGTTATGTATAACAGGAGGCTGAGATGTGCCTGCTGTTGTCTGTCTTTCCTTTAATTTCACGAGCTGTAGTCTTGTGTAAGGAAGAGAGCAAATGGAAAAAAATGATCAGGGCTGATTAGTTTGTAGTTTTTGCTGCTAGTCGTGACAGTTGGCCCACAGTGCTGGGACTTTATCACAAGCTTTGACATCTGGCTTTGACACCAAGTTAGCTTAGTGTTTATAAAGGCAAATGTTTTCTTTCTGTCTTCTAGCTGCTTTTAATTGTTCGTAAGTTGTTGTCCCTGATAGTTTAATTGCCTGCATATAGGTTGCTGTCCAGGAACATCACACATCTGACAGGAGAACCTGCATATAACCATTGCTATTAAAACTGTGTGTCTGGAGGAATTCCTGTGAACAAAGACCAAATGCAGCTTCACAGGAATGTTGATTTAGTGTTTGAAGTGTTCTGCCTGTGATGTTGTGTTATCCTCTAGACATTTGCAAAAAGAAAAAAAGATTGGTTTTGCTAGAGATAAAAAACCTGCACAGACACAGTGATATGTTTTGATACATTTTTAACTGTTTCTGAACAGATGAAATATTTATGTTCTCCTTTAATTTAGCTGACAACAGACACTGAAGGGGGGATTCAGCATGTCTTTAGTAGAAAGTATTAAATTATACAGGGAAGACTTCATGAATAGATGAGAAGCTTTGTATGGTTTGTGTATAAGGCAGAATAAACTTGTAACTCGGCTCTGAAAAGATGAAATCAGTGACAGGCTGTTTTTGTATTTCTGTTGCTTTTAACTGTTAAGGTATTTGGCTGCTAAAATGAAGCAATGACCTGTGTCCAAAGTGTGTTCTAAAGTAAGGATGATGTATCTTCAAGCAGTTCACCGTTACTGCTCAGTTAGCATGAACTCCTTAAAAGACATTACTAGAAATTATTTTCATGTGCCATTATTAGATGTTCCTCATGTTAATGGAAAAGATTCCTTTTCTTGGGAAGTGTGCACTTTTGTTCTCTGACCACAGCTTGTGAGAATTAGAGTATTTTAAAATATGTAGTGATGGGCACCTTGCTGTATTGTGGGATTGGACTGCTGGTTCCCTCTGCCTGTGACAATCAAAAAGATTATACAAGACGTTGAAGTCAAGCTTTGTCCTGTGAACATCCTATTTTGTCACTGAATACTTGTTTTGTGTTGCAGAGAATTTCAGACTGATTATTTACTTTGTGATTGCAACATACTGTGGATGCATCAGTGGTTAAAAGACAGAAATATAACCGTACGTGAAACCAAATGTGCCTATCCCAAGTCGCTTCAGTCGCAGACAGTGACTGGTGTCAAGCAGGAGCTTCTAACCTGTGGTAAGCACTCCTGACAACCAATAATAGATTTTCTAATGCATTTAATATTCCAGTAATATTAGTGAAGACACTTCTTTTGCTTTGTTTTTTCTCGCTGAAATTCAGTGTTTATGTGATAGCGCTGTGGTGAGTTGTCTCTGGCTGGAGTCCACGTGCCCATCAAAGCTGCTTTATCACTCCCTTTCTTAACAGGATGGGGACAGGTCAGACTGACAGGTCTATAGTTTCCTGTATCCTCTTTCTTGTAGAGGGGTGTTACATTTGCCTCCTTCCGCTCCATTGGGACCTCCCCAGCTAGCCAGGATTTTGAGCAAATAATGGAAAGTGACGTGGTGAGCATAAATGCCAACTCTTTCAGCACCCTTGGGTGCAACCCGTCCGGCCTTATAGACTTGTTTATGTCTAAGTGTAGCAGGTTGCTGACCACTCCCTTTCCAACTGTGACGGCCTCATTCTGCTTCCCCTCTCTGTCTCCCGTCTCACGAGGCCTGTTGTCCAGGGAACAGCTAGTTCCACTGCTGAAGACTGAGGCAAAGTAGGCATTGAGCACCTCAGCCTTTTCCGCATCATCTGTTACTGGGCTTCCCTCCGAATCCAAAATAGGATGGAATGAAGAGAAATCACAGACAAATAGCCATTACAGGCAAAACGGTCTCAACTTGGCGAAATTCATTTTTTGCCAATCAAATCAGAGTAGGATGAAGAGAATCCCTCCTCCCTTTTATTTCTTATTGGACTTAACTATATTCTCAATTTTTTCTGCCTCCTCCCCTGCAGGAGCACAGGGATATGGGGAACAGGGATTTCAGTCACTTCATCATGTGTTAATTCTGCTGCCCCTTTCTCCTCAGTGGAAGGACTCCTCACACTCTTCCCTTGCTCCAGCATGGAGTCAGTCCTGCTTGGTGGGGGAACACCTTCCAAGGGATGCTACTCTTCAGGAATAGACTGCTCCGACACAATTTTCCTGCAGGATAATGAGTCTAGCTAGCAAACTTGCTCCCCCATGGGCTCCTCTCTCCATGGAGCCACAGATTCTGCCAGGAGGCTGCTCTAGTGAGGGCTTCCCACAGGGTCACAGCTTCCTTTGGTCATCCACCTGCTCCAGTGTGGGGTCCTCCACAGGCTGTAAATGGAAATCTGCTCCATCATTAACATCTGCAGGTTGCAGGGGTACAGCCTACCTCACCATGCTCTTCACCAGGGCCTGCATGAGAATCTCTGCTCTTGCACCTAGAATACCTCCTCCTCACCTTTCTTCACTGAGCTTGGCGTCTGCAGAGTTGTTTAAACAAAAATGCTGCCACCATCTCCGATGGCCTTGGGCTGAGTCAGTGGCAAGTCTTGTCTTGGAGCTGGCTGGTATTGGCTCTGTTGGACATGGGGGAAGCTTGTAAGCACCTTTTCACAGAAGCTGCTCCTGCAGCCGCCCTGCTGCCAAAGCCTTGCCACAGAAACCGGGTACAGCTGGCGGTAGTGATTCTTTTTCAAAGGCTTGTCCTTAGTCATGAGTCAGTGATGTTCACTTTTGGAAATGGGTAATAAATTGATGAATATGGATGCTAGTATCTGGAAACTTGAGGATGAGTATATCTCTGGAGATAAACTCCTTTTTCCTGGCAATTTGTATTTTTCGTTGTTTTTTTACCTAAACTTCACAAGAGTAATCAGCAAATGATTTTTTCCAGAGTCTAGCTATCCGACTTCAGATGTGCGAACTATTGCAACCCCAAATTTCTCAAGATAAAAGGTCTTCATTTTATGACTTTCTTTGCTGTTCTGTTGCTGATTAGCCTTGTTGTTGTGATGAAACCATGACTGACTTGCTTAATTTCTTTGTTTAATATATTAGAGTTGTTCTACTGGTCAACCAGTAAACCATACATTTTTGATTTTGAAATCTTAGTAGTGAAGAATTATGAAGAAATAACATTCATAAATATATTTCATTCAAATTAATACTTTTCAATCTTTTGGATGTGCACTAACAAAAGAATTTTGAATTGTGCTATCTAAATGAAATACACATTTTGAAAAAACATAAGAATTTGTACTTTGCAATATTAGATTCATCAAGAGCAGTTTCTGTATGAATCTTGCAAGATGCAGCTTACAAGGACATTAATCAAAAATTGATAATTCTCTTTTGAAAACTGTATATATGGATTGTATCTTTATATATATATTTGCTATTAATTTTGCTTTTATTTCTTGAATTCTAGAACCACCACTTGAGTTACCATCATTCTATATGACTCCATCTCACCGTCAGGTCGTCTTTGAAGGAGATAGTCTACCCTTCCAGTGTATGGCTTCATACATTGATCAAGATATGCAAGTCTTGTGGTATCAGGATGGAAAGATAGTGGAAACTGATGAGTCCCAGGGGATTTTTGTTGAAAAAAATATGATTCATAACTGCTCACTGATTGCAAGGTGAATTTGTAAAATGTAAAATTTCATGCTCCTTATTTTGTGCTCTGAATGACTTATTTCCATAACCAGTAAGGCCCTCTCATAATCTTTGCTGAATGAACAATGAAGACAGGAACATCCCGAGTAGGGAAGCACTGTGTAACTTCACACATCTCTAAAATCACCTGGACTTGGTCACTGTTGCTATCAAGTTTGAGGAGGAAGCTGATTTCAAACTCATCTCCTTAAAATACTATCGGCTAAAACAGGTTGCTCAGGAATGTGCAGCTGGGTGTTCATTTTCTCTAAGGGTTATGCGGTGTAGTTCATGTACAGTATTTATGCTAGGATACATTTGTCCTCTTACAACGTTACAGTTCTGAAATCAAAGTCTTTGAATGAACTGCTCAGAAATTCTTTCTTCTGCCTTTTGAGCGCACTGTCGTTGCTAATATTGTAATTTCACAGCAGAGCTATATAAATACACCTGTTCTCATTCAGCATCTACAAGAGTGTTGTACATCCTGCAGTTGTATTAGTAAATTAGAGCTTCTAACTCTTATCAGAAGTCACGTATTTTAGTTTGACCTTTCTAAAACAACTCAAAAATTTTGTGCCAGAAGACCATGATAACGCTAAGGGAATTTGGACTTGTTATCTCTTCTTTCTGAAGTGAGGGGATTTTTCCCCTGGCTGTTCTTTTTCTTTCCTCCTTTGGCAGAAATGAGACCTAAAAGAACACTACATATTTCTGCTTATTGCAGTATATGGATTCAGTTTACTGTCTGGATTTGTTACTGATTGTTTAACTCATCTTTTGGTAAAAACTGATACGAATTTTATGACAAGATTTTTGGGTTTTACTTGTTTATTGTATCTTCCCAGTGCACTGACAATCTCAAACATTCAGGCTGGCTCCACCGGAAACTGGGGCTGCCATGTACAAACCAGACGTGGGAATAACACAAGGACAGTAGACATCGTGGTGTTAGAAAGTTCTGCACAGTACTGCCCTCCAGAGAGGGTTGTGAATAATAAAGGGGATTTCAGGTTGGTAACCTCAATTTCTTTTTCAGGAAAAAATTAAGTTAATTTTGTTGTTAACTAAGCTTGTAAAGGTACGCACTTGGATGTTTTGTTTGTGAATGGTGTGATCGATTTTAGAACAGTTAAAAATCTGTGTTTGTTGAAAGAAGCAACAAAATTATACAGTGAATGGTTAAACTTTGGGCCTGTTAACTAACATCTTCAGAGATGGAAAGTAAGCTGTATATTTGAAAGATATAAATGAAATTATTAGAATACAGTAAAAACCTTTTAGATGATCTGTCAGTTAAGAATTGGACTGTATACTGACAAGAGAATGTCCACCAGGTTATCATTCCATTTTTAAAACCCTCCTGCTTTCATGACATAATCACTGTGTAAGAAACATGGAATGTAGGGGGTTGCTATTTTTTGTTTGTGGTATTTGAATTTTTTTCCCCCCTATGCACATTAGAGTGAGTAATATGAATGATGCTTCCTTGTGATGATTGTTGGGACTAGTGGTAGCATTGATGTTCCATTTTGTTGGGTATCGCAGAGTATTTTATCTTTGGTTCTTACCTGTTCACCTGTTTTCCCTTTTCTGATCTTTCTGCTACTGGTCATTCTAACACCACGTTACTCCTGGAGGTGCCAGCTCTAACAGATAGCTTCTGTGTAGATACCCTATGTGTAAGGTAATTCCCTTTATAACTACTCTGTCTTGTACCTCCCTGCAGTAGTTCCTACAAAGAATCAGTGTACGTCATAGCCTGTGTTTTCACGACTGTTTGTAGGGTTTCTTAATGTTGTAGTAACTGCTTTTACACGCTCATTTATTTTCATTGTTCCTATGCTGCTTGGCTGTGTTGGTCTTCTGCTTCATCTTTTGTTTGCAGTTGTAGACTTCTTCATTTCCCTCTGTCTGTTAGAGTTCTTTATAAAGTTGTCTGTTTCTATACAGCTAGTCTAAGACCATAAATCTTTTCAGAGATGAAAGGTAAGGTAAAACATGTTGCTGGAACATAGTTTTTATGGAGGAGAGCTGGCAAACTTTCAAGTGTGGAAAGCCATCTCCTGTTGTATAAAAAACTCAAATCCTAGCTGAAAGAATTTGCTCCAAGTTCCTTCTCTTTAGGTTTATTAGTTGGGCAATGTGAGAAGAAGGGTAGGTGGTGTCTGCATGTGAACTGTTAAAACGGGACATAGCACTATGATCACTAGCTGCACAGGCAGTTTTGAGCTACTGAACAGCTTGACTTTCACATTGTCAGGAATTATTTATAGAAGAAACCTTGTGCATATGCTCTTGTTACACTGTGGTGGTTCCAACTGCAGGAATGAGTATTACTTCAGAAAACAAGAACTTAGTACTTAAGATAAAAGGTGAAGAAAGTCAAACAGATGCATGCTGTATTCATTAAAGAACACATCTATTTAAATCACTTATTTCTTTTCAGTGATACGAGTGTGACTCGTTCTTCTTTGATTTGCCGTTAGAGGTAAAACAGATGGTAAAGACTTATTTCAAAGTGTTTTCCATTAAATTAACCTGTGATGTTAACTATATGGTAACTATTCAGTGTAATAGGATTCACCTCCTCTGGAATTCAGTAGACAGAAATAAGATTTCAGGAAATGTTCAGCTTATCAAAGAGTTCACTGTGTCTGGGTTTACTATAACAGACTTCTATTTGTAGTTTGGGGTATCATAATAATAAAGAGTGACTTTTTGCCTTTGAGACCATACGGAAATCAGGCTTTGACTAGTGACAGAATGGTTCTGAGCAGATGGCTGTAAATGATCCTAGGTGAATTTGAGTTTACTTTTTTTATTTTTTTTGGACCTGGTTAGTCATTTTAGATTGGAAGTGGTTTCAAAACTGGCATCTAGATTTTTCTTCCCTTCAGAGATGGGGTAGCAAGGTGCAGTGAAGGAGAATGTTAGTTTTAATCATCTTTATCTCATGCTAAACTGCTCTTACGGAGCCAATGAAGATTAGGCAAAAAAGTGTCTTCATCATGGAAGACATTTTTCTCGAAAACCCCTATAGATAGTCTTTCCAGTCTTACTCAGGTAAAATCCCCAAATCTGTTAGAAACCATGATGAAGCTGAAGCTACAGTTTGTGTTAAAATGCAGTCCAGTGCTTCTGCTTCGGTAAAACCTTCAAGTGTTGTTTCAACTGTTGTTTTTAGAATAATTTTATGTTGGTATTTGATAAAAACATGTATTAAATATAAGACTTGTTATTTTGAAAATTTACAGGATGTAATTGATCTTAAAACTGTAATTATGCTGAATTTAGAGAATTGCTAAGATATACTAAGAAAAAATACTGGGCTACCTGTGAGTTAATGAAATTTATGATATAAGGACTCATTGTGGCTGACAGTTCGTGCTGGTTTAAAGAAATTTGTACTTTCAAAACAGAGTTATAGGCACAAAGGAAAGGATTCTCTTATAATCCCATAGTCTGGCTTTTGTTTTCCTGACATTGCAGTACTTAAATGTAAATGAACCCTTTTTCACTGCACAGCTGTCTGCTCTCATGTATATGTGATAAATGTTGAGCACCTAATTATAAACAGTAATTAAATAAGTGTTAGTGCAGTCCAGATTTGCACTTCTGCAAGCATTTGAGTAAACTGAAAGATTTTCAAGCTTTTCCAAGCATTAACCTGACTGTACCAAGCCCACTGGTAAACCACATCCTTAAGTACCGTGTCTGCGTGGCTTTTAAACACATCCAGGGACAGCAAAGAACTTGAACCCGCATGACGGGGTATTGTGAATGGGTGAGAAAAGAGACACTGTACCACATAAAATACGTATTTTAGTGACATGCAGTTCTGTTGTGTTTGTATATGCAAAAGAAAGCCAAAAGCTTTAAATTGCCTACCTTCTATGTCCAGTTTAGTGAAAGCTTCCTAAATGATTATAAGATCTTAGTCTTACTAGTAAAATGTTTCTCTGAGCATCTGAATTTGCTGTAGTGGTAGTACAGACTGGCTTTGCTAGTGTTCTTTTGAGATCATGCTGAAAGATGTTAGAAAGCTGTGGAGGCAGATGAATGACAAGTAAACGCAGTCGGAATAAAAGGGTAGTAACAAAAGGGAAAGGTGGATTGGAAAATAGGGGAAGTGGAAAAAAGAACAGAGAAAGAAAAATGATCTTGTGATAATCTAACAGCCTTTGAAGTAGTATCAAACACTGAAAGTCTCACTTTTTCTCCATTTGGTGGCTACAGTAGGTCTAGATGATAGCTGTGCATATAGTTTAGAAATTTTCCATGCTTACAAACATAGTGCATTAAGGTCTACTGAAAGATGTGTTTTGCTCTGGTATCTCTGTAGTTCTTAAACAATGGATGTGAATAGTGAGGAAAGAGCCAGCACATGCCATTCTTCAGTGAAAATATTTGTCTTGGAGGTTGTGTCGTATGACGGCTGTCTGGACTGCAGACTTTAAATTCTCCTGAGGCCATGTGGCACTCGGATTGTAAGGCAGTGCTTTCACTCAAAACGAGCTGACCATGCTTCAACATAATATGCTTTGAAAAAATATGACTTCTAGAAAACACTCTGTTAAGATGGAGACAGTTACTCCTTTCAAAGTGGCATCTTTGATGTGGAAACTTTAGTTTTAGTATTGATAAAAGCATTTTGGAAATGATGTGTTTACACTTCAGTGTTAGTGTTGCCCTGGTGAGACCACATCTGGAGTATTGTGTCCAGTTCTGAGCTCCTCAGTTCAAGAGGGATGTGGAGTTTCTGGAGAGGGTCCTGCCTGCATAGGGCAACGAAGATGATGAAGGAAGTGGATCACCTCCCTGATTAACAGAAGCTGAGGGAGCTGGGTCTCTTTAGCTTGGAAAAGAGGAGGCTGAGGGGTGACCTCATTAATGTCTAGAAATAGTTGAAGGGTGGGTGACAGGAGGATGGAGCCAGGCTCTTCTCAGTGTCATGTAGTGATAGGATGAGGGGCAATGGGTGTGAGCTGGAACATAGAAGGTTCCACATAAATATCAGAAGGAACTTCTTCACCGTGAGGGTGACTGAGCACTGGAACAGGCTGCCCAGGGAGGTTGTGGAGTCTCCTTCACAGGAGACGTTTAAGACCCGTCTGGATGTGTTCCTGTGTGACTTGGTCTGGGTGATCCTGCTGTGGTGGAGGGATTGGACTAGATGATCTTTTGAGGTCCCTTCCAATCCCTAATGATTCTATGATTCTGTGATTGTGGAAGTTGAGGCTAGGTGCCTTATACAAGATACTTGTGGTCCTGCATGTCTCCTAAGAGCTGTGCCATCTGAGTTATTAGCTGTCCTTGTCTGCGTGGTTTCTTTTTGCTCTCATTTGCTGAAGACTCGTGTATCTGTAATGACTGGGAACACAGAAGTAGCTTGTCTCTGTACTTGGTTTTTCCCAGTTTCTGTAATTAGAATTTATTATTACTAATGTTATTAACTTATCCAGATAGAAATTTCTGAGACTGCTTATGCTTACTGTGCTAATTCTAGAATTTTTATTTCTTTCTTTAACCAGCTCCACTGCCACCAGTTCTGATACAAGTTTTCCTTTCTGACAAGGGTTGAATGGTGACGCTTGTGTTAATTTCTTGAAGTGTCATCTGCTAACCAATATACGTGTATTTATGTTTGCTAGGGTGGGTCAATTTCTACTGCACTACCCAAATCATCCTCTGTTTCTTCTGGTATTCAGATACCGTGGTGATTAGTCTCCATTTCTTAACTAAATGACGTCACTTCAGTATGGAGAAATGATTTGTAGTCCTAAAGCTTTTATAAGAGACAATCAGATTTAAGCTTTTGTTTTCTGTTTTGGTTTCTTGTAGCTATTGTCTGGTATTTTCAGTTATATTCCATACTGACACTGAATTCTTTTGTGCTTATTACTATGACCCATGCATTGTAAAGATGCCACCAGCAGCTGTATTTGAGTTGCTTGCTGCCTAAACCTAAGTAATCTTTGCCAGAGTGTCTGAGGTTTCTTGCAGTACTGAACATACTGAAGTTGTTCTGTTGGAGTTGATTTGGAATAAACAGGAATTTGAGAGAGAGAAGACTTTCAGTACATTCTCGCATAAGTTAATGTAATTGCAAAGTGTAGCCTTTTTCTTTTATCCATCCTTGGAATTACTCTCTTCTTTTAGAGAACTGTGATAAATCTCAGACAAGTTACTTGCCTGATGAATAAAAAAGGAAAATGGTGCTGGCCTGCTTAGTTTCTCTGTGGCAATATTACTTAAATTTTAACTTCCTGAAATGAAACATTGTTCAGGGTGTTTGCTCCATCTTCCTGCAAGCAGAGAAGTTGTTTTTTTTAAATACATATATTCATCTAAATTAGGAGATGCTCAGAATGTTAGCAGTGACTAAGTGGCCATCTACTGAAATGCTGTGCAGATACAAAAACAAACTTGAAATTCCAGTGTAATCTAACAGAATTTTTTGTTCGGCTGACTCAATTTGTGGAGGCAACTGCTTTGCGCAATGCCATTTCATAGATAAATAGTGTTTGAGATACTTAAAACTAAGACAATATGTGCTAGCTCCTGGCCAGTGGGCTTGTCTTTATTATGGCACAGAAAACCTGGGATAATCGAATGAATTATAGAATCGAAGCTCTCTTTTGCTCTTGGTTTTAGTTAAACCTACGTTGACGTTGGGCGGTTGGATTTCAGGTAGTTAGTATTCTGCAATTGAAGTATGTATGCCTTTTGCTTTTAAACTTTCAATGAACTTCAGCACTAGTGTTCTGAATTGTAAGATGCTGCATATTCACATCTTGAGGGTTGGAACAAGAAGCAAACAAACAGACTTGCAGGCCTTGTCTCTATCCCTCTCTTTTCAGCAGTGCAGCTTAATTCAGGCATGCTTGTCTTCTAGTCTTGTTTCCTTTGACTCTGTTTTCATCTCATGAATATAAGTGCCCTAAAAGTGTATAGCATAATTTTCTGTATTTATTGTTCATGTTTATACCAATAAAATAGGCACTAAAACTACAGAGGAGAAAGTTGAGGGGATGTTTGGAGTTTTCTGCTTTAACATTATGAACAGTTACTTTTCGCGTTACTTTCTACTTCGCATTATGTTTAGTTGCCAAATCAGGAAAAGTGGTTTGCTGCAAGTGCTGTTACAGCTGCTTCTCAGTTACTGTAAATGCAGTCTTCTGTTTGCACCTGCAGTTTAGTATTAGTATGAGAGCAGTCATTTGAACATTACATTGATGCATGCGGCTAGGACAAACTTTCAGAGCTTTCTACTCTTACTTAATGGTTTTAAAAAAGGCTAAGGTAAAACTTTTCACTAAATAGGCAAAGCTTACAAAAAAAGCCTAAACTATGTTTAGAAATTTTATGAGTGCTTTTTCCTTTCCACCTGCAGCCTCATGAAAGAATTCAGAATAAGCATGCTAGCATTAGAATTCATTTGGTTAATAGTACACAAATGTGAACAGCTTGAAAATACTGAAGATGAGCCAAGGTGGCCCTTTAAATAGCTTAGAGATGCTTATTTTTGAGCGTCACTTTATTTCTTGTTGTAATGCATAATCCTTTTATTTACTTATCAGGTAAATTGGTCTCTTCTTTTTTTTGCTTTTGACTCCCCAGGTGGCCTAGAACATTGGCAGGCATCACAGCATACCTGCTGTGTACACGCTATTCTGCTGGCAGTGGGATATATCCTGGCAACTCACAAGATGAGAGAAGAGCCTGGCGCAGATGTGACAGGGGAGGGTACTGGGCAGAAGAAGACTACTCCAGGTGCCAGTATGCAAACGATGTGACTCGAGTTCTTTATATGTTCAATCAGGTAATTTGTGCATTTCTAGAAAATCAAATTATTTAATGAAAATAAAAACTCTGAAGTCTGTTTCTCCATTTTGTTTTTCATTGGTAATATTGGTGGGCTGGAAACATTATGATGAACATGTGCCTCTGAGTACATTGGAGCTCCTAGATTTCTGTTAAAAGAGTTTAGTTTAATATCTGAGTGTCTCCGGACTGAAAGTGTAAGGACAACTCCACTCTTTGGTGTTCTTGTGTAAAATGTAAGAGAATGATACTTGTCATGATTATTTTTGTCAGCTGGAAGCCCTGTACTGCCCACATGCTGTAAAGAAAAACAGAGCAGC
Source organism: Rhinopomastus cyanomelas (assembly GCA_013400115.1). NCBI lineage: Eukaryota > Metazoa > Chordata > Aves > Bucerotiformes > Rhinopomastidae > Rhinopomastus > Rhinopomastus cyanomelas. The sequence continues at coordinate 23,461 of VXBP01009028.1, read as the reverse complement.
CTGTAAGTTGTAATGAAGAAACACGTATTGCCAGTATAATAGTTACCTTTTTCCTTAGCTGAGAATTTACATTTTTGTTGCCAGGTGTCTTAACAGCTCAGTGCTACTCCTGCCTCTACATAGCGTAGCTCAGCTTTAGAGCTGCAGCTGCTCAAGAGCCTGGGTTACTTCAGCCTGTGGTAACTGCTTTTGGCTAGGCAATGCTTAGTAGGTTGTGGATGAATGCTGCCAGCTGTGGTAGGATGTTGAAAATGTGTAGGTGTGATAGGGATCTTCAGAAAAAATGAAGTGTAATTCCTGTGTGTGAAGCAGGCAGCTTCCTGCTTATGTACTTAAAAGTGCATGGACGCAGGTATGCTAAATTGAAATAGAGGTTTGAAAGGATTTCTTTTAATGGATGGGAGTGATATGTTTTGGCTTTTGAGTTGTTTTCACTCATCAGAGCCTCCCTTGTATTATGCACAGTAGATCTGGTAGGTTTGTTTAGGAGCATTCTGTGCGGAAGTGTGGCTCTTGGAGTCTAATAATAATATTGTAAGCATCTTTAGAGTCGTTCAACACAAAGATAGTCAAGCTGTTTTGAACATCAGAACTTTTCTAAGCAGTTTACATCAAGCAGAGGTCTGAATTTAAAATGTAGAGAAACCTTTGTAACGTTTGTACAAAAACATTTCAGTTTCATTGTTCTTATTTGTGTATCATGCAGGCATGGTTTTAGGAGAAAAGAGGTTAATGTTTAAAGAAAGTTCAAAGAAATTATACAGAATATCTGAATTTGAAAGTTGACTTTGTTCATTGTGTTGTGACTTTGAACTCTATTTACACTTTAAATGCATGACTTTCAGTGGTTTGGGAAAACAGAATCTTCCGTTAATTACATTTACATCTATGTAGAAGCTTTAAGACCAGACAAGACAACAAACAAATTGTGCTTATGTGGCACTTTGCAAATCCAGCAGAGCAGACTGGATATTCATACACCAAAAAGTGAAAAGGCACTACATCTCTAGTTTGCATTATCGTAGATAAACAGCATCTGAACTTGAACTGGTACTGTTGGCACAGCAGTCCACTGTACTACCTGAAATGTCCCATTTTTAGGCCATGCTAGCTCAGAGGTGTTGATGCTGTGTATGATTTAGTGAAGAATTTTCCAGCATGGTATTTGTTTGAGGAGTGAAGTCTTGAGCTTTGTCGTAGAGAGGATCACACTTGTTTAGGGTTTCTTTTGTGTTTTATTCCAAATGCTTTCTCTAGCTACAAAATTGAGAGTGAATGCCACAGCAGTGATGTGTTTAAATTTCTGTTGGTTTCTGTTGCTATAAAATGCTGTGTTTTAGGAGCTGTGTGGCGTTTTGCGTAGATGGTGGCACAGAGGACAGTAGGCATTTGACAGAACTATCTTGTATGTTTTGTTCCTTATATTGGTGCTGGTACAAATGATACTACTCTTGCTTATACAAAATCTTTTTGCTAACAGATAAGGTAGTAGTCCCTACCTATTGAAAACATTTGAATCCTCATGGATATTGGTCTTTTATTTGGGAAAATGCTTACTACTTAATTGTTGAAGTGTTTCCTCAGTCTTCTACAGAATTTTCACTTCTTCAAAGTGCTTATGTCTTTTTCTCTCTGTAGATGCCTCTCAACCTTACTAATGCAGTGGCAACAGCAAGACAACTCCTGGCTTACACTGTTGAAGCAGCAAATTTTTCTGATAAGATGGATGTAATTTTTGTGGCTGAAATGATAGAGAAATTTGGGAGATTTGCTGAAAAGTACAAGGAGGTAACTGGGTAAATTTGCCATAATTTTAAAGATAAAGTGTTGGTCGTTAAGTGTTCTGAGCAGTGAAATCGTCTCAACATTAGATACAGACACTGGGTTAGTGGATTATCGGATTCTGTTCCATGTTTTTGTTTGTTTAGTAGGTCCCTGAGGTTGCTGACACATGGTCACAGACTTTGCATTCGCGCTGAGATGATCCAGCATTCACTGGACCTGTAATGTGAGTAACACCTCTGGTCAGCACTGGAGCAGGGAGATAGGTACAGTAAGTCTGCTTTTATTTAATATGGAGTGGGTCATGCAGGTTTTCATTTGTACATTCTTATCTAAAACGACAAATAATGAAAGCCTCAGAGATCCTCTCAATAATGAATAAAACAAGACTTATCTTCTCCCCTCCCACCATGGTAGGCTGTCTTTATTCCATATTGAGCTGTATCTCTAAGGTTTTCAGTATTCCTATATCTTGCAGGATAAAAAGGCAAGACGTTAAAATCTTAGAGAAAGCTCATTGTTGGGGAGAAAAATGTGAGTGAATGAATACTCTCTCTAGTGGGTAGGAACTCTCTGTTTCACTGCTGAACAGAGGTTATCTTGATCTCACTGTACAGTGCATGTTGGGAAGCTGGAGACCACAATGCCTCGACTTTAAACTTGTGCAAAAAAAAAAAGCCAAATTTTCCCATCCACTCTCAGCAAACCATAAGTGCTGGTTGTAAATTCTTTGCAGAACTCCTTGGAGAATTTTCCAGCTAAGTCTCCTTTTTACAGATGTAGTTTAGATTATTTTTGTGTGTACTTTGGAATTATACAAGCAGTTCATTAAATAGTTGTTTTGTGCTAGTCAAAAATAAAAATGTGCTTTAGTTTGCAGCATAATTTCTTATAAAGATCCTCTTCTGTCAGCTTTGTTTTATTGTCTGTAGAGTGACACAATCTCACTGTATTTTGCTATGTTTGAAGGCAGAGATGACCCAAGAGAAGTTAAATTTGTGGGTAGTTTTGGTCTTAGACTATGTTTTGGGTTTTTTTAACCTTAATTTTTTTTATTCAAGTCCTTTGGATTGCTCATATATTCAATGACCATGACTGCAATTTCTTTTAATAATTGTTAGTAGCTGTTACTAAGACTTGGCTATTTCTCATTAGGGGGTTCTACAAACTTTTTCTTGGGCCATTCACAGTTACCATCTTGTTGTCCATTCTTTGGTTTGAATTACCTTGTCTGTTCTGAAGGATAAATACTATAAATTATAAAAAGCTTCAGTTAAATGCTTTTTCACATCAGAAGGAAACAAGCTGCAGACAAACTTGCAAAAAGTTCGTAGCAGGTTGTCTTAAGGTAGAAGTTGAATTGACATCCCAGGACATGTGAAGTTGTGTAGATATGGAGCAGTAGGCTTGGAGCAGTGGTTTGACTCAGTCTTGAAAAGGTCCTTTCCAACCTAAATGATTCTAATGCAGTTGGAAAAACTTGTGTGTACTTCGATATTCAGAGGAGGTAATAATTTAGGGATGAAACTGCTTGAGTCCTGTGACATCAGATACTTATACTGATAATTTATTGTAAACCCACCATATTTTGATGTGTAAAGCATGTTACTAGTTTTAAAAGTAATAATAAATCATAATAAGCATTTACAATTAATTTAACTTCAGTTTGAGAATTTAATGAAAAGGATTCAGCCTGCTCTGTGTTAGCTTTTGAGAATGCTTATTGATTGTAGCTTCTGGCCTTAAAAGAGACACATATTTTTATAATCACATTATATATATTCATATTCTTGCTTTTTTAAGGAAAAAAACCTGCTCTGTCTTTATTATTAGATTACTATTCAGGCTTCCCAGTTTATTATTAAAGATGATGTCTTCCCTACTATGTCTTTTTCTGTGCAGAAAATTCCAGTCCCTGTATTTAGGCACTGAGAATTGCATTTATATGCACCTTCCTTTTTGGTCCAGTATTTGTCACTGCTTCTTTTAACAGTGTGAGAATCTGTTGTGGGACAATGTTAGATTAATTTTGTCCCAGTTGTGGCCTAAATAAATGAATTTCCTTTGTATTTGTGTGTTACACAGAAGACAGAGTAGAGAGTGTGAGTGTAAACTCGCAATGCTTTTGTTGGCTTGAAAGCAGCTCTGGTACCTGTGGGTATTTGCTCTCGCTCTCGTACACAACCTGCGACCTAAAACATGTCATGCAAAATTGAAGGTAGGCAAAGAAGGAATCAAAGAAAAGGCAGACGTAGCGAAAGGAAGAAAAGCAGAAGGGCTGCATGCTATTTTTTACCTGTATTGCTCTTCGCATATATGGAGGAAGAAAAGTAAAGTTGTATTTATTGTTGTTTCATAGTTTGTTTTAGATTTAAAGTTGCTTGTAAATAGTCCTTTTAAGTAATTAGTACAGCAGAACATGGACTGCTATGTTCTTCTGTTGATGAAGTGTCTGTATTTCTCACGTTTGTCCAAGTACAACGTGAACAGATAAATTACAGTGGCGTAGCAGCTTTCTTGGATCAAGGCAAACGTCTGAGTCAAAGCATTTCAGTATCTCGGTGTGACAAGTGGTGATTCAATAGGAACAACCAATTTCCTTTTGCTGCCTTGAGCTGACAAGTCACTTTGTAATTTCTGATAATGATCCTGCTTGATGAATACTTTCAAAGGTATGAAATGTATTATTTCTTTTCCCTTGTAGCTGGGCGATGTGATGGTGGACATAGCGAGTAACATAATGTTGGCTGATGAGCGTGTTCTGTGGCTGGCACAAAAAGAAGCCAAGGCTTGCACTAGAATTGTCCAGTGCCTACAGAAAATTGCTGTGTATCGGCTTGCAAATGGAGCTCAAGTTTATTCTACTGTAAGTATCAATTTAGTAATTATTTTGATGACATTTTTCTGGCTCTTGAGTTTCAATGGCTTTTTAGTTTTCTTATTAGATGCTGGCATTATCTGGAATGCCCACTATTTCTGTACAAAGAGAGATGCTCTGAAAGGATTATCCCCACCAGATAAAACAGTTTTCTGAATGACTTTTATTTCTGTTACGATAAATAATTTTAAAAGCATTCCTTAATTTTTCTTCCTGTAGTGTGTAAATTTATTTGATTTTTGTCATCACAGTATTCTCCAAATATTGCTCTTGAGGCGTACGTAATAAAGGCTACTGGTTTCACTGGGATGACATGCACCGTATTTCAGAAAATGGCTGCATCAGACCGTACAGGACTCGGTGATTATGGGAGAAGAGATCCAGATGGAAATCTAGATAAGCAATTAAGCTTCAAGTGCAACGTTTCAAATACACTGTCAAGTCTGGCTTTAAAGGTCAGATACTCCTTGTTCATCCACCGACTTTCTATTAATACCTTAAATATGAACACTTTGGAAAGTAAGCTGAAGTTACTAACTTATAATGTACAAGTAACATTTCTCATACAGGATGATAGTGACAAGAGATAATTAAAGTGACAGGTGATAATAGAGTTGTATTGTGGCAAAACATTTTCATGGACACAATTTGTAATGAGTAGGTGTGATTTTCTTATTAAAACGTGGTAAGATGCTTTCAGACTTCGTAAATGTGGATATCAGAGTACTCCCCAGTTCATAATGCTTGGCTTTATTTTGCTGTATTTTCATCTTCAGTGCACATTAAATCAGATATTAACAGATTGCTTAAATATCCCAGTATCACAGTAATAAGGTTGGAAAAGACCTTAAAGATCATCCAGTCCAGCCTAATCTGAAGCGTTGTGATGCAAGTGATACTTCAAGCGCGTATGAAATGAAGTTGAAAGGTTAATTTGATTATGTGCAGAGACACATACACATACATACATACTTGTAGATGAGTGTGTGTAGAATGGAAACTCTCGTGTTCTGAAGAAGGATTTTTTTCCATGACATTCCCGAACATCCCAGTTTTCTTTTGTCACTGTGCAGCAGGGTGTGTACTTGAAGTTGCATTTTTGTAGTGAAGCTGTGCGCATGCTTCCCTATCCCAGTATAACTTGCAGACGGGTTTATGAAAACCAGTTCCTATGCAGTATTTCATTCTGAATGGTACTAATGCACAACTACAGCATTTCTTTGTCTGCTTGTCTCAGTTGCTGGTTCTAGTTGTTGCTAGTTTAAACTGGAGAACTCCTGTAATAGTTACTGATATCAATTTCAGATCTTCAACAAGTAAGGTTACTACAGAAACTTAATTTTTAACACTTTAAAAAAACCCCACAAAACCACTTTGGTAACTTGATTGTCTAATTCAAACAATTCATCATGGATTGCTTGCAATCACTGTTAAACTTTACAAATTTATTTATTTCTAGAACACAGTAGTAGAGGCGTCTATCCAGTTGCCAGCTTCTCTTTTCACCCAAAAGCAAAAAAGAGAAATCAGACCAGCGGATGAATCTGTGTACAAGCTTCAGCTTATTGCATTTCGCAATGGAAAGCTTTTTCCAGCAACAGGAAACTCAACGCATCTAGCAGATGATGGGAAACGCCGCACAGTTGTAACACCAGTTATTCTTACAAAGATAGGTTTGTTTTATTATCAGTACTTTATGATCTTCAAAAACAATAAACATTTTAAATTTCTTTTAACTAGTGTGTGTTTAATCTTATTTTTAACATCTGTGTGTTAAATTTTGAGAAATTGATGTGCAAATACATTTGTTTTGTAACAGATGGATTAAGCCTGACCAGTCACCATGCTCCTATAAACGTGACACTGCGACGCATTGCACATGGAGCTGATGCTGTCGCAGCTCAGTGGGACTTTGATCTCCTGAATGGACAAGGAGGATGGAAGTCCGATGGTTGTCACATCCTTCTGTCCGATGAAAATATTACTACCATTCAGTGCTACTCCCTCAGCAACTATGCAGTTTTAATGGTACGACACTTTGAATTACAGACCTCTTTCTGGAACTTAAAAGTGTACGCAGAGCAGTTCTGTTCTGTTGGGGTTTTTTTCCTTGCATTAACACAAATGACAATTGCCGTGTTCCATTTCCAGTAAAACTAGGTGTAAGATGTATATGCTCAGGTTTTGCTTCTGCTAATGTAAATGTTGATGTAAAATGACTTTTTACATTTACATTTAGTTGAGCTGACATCTTTAGGAGATCTGATCAACTATGTCAGTGCAATTGGTTAAGAACTCCACTGACTTGGTGAGTATTGGGTCAAAGCCATTGCTGTTTAGGCTAGGCACACTGTGTTCTCTCAGATGACTTAGATAACCATGAATCTTGCCATTTACAATTTTAGCTCTTGTTTTCTAAGTCCACACCAATAAAAACATGTAATCTTGTTGCCTGTCACCAATCCAGAAGCAGCAAGGAATCTTCCTACAGTTTCTGTTCTGTGATACTGAGTGGCTGCGTGAGACAGTGCGTTCACTTGTAACAGTGATGAATTCTTAAAGATTGCCAGCTGCATATCAGCCAGGCTGTGGATAGTGTTGGAAATAGATGACACTTGCTCCCTGATGCATAGTATCTTCTGTCTTTCTCAAAGAGTTCTTTATAGGTACCAGAGAAAACCAAATACCTAAAAATCAAATTAGCAACCTGATTAAATTAACTTGAAATGAGCCTGATGAGTGAGTTAGGAATAGCATGTTCATATTCTGATGGAAGAACAATTGAAGGACTGGTGATGACACTGCTGACTCTAATTTAGTTGAAAATCTAAATTCAGTAACTCTTCTGTCTACGGACAAGTTGATGAGGTTACTCTTCTTAACCTTAAAAACAGGTTGTATAATATTGATTTTTCTCCAAACTGAAACTTCTTTGTGAAAACTGAACTTGTTCTCCTTTCCCTCTGCACACCTTTGAACTTAGACAGCTTGAGAGGTCTGAGAGAATTTTCTCTGTCCTGTCAGTTCTGAAAGTTTCATTTAAATAGATTTTCCCGCTAATCTTAGTTAAGCAAATTTGTTTTATTTTATGCTGGAAGGTATCAGTATTTTTTTGGAGGAGGGGCTAGTGTTCCATAGCATTATGTAAATAGAGCCCTGGTTAATTGTAATGGCATCCAAACAATACTTTTTTTGCTATTCTTCTTAGTAAATGTAAATATAAACCCTCAGATATTATTTGAAATAGTGTCATGTGTTAAGAGTCCAAGGTTCTGTTTCATGTTTACTACTTGAGTAGTATTTTGATAGGTGAGTTCAAAAAACTTGAATGATGCTGAAGTGCTGTTTGAATTCCAGTTGAGTTATCAACTGTCTCTCTTCTGGTCAAGCAGAAGAGATGTTCAATCCATATCTGTTCAATCACAGAATAACAGTTTAGTAGGAGGACTGGATGTTGTTTGGTCCAGTTACCTGCTCAAAGTTTAATCAGCTTTGAAGTCAGATCACACTGCTCCAGGTTTTATTCAGTCAAGCTCTGAGTACCAGTAAGGAAGGTCATGACCAGGGAAGGTCATGGAACAGTTCATCTTGGGCGTGATCACATGGCAAGTGCAGGATAACGGGGGATCAGGCCCAGCCAGCATGGGTTCATGAAGGGCAAGTCCTGTTTAACCAACCTGATCTCCTTCTGTGATCAGGTGTCCTGCCTAGTGGATGAGGGAAAAGCGGTGGATGTTGTCTACCTGGACTTCAGTCAGGCATTTGACACTGTTTCCCACAGCATTCTGCTGGAGAAGCTGGTGGCTCGTGGCGTGGACAGGAGGACTCTTCGCTGGGTTCGAAACTGGCTGGATGGCCGAGCCCAGAGGGTGGTGGTGAACGGCGTGAACTCCAGTTGGCGGCCAGTCACAAGTGGTGTCCCTCAGGGCTCAGTTTTGGGACTGGTCTTGTTTCATACCTTTATCAATTATCTGGATGAGGGGATCAAGTGCACCCTCAGTAAATCTGCGGATGACACAAAATTGNCTGGAAAAGAGAAGACTGAGAGGGGACCTTATTGCCTTGTACAACTACCTCAAAGGAGTAAGGCTGGTGTTGGTGTCTTCTCTCCAATTAGTGATGATAGGATGAGGGGAAATGGCCTCAGGTTGCATCAGGGGAGGTTTAGACTGGATGTTAGAAAGAAATTCTTTACTGAGAGGGTGATTAGATGCTGGAATGTATTGCCCAGGGAGGTGGTGGTGTCACCATCCCTGGAGGCATTTAAGGAACAGGTGGACGCAATGTTTGGGGATATGATCTAGCGGTTAGACACCAGGAGGAAGGGTTGGACTCAATGACCCTGGAGGTCCTTTCCAGCCATGATGATTCTGTGATTCTTTGACAGAGATTACACTGTCTCTCTGGACAGTATGCAACTACTTGCATCTGAATTTTTTGCTGTATCTAATCAGAATTTTCTGCGTTGCTGATAATGCCCATTGTCTTTCATCATTTCATTATTCCACTCCAAGAAGGGCTTGACTCAGTTGTCTTTATACCATCCCAGTAGGGATTTCTACAGTCTTCTTCCTTCTTAAAGATGACCAATCCCAGCTTTTTCAGTCTCAGACATTCTGTGCTTCATCTCAGTGATGCCTTGGACCCCCTCCATCCAGAATGTCACTGGCCTTTTTGTGCTTGAAGATCACCAAATTGAAGCCAGTTGTGCAGAGGTGATCTCAGTGCGGAACAGAAGGGAGTGCATCTGCTTACTGCATGGCTGCTAGCACAGCGAACTGTGGTGTAGGGCTGCAGGCTGCACTGCTCACTTGTTGATCAACTTTTGTGTACCAGTTCCCCATAAATAGTTCTTCAGTTGCTTTCTATTCACTCTAGTGCCCAACATGTATTGTTGAGTATGTGGGGTTATTCCATCCCAGATGTAGATCTTTTCACTTTTTTCTTAAATTCCATGATGTTTCGTTAGCTCCTTTGTCTGGCTCATCAGCGTCCCTCTGTATGTCCTCCAGTCTGTGAATTGGTGTATCCAGACTGTGGCATCAGCAAACCTGCTGAGGGCACTTTCCCTAACATTCTGTGGGTTGTTGCGGGAGATAATCCTGACCAAAGCACACAGTTGTTTTACCTGCTATCCATTATGTTCCTTATATACTTGCTAAGTATTTGAAGAAGAGAGTGGTGTGTGTCTCCTGATGCATTTGTATATTCAAGCATGGCTTCCCAGGGAGGCTGTGGATGTTCTCTCCCTGGAAGAGAGGTTGGAAAGCCAGGTTGGATGGGGCTCTGGGCAGCATGGTCTAGTGAGAGGTGTCTCTGCCCACGGCAGTTGGGTTGGAGCTAGAATGATCTCTAAGGTCCCTTCCGACCTGAGCTATTCTGTGATAGAGGAAGTTTAAGCATTTTGTAAGATGTGTGACTTTTTAAAAAGTTAAAACATAACAGCAGGTAATTGTGAAAGAAAACTGGGAACATCAAATAATAAATAATCAGAGGGTGGTGTTTGTTGTGCAGAGAGCAAGATTTAATCTAGAACGTTTCTGGTATTTTATTTTATTATGTTATTTTATTTTCCTTTGCAATTCCCCCTGCTCGCACAAAATGAAGAGGCAAACTGGACTAATGTTTGTTTTGTTTTTATTGTAAGGACTTGACAGGAGCTGAGTTATACACGCAGCCAGCTGATCTCTTGCATCCCGTAATTTATGCCACTGCCATCGTTTTGCTAATGTGCCTCTTGATGATCATCATCAGTTACATATACCATCACAGGTATGAATCAAAATGACTAGACTAAATAAATAGTTTAACAGTGCCTAGGACTACTTTTTCTTTTTGATAGGAGCACAATTTAATAATCTGTATTTGTTCGAGATGTGTGTTTCCTGTAAAATTTATTGACACAAACTAACAGTTCAGCAAGTTAAACATTTCCATCTGTTTCCGAGGATGACAGTTTAGTTCTCACAACCATGTATCTTTCATCATGAAGCAAAAGTGAAGAATTATACAAATACAGTTTTGCTCAAGAATGATGGTAAAGTTGAACAACCTGTTCAGCCTTTTACATTTCTGTGATGTGAAAGCTTGAAGCCTACATTTTTTTTCTAATCAGCCCCCAAAGAGTTGTATAAAGCAAATTAATAGGAAGGTGATAAAGAGCACCAATTATATTTGATTACAAATAAGTGGTAGTCAATCATTAACAGTAATTGTATGTCATTTCTCACAAGTGTATCTGGTACTGAAATACAGTAATGCAGCTGGCATCTATGTTGTCTGATTTTCTTCTTTCCACAGTGTGATCAGAATCAGTGTAAAAAGTTGGCATATGTTAGTTAACTTGAGCTTTCATATTTTCCTGACGTGTGTGATGTTTATTGGAGGCGTAACTCAGACCGGGAATGCCAGCATTTGCCAAGCAGTAAGTAAACATGCAGTCACTTAGGAAAAAACAGGAAAAAAAACCCCGACCCTGGAGACATACAGAAGTATGGCACTTTCCTGTTCTGCTTCATGTTAAAATTGCTCATGAGTGATAGTGCTGATGAATTCTGCCACCTGCTTCATAGTTAGCACGACATCATTAGCTTGCTGTTGCCTTTTTCCAGTTTGAGTTCTCTAACACAAGCCATTATAAGGTGAGCTGCTTCATGTTTCCTGAAGTGTTTGATACCTGTGTAATCTTAAAGCAGAACTTGCAGTTCTTCCTGTGTTACTAAGTTTTCCTTCCACTAGCAGCAAGGGCAGCAGTGTGGCCTTTCTGGACTCAGCTGATAGGAAAATGGATTTGCATAGCGCAGTTCACTATTTTGAAAGCCACAAGGACTTGGCTTTTAGAGCAGTGGCAACACAGTAAGAGGGTTGGGGTTTTTTTCCTCTTCAACTGAGCTTTCTAAAACTCGGGCTTCGTGCCATTTGCATGCTAAATGGTGAATGTTTTAACTTGGTAGAAGGGAAATGTTTGGGTGTTCATTCTTTGTTTTAACTGTTTTAAGGTTGGGATAATTCTCCATTATTCCACTCTGGCGACAGTACTGTGGCTGGGAGTGACATCTCGCAATATTTACAAGCAAGTAACCAAAAAAGCAAAAAGATGTCAAGATCCTGATGAGCCACCTCCTCCACCCAGACCGATGCTGAGGTGAGCCTGTTTCTGCAACTCGTGATTTCCGAGGCTGCTGTACTCCTGTCCTGCCCACAAAACATAGTGGGCAGGATTAGGTTTTTGTAAGTGCCTTTCACAGAGGATTTTCCTTCCAGGTCTGTAAAGCCTCTTCTAGATTTTTTTTTTTTCTGTTCCTTGAGTTAAGAAGGATGAGATGCAAGATGATTGGTTTTAGCATACCACTATTGTAATGCTGTGTGCCTGATTTGTAAATGAAGGCATCATTAGTGCTTCAGTATCACCACTGGCACTCTGATTAGGACTTCAGATAGGAACTCTTTCCATGAAATTACCATGGAGGAAAGAATGTGGAGCATGATGTTATCACAGAGTCATAGAATGTTAGAGATTGGAAGGGACCTCTAGAGACGTTGTAGTCCAACCTCCCTGCCAAAGCAGGATCACCTAGGGCAGGTCACACAGGACTGCATCCAGGCAGGTTTTGGAAGTTTCTAGAGAAGGAGACTCCACAGCCTCTCTGGGCAGCCTGTTCCAGTGCTCTGTCACCCTCACAGTTAAAAAATTTCTTATCATGTTGAAGTGGAACCTTCTGTGTTCAAGTTCATACCTATTCTTTCTTGTTCTGGTACTGTGTCTCACAGAAAAGAGCTTGGCCCCTTCCAGTTGACACCCACACATCAGACACTTAACAAGATCCCCTGTCAGTCTTCTTAAGACTAAATGGCCCCAGTTCTCGGTCTTTCTTCATAGGTGAGATGCCCAAATCCTTTAGTCATCGTCATAGCTCTCTCTGGGGCTCTCTCCAGTAGATCCTCGTCTCTTGAATTCACACAGTTTAACTAAACTTTACTTAACTTGCAGTGCTTAAAAGGCTTCCAAAGTTTGCTTACAAGTAAGTTGAAAAATAAATGTTGCTCGTTACCAAATGAGTGTTCTGTAAGCATCCTCACTAGAATTTTTACCTCTTAAATTACTGAAATGCAGCCACAAACTACTTACCTGTGGATTTCATCCTGTGTGGAATATTTTTAACAGAAAATATGAAGATGCTTTGTTCCTGTAGCTTACTGAGCCTCTGGGACTTTAATTAAAAACTGCGAAGTTGAAGTTCTCCACAAGGTGGCAGACGTTGATTAGCTTTGATTAGCTGATCTACCGAGAGAGCTGGATTTTAAAAGTAGAGAAACTCCTGAAAATCAGAAATGCTTTTCTGAATGCAGTAATCTAAAATCTCTAGCACTATATAGAAGTATTTAATCGAGAAGGTAGAAGGTTAATGGTTACGCTATAAATGTTAAGAGAGGAGACCAGCAGTGGTGCACAGTAGCCATGTAGAAAGGATTGTGCAACGCTTATCACTGGTTGGAATGTCTTAGCTGCCTAAAGCTTTCTGCCTGGTGTTTTGCCATTCCAGGTACGAGGGTGTGAAATTAACTGAGGTCCTCAGCTGCCAGACGATGGGGTTTGTCATGCAGACATGGTATTGGGGTCAGCCCCAGAACGTCAGTATCGCAGCGTCTCCATCGTACCACTTAGCACTTTTCTTCTAAGCTTCCGTATGTTTTCCAGAATAGCTGGGCTTTGGCAAAGCCAAAACCGTTCCACCTTGTTTATTTTCTTGGGACTTGCGTTATGTCCAGAATCCTGCAAAGCTGTCCCTTCCTGAAATGAAGGAAGTCCACTGCTGACAATGAAATCCACTGCTGACAAGCAGACACTGATGTACTGGCTTGACTTTTTAGGTTTTACCTTATCGGTGGAGGGATCCCTGTCATAGTTTGTGGAATAACAGCAGCAGCAAACATCCGAAATTATGGCAGCAGACCGAACGCTCCTTAGTAAGTATATAACTGAGAGCTTTGTCCTAAGATTTCGTGAGTTTGCTTTCCTAATTGCTTGTTGCAGTTACAATTTTTCAAAGAATCAGCATTCACCAGGATTGTTTCAAAGAACCAATAGGAACTGATAAAGCATAAGCAACTTGTGAGAAGATGTTAATTTTGATCCTTTGGTTTGTTTCTCTTCCAGTTGCTGGATGACTTGGGAGCCTAGCTTAGGAGCATTTTATGGACCAGCTAGTTTTATAATTTTCATAAACTGTATGTATTTTCTCAGCATTTTCATACAACTAAAGCGTCACCCTGAACGCAAATACGAGCTTAAGGAACCTGTTGAGGAACAGCAGCGTTTGGCCACCAGTGAACACGGAGAACTGGCTCATCAGGACTCGTTGTCGGTGTCACTAGTTTCCACATCTGCTTTGGAGAATGAGCACAGTTTTCAAGCACAGCTGCTGGGAGTGGCCCTCACTTTGCTTTTGTATGTCGCTCTGTGGATCTTTGGAGCTCTGTCGGTTTCTCTGTACTATCCCATGGACCTGATCTTCAGCTGTTTTTTTGGGGCAACGTGTTTAAGCTTCAGTGCCTTTCTTCTGGTGCATCACTGCGTTAACAGGGAAGATGTCAGGCACGCTTGGATAACGACTTGCTGCCCTGGAAGAAGTACGTACTCAGTGCAAGTAAACGTTCAGCCCTCCAGTTCCACTGGAACCAACGGGGAGGCTCCGAAGTGCACCAACAGCAGTGCAGAGTCTTCATGCACAAATAAAAGTGCATCTACCCAAAAAAATTCTTCACAGGGTTGTAAACTAACTAACTTACAAGCTGCAGCAGCTCAGTGCCACCCTACTTCTCTGCCATTGAACACGGGTCCTCAGCTTGATAACAGTCTCACTGAACATTCCGTGGATAACGATGTGAAAATGCACGTAGCTCCCTTAGAGGTGCAGTTTCGCCCAAATGGGCACCCCAGCCGACATCATAAGAACCGGAGCAAGGGCCACCGAGCCAGCAGGCTTGCGGTGCTGCGGGAGTACGCGTACGATGTGCCCACCAGTGTGGAGGGAAGCGTGCAGAACGGCTTGCCCAAAAGTCGGCAGAGCAGCAGCGAAGGGCATTCCAGGAGCCGAAGAGCGTATCTGGCCTACAGAGAACGTCAGTACAACCAGTCCCAACAAGACAGCAGTGATGCTTGCAGTACCCTTCCAAAAAGTAGCAGAAATACTGAAAAAACAGTAGCTACCAACAACAAAAAAGATATTCTAAGGAAACCAATAGCAGTTGAACTTGAAAACCAGCAAAAATCTTATGGCTTAAATTTAGCTGTTCATAATGGACCATTTAAAAGCAGTGGACAGGATGGGCCCTTGCTCACTGCAGACAGTACTGGTAATATTAGAACCGGGCTATGGAAACACGAGACTACTGTGTAGCAGTGTCATTCATGATGTGGGATGAACCCACATGAACTGGGATTACACATTCCTTAAGGCTGTTATACACTTGTGAAGTCTGTTTACAAACCATAGGTACTTTATGCAGGGAAGGAACAAAGACAGTCTGCCAAGCAGTGGATCGGATGTGTTGTTGTCTTTGCTCTTCTGACAAAGAGGAACTCTTGGTATGTTGTGAATTATTTTTTTTAAGTGTCAATCTTGAAAGATGCTGAACATAACTTTGTACATTGCTATTTTTTTATCTGTAACCCTGCAGATGTGTCCACCACACATTTCAAATTTGTATTTAAATGTAAATAAATGGTATTTTCCCCAGCAGCCCAATGTTGCACTTACTTATGTGGGAGGCTTTTTAGATCATTGCACTGAATATTGTCTTGATTTTACTGCTTCAGCATCCGAAACTTCTTGGTTTCACTTACTAAGAATAGTTTGGTGTCTGACATACATGATTCAAGTATCACAATCATAAAGAGTTGGAAAAGACCTTGGCTATCGCAAAGTACAGCCATTAGCCTAACTGTACCAATCCCACAGCTAAACCACATCCTTAAGCTCCAGCTCTGCACGACTTTTAAGCATCATTGAGACTGGTGAGGTCATTGTGTAAGGCCTAGAATTTGTATGAAGCAAAGAAGTTACATTTTCAAGACACTTTTAGTAGGCAGGCAACTTGTGTAACCTGCATGCTCGTTTAGTGTGCACGCTACTTGTTACTTACTTACGTTCAATAATGTAATTCTTGAAAAATTTAAGTTGTCGTTAAAGTCTAATTTAAATTGAATTGCGGTATAATTACAAAAATTAGCATAGGTGTCAAAATATTCTATGTGAAATGAAACATTTTAGGCTGTCAGCCTTGCGTGTAGGTTTTTATACACATCGCACATTAGCGTGAGCAAGAGCACCCTGCTGCTGTGACAAACCTGAGATTGTAGTTTCAGAGTAGTGCTTGGTGCTTCACCTGTTCCTGGTGCTGGTACCTATTTTGAAACCAAAGTATTCCATAGCAGAAGGTGTTTCTGTGTCATGTGTTGCTTACGCCAGTTGACTTTCAGGCACAGATGGAATTGGATTGTATGGATGCAGCCACTTAGTTACCATTCAGATTTCTCACTGTGGAGTCTTTTATTTAAGTGTCTGAAAACTGATACAGATTTAGCATTCTTAGTATTGGGATGTTGTGTTACTCAGTTTGTAAGTTGAGGATTAATTTGGGTGTGTTTAATTACTGCTTGCTGGGTTTACTGCTCCCTCTGCTAATCTGTTTGACAGTGTTGCAGTAACCTTGGATGCATTGTACAAACCTCTCTGGTAGGACCACGTTGTTAGGATTTGGGTTCTCTTACAGCTGCTCACAAGTGGTTGCCATTTAAGATTCTTAAAACAACATTTTCACAAATGTATGCCTGTTGTGACCCCTGTGCTGTTTTACTGGCTTCAAGAGAGGTAGGTGGCTTTTGGCTGGTAACTGACTGACCTGCCTTATGGATAGCGGCTTCATAAAGGGAATTCATGGTTATTGCCAGAGAAAATACTTGTGCGAATGCACGTGAAATACTGACATTTGAAGCTATTTGACAAGGTAGCTGAGCGTCTTGAAGGGCTTGGTGCTTTGTAGTCACAACAGGAAGGTTCTGTGTAGGCTGATTATTTGGTGGAGGATTTCTTGGTGGCAGAAATACTGGTGACTTGATCTGTTCCATTCCAAGTGCTGTAGGTCGGTCTTTGATGTAGTGGTGGATCGAATGAGAACTGAATTACAGACAGAGAGGCTAAGGTGATGTGTAAAAGAAGCTCTTCTCTCACGGAGCTGGATTTGTGTACTACACAGCAAGCAGCAGTAGTTTCACACATAGCTTGCAGCCCCAGGAATTAATCAGGAATATGTACTGCGGTTTCTTCTATTTGTAATAACAACAAAGGCATGTACTCATGGAAACAGTGTAAGCACAGTTTGTGTTTTCTTCAAAATTACAAACCTAGAAAAGTGTAGTCCATGATGTCTCATGTGGACAAATGTCAAGACAGTCCCTCAATTATTTCTTATTAACTGAACAAGGCATGTTAGGGATTTAGGGAAAATTCACGTATCCTTTAGAATCTCCTTGCCCTTTGTGTTTGCATTTTTTACAGTTTTGGAACTGAGCATCTGTTTAGTCTTTCTTGAAATTGATTCCTATGAAATCAGTTTAATGTGTAATATGTCTGCACAGCTTGATACCTATGTTTGCATTGCTTGAAGAAGGAGAGACTGAGGGGTGACCTCATTACTATCTATAAGTATGTGAAGGGTTGGGTGTCAGGAGGATGGAGCCAGGTTCTTCTCAATGTCATCCAGTGATAGGAGAAGGGGCAATGGGAACACAGGAGCTTCCCCATCAATATGAGAAGGAACTTCTTCATGGTGAGGGTGACAGAGCACTGGAATGGGCTGCCCCAAGTGGGTTTTGGAGTCTTTCTCTGGAGATATTTAAAACCTGCTTGGATATGTTCCTGTGTGACTTGGTCTAGGTGATCCTGCTGTGGCAGGGGGATTGGACTGGATGATCTTTCGAAGTCCCTTCCAATCCCAAATTACAGAACATTAGGGATTGGAAGTGACCTTGGAAGATCATCCAGTCCAATCCCCCTGCTGCAGCCGGAACCCCTAGATCCAATCGCACAGGAACATATCCAGGCAGGTTTTAAATGTCTCCAGAGAAAGTTCGTAACCACCCTGGGCAGCCCGTTCCTGTGCTCCGTCACCCTCACCGTGAAGATAATTTCCAAACAAATGTTCTGTGATAGCTTGCCTTGGGTTTTGGTGAGATTACAGCTCCCAACATTTAGGTGTGCAATAAATTATGAATGGCCTGGGTGCGTACAGAGGGGTTTAATGTCAAACCATTTGTTAAGTCATCACACTAATGAATGCGTCTACGTCACTTACAGCTGTGTACACAGCTTTTAATCTGGCATGTTCTCTTGCTCTTCTGATGACAAACTGAGATGTTCTTCTCACACACAGTCTTGGCAATTACTGAAGAATGCACTAACAGCCCATGTTTTTCATGAAGAATCTTAAAGAACTCAGTTACTAAAAGGTAGAAGGCAGGTTATGAGAACTGTCAAATGAATGGAGTTAAGTGTCTTGTAATGGCACAAAGTCTTCAAGTGTTTTCCTGCAGGTGTAAAGCAAGCGTATTTTCAGAGTTGTAATTAAATTTGGCACGAAAAAAATCCATCCGATCACTGCAGTGGAAAAAGACTGCACAGAAATGTCATTTTTGCCTGTAGTGGAATAATTAAAAAGTGTCTACAATCATCAATCAGCTGATAAAGGAGAGTAGATAACACAGACTGAGTTGAAATCAGCCTTTTTTGAGAGAACTTTGCTTTCAACCAGGAAAAATGAAGAGGCTAAGAAACAGCAGTGGATAGTACTGGTCACCACTGTGGTAGAAGTCAGCGTGTCTGTCCTTTGATAACAGGGACAAAAGCAAACTGAAAAGCAGATGTGACAGGTTGGAGAATAAAGATCTTTAAAGAGAGGGTCTTTCATAACCACAAAGATAATTTCCAAACAAACTTGTCAATTGTGTTGGCAAACACAATTGTACATCTGAGCAGTGTTTGTGAAGTCTTGAAGGTGGTAGGATTATTTTCCCTTTTACTGAAGGGAAAGGGGCTCCCACTACTGCTGTCTGCTCGCAAGTGGTGTGTTACCAGACACCTAACATGCTAATTGTTTTGTATTTCTCTAGGTTAAGAAATGCTTCAGGTGTTGGCATGTTTCAGGCTGGGGAGGGACTTTTTAGGATGTCAGGTAGCAGCAGGACTAAGGGCAGCAGGACTGGAGCAGAGCTGCAGATGGGTAGATTTAGAGTGGATGTGAGGAGGAAGTTCTTCACTGTGAGAGTGGTGAGAGCCTGGAATGGGTTGCTCAGGGAGGTGGTGGAGGCCTCATCCTTGGAGGTGTTTAAGGGCAGGCTGGATGGGGCTCTGGCCAGCCTGATCTAGGGTGGGGTGTCCCTGCCCATGGCAGGGGAGTTGGAACTGGATGATTCTGTGTCCCTTCTAACCCAGACTGACTGTATGACTTGGTCTCAGTGATCCTGCTGTGGCAGGGGGATTGGACTGGATGATCTTTCGAGGTCCCTTCCAATCCCTAATGATTCTATGCTATAGCAGTTTTTCCATTGGTATTAATTTTCTGCCTTGCATGGAAAGAGTTCTTTTTGTACAACAGAACGGGGGAGATGAAGGATGAGGCTTGGCGAGTGGCCCTTGTGGGTCGCGGGCTTTGGGCAGACACGTGAGTGGAAAATCGCCGAGGACAGCTGGGACAGCAGAGAGGCTGAAGATGGGGACAGGCATCCCCTCCAGCAGGGTGTAATGTGTGCTTGCAGATCGGGCGTTATCCCTTGGAGACAATCTTGTGACCAATCTGCTTTGAGCTTGCAGCCTCGTTCTGTCTATAGAAACCTGCTGCTTTCGTTAATAAAGGACATTTGCTTGAAAACGTCTCGATTGAACAGGTCCTCACTGTTGTGAAGCCCTGTGCATTTGGGCCCTTCTGGTTTGTGAGGGAGCTGTTGATTCAAAGAGAAAGATGACTGTGAGAGGATCTAATTATTANCAATCCCTAATGATTCTATGCTATAGCAGTTTTTCCATTGGTATTAATTTTCTGCCTTGCATGGAAAGAGTTCTTTTTGTACAACAGAACGGGGGAGATGAAGGATGAGGCTTGGCGAGTGGCCCTTGTGGGTCGCGGGCTTTGGGCAGACACGTGAGTGGAAAATCGCCGAGGACAGCTGGGACAGCAGAGAGGCTGAAGATGGGGACAGGCATCCCCTCCAGCAGGGTGTAATGTGTGCTTGCAGATCGGGCGTTATCCCTTGGAGACAATCTTGTGACCAATCTGCTTTGAGCTTGCAGCCTCGTTCTGTCTATAGAAACCTGCTGCTTTCGTTAATAAAGGACATTTGCTTGAAAACGTCTCGATTGAACAGGTCCTCACTGTTGTGAAGCCCTGTGCATTTGGGCCCTTCTGGTTTGTGAGGGAGCTGTTGATTCAAAGAGAAAGATGACTGTGAGAGGATCTAATTATTACAAATAATATCACGCAACACATGGGAAAAAACGGTTGTTATTTATTTTAAAATAAAATGTTTCCATCTTGAAGCAATCAATAACTTTTTAAGTTTTCAAATCGATAACATCAGTGTGCTGTACAAAGACAAACACAAAAACACAGGGCAAGTGGCTATATCCCAGCCAAATCTTGTTAAAGTTTGGATTACACAGACAGTATGAACAAACAGAAAGTCAAAATCTCAGTGACACCATCACTGACACAGATTCCTGAGGTCTTAGCTGTCCCATAGTTAGGAGACAACTCTACTGTAAAGGACTGAAGAACAGAGAAATGGTTCTGGGCAGAAGTGTGATCGCAGAGGAACAGAACATATAGATAAGTGTGAATGACTGGAAGACAAAGGCGTGCAAATCTGGGACTGATGAGAAATGGGAACCTGAGGTACCTGTATCTGTGTTTTAATATCCTATTAAACCTCAGTCTGTCTCTGCCTTGACTGTCACACAGCACAGTGACAGCTGTCAATCACACAGGTCAGGCACCAATACGACACCCTACCAACCACATCGCTGTATCGATACTACCTGTGAGATGCTCAAGGATGAGACTCAACGTGAAGTCTCTGTGAGCAAGATCAAGACCACAGCTTCATCAGTGTGAATGCCTGGAAGGCAAAGGCTTCCAGCTCTGGGAAGGATGAGAAACCAGAGCTGGACCTTCTTTTCTCTGCGCTTCCCTAGCCCTATACACTGCAGTCTAGCTCTGCCTTGCCTGTCAGGCAGCACAGTGACAGCTGTCAATCACGCAGGTCAGGCACCAATACAACACCCTGCCAACCACCTCACCGTATCGATGCTACCTGTGAGATGCTCAAGGATGAGACTCAACATGAACGTTTTCCGAGAGGAGCTTTGCAGCGGCTGGAAGGGAGGAGTTCCAGTATTTAAGGGTAAGAGCCTCCAGGGGAGCACGGCGACCAGGAGTAGGCTAACAGGATCATAGTGAGGCAGTTTGCACGGCAGTTCGCACAGGCAGGGCGAGCAGGCGGGGCTGCAGACTCCGCCTTGTTCTGTTAGGTCGTGTTCCTGTCTTGCTTTCAATCTTCTCTCTTTTGTCTTCCTGTTGTTGGCAATGGGTGGAGTTAGACAGTCCAGGCCTAGAGCAGCTGCCAGGAGGGATTCGTTTACCCAGACAATGCCCCTGACGATGGATGCCGCTGTTCAGGCTCTTGACTGCAGGGAATGCCTGAGCCTTATGCTGCTGCAAGAGAGTGGTGCCGGAAACACCTGCGTGCGTTGTGAGCAGGTAAGTGACCTTCTCTCTATGGTAGCTCAGTTGAGGGAAGAGGTGGGTAGGCTGAGGAGTATCCGTGAGAGCGAAAAGGAGATAGATTGGTGGTGTAGCACGCTCTCATCTCTTAGAGCTGCCCAGGAGTCAGAGGAGCCTGGTATTTCCCATCACCGTGAGGAACATGCTTAGCAGCTGGAAAAGATTGAGAGTTTGTCCCATAAGGAGGAAGGTAGGGTTCCCCCTGATGATGAGGTGGAATGGGAACAGGTTCCCATCCATGGGGGAAACAGAACCCTCTCCTGTCCCCCTGCGCCTTTCCAGATGCCACCTCTCCATCTGCCCTTGGAGTATAGGTTTGGGCCACTGGATTTTGGGGATCAGGATGAGGAGGTCGAAGACATTGTCTTAACCAGAGAACCCCTAAGGAGAACCTTTACAAAAAAACAAACTCAAAACCTCTAATACAAAAGAGAAGGGTGGTGGTAGTCGGTGACTCTTCTCTGAAGGGAACAGAAGGTCCTGTGTGTAGACCAGACCCTTCCCACAGGGAGGTCTGCTGCCTTCCAGGGGCAGGATATCACCAGGAGGATACCTGAACTCATTAAAGCTACAGACTATTATCCGTTGTTGGTGGTACAAGCTGGCGGCGATGAGGCTAGTGAGAGGGGAGTTAAGACTATTAAGAGGGAATTCAGGGAACTTGGTCAACTTATTGATGCAGCAGGTTTGCAGATAGTGTCTTCCTCAATCCCTGCAACAGCTNGCATGACTGGAATGTGGCCATGGACGGCTACGTCCTTTTTAGAAAGGACAGGTTGGCAAGGCGGGGTGGAGGAGTTGTCCTCTATGTGAGAGAACAACTGGAATGCATTGAGTTCTGTCCAGGGACAGCAGAGGACAGAGCTGAGAGTTTGTGGGTGAGGATTAGGGGGCAGGCTGGCATGGGTGACACTGTTGTGGGCGTCTATTACAGGCCCCCTGATCAGAGTGAGGAAGTTGATGACATCTTCTACGGCCAGCTGGCAGCAGCCTCACAGGTGCAGGCCCTGGTCCTCGTGGGGGATTTTAACTACCCAGACATCTGCTGGGAGACCCACTCGGCCAGTGTCCATCACTGGAGATGTTCAAGACCCACCTGGATAGGTTCCTGTGTTCCTTGGTCTAGGTGATCCTGCTGTTGCAGGAGGATTGGACTAGATGATCTTTAGAAGTCCCTTCCAGTTCATAATGATTCTATGATTCTAACCATTAGTGCATCTCTGATCTGTGTAACAACAATGGATGAACATAAGGAAGGTGGTGGTTGGCCATTTTACTTTCATTATGAAGCAAATCTGTTACAACATCCAATTTTAAGCTTGCCTACAAGTGATGGCTGAAGAGCACGAGCAATGCAGCACGTTTGCCTCGTGAAGGTGAATCTGCAAGAGAGCCAGTGCAGTGACAGCATGCAAAACTGCCTGCAAAGTGTGCCTGGCACACAGGAAAGGAAGACTATTTAGGGCAAGGCATGTTATAGTCATGACTCCAATAGGGTTTGTTATAAAAAGAGCTCAAACTGTTCTGCTCTAAGTTGAGCCGGCAGGAGAGAAGAAGATTATCCTTCTGGAGTGGGTCCACAGGAGCAATGAGGCTGGAGAAGGGCCTGGAGGAAGAGTCTGATGAGGAGAGGCTGTGGGTGCTGGAGTTGTTTAGCCTGGAGAACAGGCTAATGAAATGATTTTATACCGAAGTGGTTCATCTTCTGGGGAAATGCTGTGGTACCGTCCCAAGAATTGCATGTGGTACTGATCAGAAATGAAGAATTCCACTACATGGACAATGTACTAAGTGTTTACTGGATTCCAGTATAGATGTGTGCATGGCAGGTACAAATAGACAGCACCTCATGTTTACCTGGAAGGGGCAAACAGCAAAGATTTGGCAGTCCTCAGCAAGGCAATGAAAGGTCATTTCTGGCCTCTTACTCTACATGAAGTCAAGATTTTGTTGACTGGTAAATCT